>JAIOWQ010000010.1:0-441670 GCA_020975405.1 Keithomyces neogunnii | reverse complement strand
CTAACCCTACCTAACCCTAACCCTAACCCTAACCCTAACCCTAACCCTAACCCTAACCCTAACCCTAACCCTAACCCTAACCCTAACCCTAACCCTTCTCCTAACCCTTCTCCTCTGGCTAGTCCTTGTTCTCCAGGTGTCCCTATAGCCTGCAGAGAGCTCTCCTCTGGCGGGCAGTAAAGGCAAAACCATGTGTCTCCCTAAGTTCGCGTGGGCCTATTCCCTCTATAGCTATATAGTAGCATAGGAAGCGCTACTAGTATCCGACGTAGCGGTCCAGGGTTGCCCTCTCCTAGGTAGCCCTGAACGGACGACTATAGGCGTCTTTAGGATGCAGGCTTGCTAGTAGTAGCCTTAGTATAAGCGGCATGTATTTTAGGCCCTTAATACACTATTTAAAGAACACCTAGTTGGTTACGTTAACAAGGCGGCATAGTTCTACCTAGTCTAGGTCTGGTATAGTGCTGCTTTAGTGGATAGTAGATAGGCTACGCCCTATAAAGTGCTTGGTCTAGCTAGTATGCTTAAGCTAGTTAGTTACCTCGTGCTTTACCACGCTATCTACAAGGATCTTCATCATATCCTCTTACTATACCTTATCGTATTCCTATTGCTCTTAGATTATAGATACTAGCTTGTTTAGCTTTACTAGGCCCTTAGTATGCGGTTCGGGTTCTATGCCTGCCTAGTCCTGGTCATCCTTGTCTGGCCCTTTAACGTAGAAATAGTAGATAGCGCTGCCTAGCATAGTAAAGAGTGTCTATAGCCTCGCATTATGCTAGTAGACTGGTCTTAACCTAGTAGGCTTCTACTAGTATTCCTTCCTATAGTATGCTCTTATCCTCTTCTTATTTATAGTTAGGAAGCCGTATTCTGTGAACTTCTTGCATATAAATCTATCCTTATATATAGGCAGTCTGTAAATAGTAGGGCAGGGATTATCTAGTCTGTGTATATAGTTATTATTTAGTAGGCGAACTGTCTCGAGGTAGCTATACTACTATATAATAGATTATCTAGTCTTAAGGTCTAGATCTCTATACTATCTTAAGAGGTGGTTTCAGACTTTAGTAGATAGGGCATACTTATATTATATATATATAATAATTTTTATATCTAGGTTATAGATAAACTAAGCCTTATCTTAGTCTTAGTCTTAGGTAAACCCTTTCTTCTTCTCTATAGGTATTAGCTATATCTTAACTTGCTTTTATATAAGTGGCTCCTTTACCTATATATATAGAGAATTAAAATAGTAAATAACTAGAGATAGCTAACCTAGATGCCTTACTACTAAGGTAGTATAAGAAGAGGGTAAAAAAAAAAAAAAAAAAAAACTAGGAGGGGTAGTTTCGCTAGGAGGGTTTACTTTAATTAAAGTAAAATTACTAGGTAGATATATAATAACTATATATAATAATAATAGGGTAGCATAGTATAGGATAAATAGGAGAGAGGTTAGAGGTCTGCCTTTTTTTTTTTTTTTTTTTTTTTCTTCTAGGCAGGTAGTTAGGAGTAACTAGGGTTAGGTAAGCTAGTAGCTAGGCCGGTAAGGGGGGTAGGTAAGACCATATTATAGCTAGGTTATATAGTACTACTCTAGTTTATATACGAAAATAGCGAAAATAATATAATAAAGAAAAAGGTTATAGTTAAATAAAAAATAATAGAATTTAAGAGCTATTTACCTAGTTAAGCTAAGTTAATTTAAGTGTTTATATAACCCTAAGGTATATAGTAGAGTATTAAGTATTCTTAATGATTTAGTTATACGTAAGCTTAAGCTAGCTATTAATAGTGCTAAGTGTGGTACTGCTTTCTAGGTAAAGTTGGTTTTTTTTTTTTTCTTTTCTTTTTTTTTTTTTTTTTTAAGGTATAGCGGCTATAGCAATCCCTAGCTACACTAAGTAGGTAGGTAGGTAAAGAGCGTAGGTTATAGTAGTCCCTAGCTATACTAAGTAGGTAGGCTAGCTAAGAGCGTAGCTAGGGACTGCTTTGTCATAGGTAAAGAGCGTAGGTTATAGCAGTCCCTAGCTATACTAAGTAGGTAGGCCGGCTAAGAGCGTAGCTAGGGACTACTTTATTATAGGTAAAGAGCGTAGGTTATAGTAGTCCCTAGCTATACTAAGTAGGTAGGCTAGCTAAGAGCATAGCTAGGGACTGCTTTGTTGTAGGTAAAGAGCGTAGGTTATGGCAGTCCCTAGCTATACTAAGTAGGTAGGCTAGCTAAGAGCGTAGCTAGGGACTGCTTTATTATACGCCTCTCTTTAGAAGGGGCGGTAACTACGGTAGTATTTCGCTTCCTCTTTACTAGCTAGTAAGAGGACTATATTTACAATAATATAGTGGCTTAGCTAGGCTAGTAGTAAGGCTATTAATAAGGCTACTAAGTATAGGGCTAGTAGTAAGGCCGTTAATAAGGCTGCTAAATATAGGGCTAGTAGTAAGGCTATTAATAAGGCTACTAAGTATATAATATATATGTGCTGCTTTCTAGGTAGGTAGTTTTAGTATTTACCTAAGGGTAAAGCATAGCCATATGAAATAAGATGCCTTATACTTACGTTTTTTTAAGAGGTAGCTATAGCTAGTCTCTTACTAGCTAGTATATTAGAGATGCTAAGGCTACTCTCTTTACTTACTAGTAAGAGACTAGTCTAGTAAGAGACTAGTCTCTCCTCCCTTCTTCTTCTCCCTTAGTAACTAAACTAGTTACCTATATATAGGGCCTAGGCCTGGCTCCTTATTTTCGCTTTACTTCGCTATATTATGTTAGTTCCGTTCTAGTACTACGCTATCCTTAGGAATCTATTTTAAGGTATGCTACCTACTTAGATATAGTTTATTAGTTACTCCTATATTTTAAATTGCCTATTACTATAGGAGCTCTTACCTTATAGGGTTCCCTAACCCTTATTTATTTATATTATGTGGTGTATATATTTTCCTTATAATCCCTCCCTCTCTCTGCTTGCCCCCCGGGCCTTACTATTAGTTAGGCTTGTAGATTGCCTACTCTTAGTAGGGGTTATAGATCGCTAAGTGGTTAAGAATAAGCATATATATAGTAATAGCGCGTATAATATAGTATATATAGTAGTAGTAAGGCAGTTATAGAGGGGTAGAGGGGAAAGAGAGAGAGAGAGAGAAAGGAAGGAAGGAAGGAAGGAAAGATGGTTTAGGTAGGCCAGTATATAAGGTGTAGATAGTAATAAAAAGCCGCGATAATCCACCATGATAGGTATAAGAAGAGAGCTGGTTGCCACGGCCCTACGCACCTGCCCGCCTTAGCTTTTGCCTATTATGGCTTAGTAGCGGGCGCCTCTGTAGTGGTGGCGGGTAGCGGGTGCAGAGAGGGAAGGAGAGAATGAACCCTATAGAAGAAGGAAGGAAAGGAAGGAAGGAAGGAAAGAGGAGGGGACGGTGTTTCTTTCCAGGGTTTTAGAGCGATTAACATAACCCTACGTAACCTAGAAGCAAAACGCTGCATTGCCTATAACACACGCGCTACTATCTATAGAAGGATGCATCGTGCATTACTATGTGTGCGCTGTTTTAAAGTTAATGTAGGAAGGAGAATTTTTTTCCTATGACCGCGGGAACCTACGTTTAAATACTGCTACGTGCAAACGGCGACATCTGGCGGCTGGCATCCCGCGCCCCTGTCAGGTGCCCGCACCTGCGCGCACGGGCCCGTTTGCGCGGCAGAACCCCCTCACCGCCCCGGGCATTTGGCGTCGCTTTCCGCAGGAATGGTGGTTAGGTCGCTATAGTGTTCATTCTCGTGGTTGCTATGGTGGTCACTATAGTGTTGACTTCCGTGGTTGCCGTGGTCGCTATGGTCGCCGTGGTCGCCGTGGTCGCCGTGGTCGCTATGTTCGCCGTGTTCGCCGTGTTCACTATGTTTAATATAGTCGCTATGTTTAATATGGTCACTATATTCGCTGTGGTTAATGTGTTTACTATGGTCGCTAGCCCTAGAGCTACTACTACTAGGGATATAGATAATAGATTAGGTAAGGTCTAGATCTATATTATTATTACCCCCTTATTACTTATTATCCTCTAATAGATATGTTAGCCTACTAACCCTACTAACTATACCCTGCTATAACTTACCTATATTTAGGCCTATAACTTATAATATAATTAAACTAATAACCTCTTATATCTCTAGTAAAACCTGCTACTTTCTTCTATAGTATATAATTAGTATACTAGATATAGTAACTACCTCCTATAGCTAAAGTAGTAGGTGCTACTCTTACTCCTTCTCTATAGGTAATAAGAGCAGATTATCTAGTAGTACTTATAGTTATACCTATAGTATTAGTAATACTACTCTACTATTTACCTAGCTACTCTCCTTAGACCTGCTTCTTTCTCTATAGGAGATATCTTAGAGATTATATCTATTACTAAGAGCTAGTAGTTCCTTAACCTAGGTTACTAGTAGATTATAACCCTACTAGCTATTTACTTAGGTAAGGTTAGAATCCTATATTACTCTCTACTCCCTAGTAGCCCTTATATAAATCTCTTCTTATTACTACTCTTTCTTTTATATATACCTAAGTTACTACTATAGGGCCCTATTTTACTACTATTATATTAGTAATATTATTAGCTAACTAACTAGCTTAAAGAGTTACTCCTTCTCTAATTATTATTACTCTCTCTCCTTAGAGGAGAGCCTAGGGCGCTTATAAGGCTTCTTAGAGCTCTATAAATTCTAACTTTACTATTCTAATATTATAAAATTTAATTAACTTAAATTCTATAAGGAATAGATAATATTTTTATAACTTCTTTTTTTTATAACTTTTTATTTTTAATATAAGGTATTAGATTTAACTTTAGTAAAAAAGAGGGGTAAGACTTTAGAAAAGAGAGAGGCTAGATTAGAAGATAAGAGGTATATTAGGAATATTATATAAATTTTAGTATAGAGTCTTATAGTATTATATAGTATTACCTACCCTATATATATACTCTATCTATACTATACCTTAGTCCTTATTTTTTTTTTATCCTAACCTTTCCTAATTAGGATAAGCTAAGTATCTTTACTACTAGACCTCTATAGAAATAATACTTTACTAAATAAAAGGCTTTAAGATCCCTATTACCTATATATCTTTATTACTAGAGCTCTATAGAAATAATACTTTACTAAATAAAAGGCTTTAAGATCCCTATAACTTAGCTATTCCTTTTAGAGCGATTTTTATTTTTCTGCCATAGTAGTACATGCTCTGCCTTATACCTTTTCTCTAGAATGCCTACCTAGGTAGTACCTTCTCTAATAGAAAGGAAAAATGTCACTTCGCACCTGCGCCCGCGCCCGCGCCCGCCCACGCCACCTCACGAGGAATGACGATTTTGCTACACCGCCCGCTTAACCCTCCACCCTAAATGCACCTCCTATGTGAACCCTAGGCTTGCACAGAGTAATATTAGCCTAGGGTGGGGTATAGGTAGGGACATAGGGGGCCCGCCCTAGGCCCCCTACGGCTCCCTCTGGGGACCCGTCAGGTCACGTGTAGGAGAGAGCCGCCATAAAGGGGGACTTGTAGGGCCTACGGGGAGGACCCCTTCCTCCCTCTTTATCTTTATTAATTCCTATCACAAGACGCCCGTAAAGCAGCAGCATCAGGGCCAGTCCGTAACAATAAAAGACAATATGCAGGTACTATTCTATGTAGTATAAGATTCTTATTAGTTTCATCTATCTAAAGGTCAGACTTGACCATTTATACGTTGTGTTAGTCACGTGAGCCACCTCTAGTGTACTTGTCACGGTTTGTATCGTAACAGTGTGTGTTTAGGCCTAACAAATTATGTATTTAAACTAGAAAACGAGGGAAATAAAGGGGAAGAATGGCTAGACTAGAAAAATAGACCCTAACCCACCCTAACCAGGTGCATAGCCTCTGTCGTAACACTAAAGCACTATTGACTTGGGAGTAGGTCCCCAGAGCTTATATGATCATAACACACTACATTCCCATTGACATTTGTTAAGATAGTATCTATAAAATACTATATTAGCAAATGTATATAATTTTTAAAATGCGATTATTAATTCCAATATTTCTTTATTAGGAAAGTATAAGGCAGTAGAGTTACTAAACGAAAGAAACTTACCGAGATCAAATTCAATCGCCCCATACTTGCGAGTGTTACTATAGCAATTACAGAAGAGATAAAACCTCCAAGCGTTAACATCTTCATGCCAATACCAAGTAACGTCGCAAGTATCGCATGAGGCACCATAAACACCCCTACTTATAAGTTAGTAATCTATTTTGTTTAATATTATATTCTTTATAAAGATAATAAAAGAGAAAGCTAAATAAACTTACTTATCTTGCGCTATAAGAACACCATCTCGATTTCCGACACAGAGATTGAGGTCTTGCTGAGTTCTCACTGTAGTTCCGTCATATTTTGTGCATGTCACTTGAAGATAGTGGTCAATGAGCTTGGCCTAAAAAATATTTGTATTAGTAAAACTGCATCTAATAGAAGACATACATATAGCCCTGCTTTACACTTACCTTGCCTACGTCGCAAGACTTGGTAAGGCCTCCGCAGAGTCCACTAGTAAAGAGACTGCTAAGGGCTAAGGTTATAAAGAACCTCATTTTAGAGAGCAGATAGAGTTTGAGTAAAAGAGATAACAAGGACTCAGCAAGTTTAAACACGAAATATCAGTGAATAACAAATAGTTATACTTATATATATAAAATAAAACTTAGGGATTACTAATTCTTATACTAAATAATCTCTTAACATAGAAGGATAAACGCTAACCCTAATCTTTTAATATAATACGCCCTTTGCTGACAGTGCTGACAGTCAAATCTCGGGTAATTTCGGATGAAGTTTACATGTAAGCACTATTTTGCTTAGCAGGGGAACTCGTAACTACTCTTTACGTCTTTCATAACATAATGAGTTCTAGGTCTACTGTCAACGGATCTCACGTCAGCAAGCCACTTAGTTTAAGCGGAAATTGGTGGAAATAAACCCAAGACACCTAATCTATCGAGGGTCAAAAACCCTGGACTCCGCCCCGGATCACGTCCCTCGCTTTACCTGGAGAGTCGAGTGGGCGGGTTCCCAATGCAATAAGCAGCAAGATGTTGTACGGGGCCTACCCGACGTTGACTTGCGAACCCTCAGCGATTGCGACAGGTGGGAACTTGGATCCCGCGTTTCCGCTCACATGGCTGGTGACAATTACAATGCGCCCTTCGGGATCACATCCCTCAGCGGCTCCTTGGTCTGGGCGCTTAACTACGCACATTGGCTTCGGAGTCAGGAACACGAAGACGTCAGCCTCTTTCTGGTTGATTCGCGGTTCTCTATATAGGGAAGCGTTTCGAGGACCCGGGCAGATCTGGGGGGCCGGCAGCGATTCCAGTGATACTATGCAGTTGTTGAATCACGAGGAGGCTCTGACAGAAGAATACATTACATCGCCTGGAGCAACTGAAATGTCCGACGAGACTTGTGTGGAAGCCGCGGGTACTCTGACAATCAAAGTGCAAGCATTGCCATGGTCTGTATTCGCAGATAACCAAGTAGTTTCGGAGTTCATCAAGCGGTACTTCAAGCTCCATTATTTGTACGTGTTCCCTCTCATACCACGGGTCAGGTTCCTAGAGGAAATGACGCGGGAGACGTTGGCGCAGCAGCAGCTTGCTCGCCCGTGCTCGTTAATGCGATCTGTGCCCACCAATACATAAGTCCGACCGACATGTGCGCCTTAGGTCGAGTTACAAAAATACTAAGTGTTTGTAGTTTCTTTACCTCAAAGAATACGTAGGGTCCGTATTGTGTGAGAAATTAGGTAAAAGATTTCTCCGGGCGACGAACCGACTGGCCTAAGATGAAGAGAGCCGAAGGTCCCTGCCAACTGCGCAGGCAATTTATTTAATGTACGCAGCTGCCACAGCAAAGGACCAAGTGAAAATGCGAGTGCCTTGCGCGGACAAGTCTGGCGCGAAATTGGTGCAACGAGATGATGCAATTGATCTGGTGTGGGGGGATCAGCCCCAACGATAGGCATCGACACGGCCCAAAAGCCGGGTGGCGAGTGACGGCAGTGCATCGATCTTTCCTGCCATGCTGAGCAGTATGAGCAGCTACCTCTACAGCTGTAAGCTGGTCTAAAGGAGCCAACGGTTCGCTCACGACGTGAACAACAATTCATGGACGGATCAAGGGGCGGGCGATTCAACGTGAGGGACAAGGTGCAAAGATGGACAGTTCGTATTCAGTATGACGAACGAAATGAGGAGCGGGGGTTTGGGGGCTGGCCCCCATGAAGCCGAAACGACAAGGGTTAGAAAAGGAAGTCAGGGTCAGCGGCTTTGCTGGTTGGTGTTTAAAAGTGGCAAGGCAAGATCAGGTACTGGTGCAAAACAGTGGACCAGGGGATTAGCAAGCTGTTTGGCGGCGAATATAATGTACATTGCAGTAAACGGGAAAACCTCGAACTGGCTTGGCTGTTTTATGCTGTGGATTGATGGCATTTTAGTTACGAGCACGCCAATAACAGTGGATGAAAGAAGGGCAGCGCAGGTGGCAGAAGACAGAATGGGGAAGAAATTGGTCAGGGTCTGTCGATGTAAGCAACAGGTCGAGGTGCAAAAAGAAGAACAGAAAGCAAAATAGTGCGAGGTGTTGTCGGCTGGTACCAAGGCAGGATTGAACCAGTTGGTTCATGGTCGGTCACCCGGTCACAGACTCAGATTTAGCACACAGCTGTAGGGGCTCTCAATGTCCATTACCATTACAGTGGACATGGCTGCGGCTCTGGCCATCCGTTCGCCACAGTGACCCGGATAGGCATCCCGGCGTTGATGCCCGGGCCTGATACTTAATGCCAGCCTAGCTAGCGTCCCTATTCTTCTCTATCAGCGGCACATGAATTCAATCTGGTGTGCTAAAACCCCCAATCATCACCCGTAGCATGGAAGTCACCAACTCAACTCCCTCGGTCCCAGACGACCCGCATAATGACACGATACGTCTTCACCAGGAGGCGAATATGCTCCTCGTGGTGGCCCCAGAAACGACACGTAAACAATTCCTTACATCTAGCGACATACCGCGACTGGCCTCTTCTTACTTTAATAAGATGCTAAGTCCTTTATTTGTGGAAGGTCTCATCACATGCAGCAACAATAAGAACAGAAAATGCCCTTAAATAAGCCTCTAGGAAGATAATACAGAACTAACTCGAGAGACTAATAGCCAGAGTAAGGCGACTCGTAAGGGACATACCAGGTGTTGGAAAGCTGAGCCAGGTGGAATATGCAGATAAAATCAACGAAACAGAGAATTACGAGTAGTTTTGGGTCGTGATTGGTACGGTTTATAGGCCATAAAACAAAAAACCACTCGACAGCTGTGGCAAAAGAGCTCATTGCTGGGCAATGTGTCTGCGGCATACAATCATAGGATAAGACAGGTGCCCGGTGAACTTTCAGATTATTTGCGCTTTGAATGGCTCACTTTCCTCTACTCTCGTGACCGGGCGTTGATAAGGCGACCTCTTTTCATTTTGGCCTGAGCATGTCCCGAATCCTTCGGGTTGTGAGGCAATATGGTAACAGTGAGGGCAAAACCACTGGCACGGTCGTCTGCTTATTTGAATCTGCTTGGCTTGGAATCTGCAGGCTGACGCAATCTGCCGCCTGAGCCAGCCAGGTGTATAAAAGCCGTGTAGCTTATGGGCTGTGTGTTATTCTGCTCGATTCCTATTGCACTGTGGAAATCGGTCTCATAGAAAGAGGGGGAGAGAACGAGGAAACAAGGGCTTGTATCAGTACCATGTTCTATCTCACGTCGCACATGGCCACCCCTCAATCCTCGTCATGTATATCCTTGACTTAACGGCATAGACGACTGCCGCAAATGCCACTTAATTTAGTCGTCATCCATACGAGAAATGGAGTACTGTTCCAAATGCGAGAGGGAGTTTGTGTCTGAGGAATCCCTCGAGCAGCCCTTACGAAATTCTTCTTACCACGAGTACTGTCTGAGATGCAGAAGATCATTTGATTCAACGTCTGCACTGAAACAGCATCTTCGAGACTCGTCGCGGCACCATCATATGTTCGGTCTGTACTACATCTGCTGACTTCGACACTACGAACGAACTAGATGAGCATCTGGAAACAGTCTATAACTATTGTGCTTGCTCCCTGTAACTGTACATTTGAAACAACTCTTGGAACAGAATGTATCCGCACACAAATTGTGCACTATCTGCAGATCTTACTTTACGACAACACAGAATCTGCGAAGTGTGGGTGTTTGATCTGCTCCGATAAAAGTCTTGAACCTTCATTGCTTATTAAATCTAACAGCATTTAAAAACCAACGCTCCTAAAACTGTGGAATGTTACGGTTGCTACAGAACATTTCGCTCTTATTTAGCCGTGCTCTTGCACCTTGAATCAGGAAGTTGCGACTCGGAAGCGGACAATGACTGCATTCTTGACCTTGCTTTCGAATGTTATTAGTCACGTTTCTATAAGAGCGAGGACGATGACTATAACTTTGGATGTCTAACTTGTGACACTCCATTTTTGGCAACGAGCGGGCTGCTCTAGCACGTTGAGAGTGATATGTGCACAGAAGATCTGACTATGGGCCAACCGTTGTTCAAGTTCCTGCGGTTTCTTCAATCACGCCTGGCGTGAAGTTGTCGCTGTCTTGTCACTAACACTGATTGTGCAGCCGGTGACAACAAAACATGACTTGCACTGTCCCGTGGCCCTTAACTAATTGGTGAAGGCTCGACTTGGACGATACCTTGCTGAGACCAGTCAGTAAAGACGATGCGGAGGCGAACTGCGCATTCTCCGTCAGGCCTGTTCCTATATCACTATCGTTTGTGGTAATATGTGTTTATTCACCATTGCCTGGTTCCTTACCCGTTGCCCTCGGAATCCTTTTTGTCAACGATAACTTCAGATATAGGTCCCGGAGCGCTGAATTCCAAGACTTTCTATTGGTTATAGTTGCAGCGTGGCCCGTGACGATCATCATTGATAATGATCGCTGGATACTATGACCGACAATTGTGGAGGGCAGAATTTCGTGGGCCGACATTGTCTGTAAATGCCATTTTGCGTAAATTTGGCAGTATCTTAGTAGTTGTGGGTATCAATCAAGAGCTGTGTTGCTACTCTTCTTGCACATCGTACCTGCACTATAGACTTTTTCGCCGTGGTGGTCTCTTAAAAAGAGGACTACGACGTTTAAGTGACTTCACGCAACAGATACGTACTCGAGGAAAACTTCTACGGTATACCGAAGCCCTATGAAAGAAATGTACCAGAGGAAACTTGAAATAGGATGCCGCCTACCGCTTAGGGTTTTTGCTGGCATACAAGAGTAAGTTGACTGTGTTCGTCGAAAGACTTGAGCAGCCTACTTGTGAAATGCCTGTGAACCAGGTGGCGGAAAAAATATGGGGTGCGGCGCTTTTGTTTGCATTCGAATGGACAACTGTACCAAATCTTTCCACTTGTAGGATGATAAGGTCTGGCTAAAAGTATCAATCGAGGTCTCCGCGTTTCGGGGTTAGAACATGAGGAGTTTGAATTGTAGGTCAGGTGGAGCCAGTTGCGGAAAGCTATTTTCGGCTAAGACGTTGACGCCGACCTTTTCTGCCGTCTTTGGTCGCGCAACTAAGCTGTGGCGATGCGAGAAGTCATCCATCTGCCTGGGTATGCCTGCCCGGTCCGATTCAGAGTACCGCTGTCTTGCAACGATGGGAAGTGGACAGGAACCCGGAGAAGAGCTCCGTGTTTTGTATTCGCGATTCCCTGATTGTGTTGTAAGCCTGAGGGGCGGCAACTCATATTAAGATGTCGGTACGCATGGGTTAATGCCCCTTTTGATTTCCTGAAACCACAGCCCAATCTGCCAACCTACCCGTTTCTGATATCCTTGTGCTATCAGCAGTTATACAAGGTAGCAGATGCCCTCGGCCTGGACACTGCTACTGTTAGCATATCTGTGGCAGCCTTGAGTACTATGATGAGAATTTCGCAGATAGTCCGACAATGTAGGCCTTGAACCTTGAACAACTTGTTTATGGATAACAGGTAACTTGAAGTTGCCTGCACTATGAAGCGTCGGTTGTGCTGGTGCAAAGCCGACGTTGACGACGATGTAATTTTCGCTTCGGTCTTACACATTTTGAGCTGCTACCGGCCCTTAAAGTAGCCAGACCAGGGTCGCACAGTGTTTGATCTGCAGATTCGACTTTTCTTTTGAAAACTTGAGACGTTGGGCTTTTAGGCTGCTGTACGCCAGATTTGCTGATAGTTGACAGTGTGGTGCTAGAGATGGACGGCGGGGCATGACTTCGGGGCCTCGGCGGAGATATCCAAATCATCCCCTGGTCCACGGTCGCTGCCCCTTTCTATTCTTTCTTCCTCAGTTTGTTCGATGCTTAGTCTTGTGCTATCGGTGCTCTCCTTAACTCTAACAGCAGTCTCCTGCGTCCTGTTCGCTTAGTTATTATCTAGATTTTCATAACAAGTTGTTAACTAGAGCTGTCGACTAGTTAGTATAGTCAATGTTATGACCTCAGATCTAGAAGTTTCATCCTCACATCATTGACAATAATGGTGTGATGCAGATCGCTGCTGGGCTTATGTTGATGTATGGATTCTAAGTAAGGGCACTGGGCTGGAATAAAATTCTTGTGGAGGCATGTAATAACATCTTTATTCCGGGAGGGAACTTCCTTATGGGACGGATCACATAACCACTGCATAACGTCGGCCTGTGAGACTTCATAAATAGACGCAAGCTGACAGCAACAGATTGCAACCACCTTGGCGCATTGAGAGGCCGCCTGCTCATCTCCTTTGTCGCGCAGGGATCTGTAACGTAGAGCATCACAAATGCCTTTGAGCGCAGCTTCTTGTATGGCAACGCTGCTGCCTGCAGAAGACCACATCGCAACGCGCCTTTATGTGTGTTCTCCTGCTGGGAAACTGCCGCTTATGTGATGATAATTAGAGAGTAAGATCGTTGTGACAATAATTACCTCAAGCTGGACCATAGGGTGCAAGCAAACGCGGGGTTATAGGGTTAAATGGTGAACCAACACGAGGCTTGGGTCGGGCATGATGGTCCAACAGCCTGATTTTCTTGGGAGGGGCCAACAGACCCAGCGAACAGTTGTGTTAGCGAGCTCGGCACTCTCAACAGAACATGATATTAATATGTACCAGCAGTTTATTCAAGTACAGGCCACGGAATCCTGAGGTACGCGCGACAATAACGAAAATGATCCCCCCTAAGGCACGCCGATACCATTGATTCAACAGCGGCACGCAGGCACCGGGCATCGCGTGGCATTTATGACTTGTCATCCCACTGTGGACGCGTTGGGGCGGCCCATGGCTACCAATAATCGATAATGGGCTCGCACAGGCTAGCATCCAGGACTGGAGGCCGCGGCCCTAGTGATCAGCTGTGGAGAGTTCAAGCCTTCACTGTGGGCAGGCACACCAGCATGATCAAATGTGATTCGCAACTACGGTTGGCTGAGGCTGTTTTTCAGTGATGAGCAATCTCATTGGATGATGATGTTGGTTAAGTCCATACTTTGAGGCCCTTTCGGCCTTTACCGTGTGCCTCGACTAGTATCAGTCCTATAGCTAGTCGCGCTTCACTGACGACGTGACTCGGTTTGGAGTATGGACGGTCCCTCTGTCTGAGTAACGATACGCGCGGACCTCTGCGGCACAGACATACCATTCTCCCTATACCATTTCTTCGACGTAACTTCTGACAGGATCACCCCCTTAGCAGAGTCTGCTGTTGCAGCCTCTTTAACCCACCTCTGACGTCGTCTGCCACTCCAAATACGCCAAATTCGACCACAAACGTGTTTTACTACCAGCAGACACCCCATGCCCTTTATCTACTTAATAGCACAAACCCTATGAAGCGCTTCTGCACCCATGATGCCTCGAACAACCACGGCCGAGTCCCACCCACAGCCCATTGCTCCGTCTCCCGATGATGGTAGCTACCATCCTTCATCTTATGCCTCCTGGCGGTGTCATAGCTTAGGCCAATGATTCTTCTCCAAATGGCTCTGCATGGCTGATACAACCCAGCTCTGCCCTCTTTGATGGAGGTCAGCCTACTCGTGTTGTCGGGTCTCCTGGAATGTTGCCGAGTGCTCCCGTTCGACCTGCGGTCCCAACGCCTGCAACTGGTCCAGAGATACAATCAAGGCTGTCTTTCCGCGACGTGCCATTACTAGCCAACTTGTACTTATATCCGGGCATTATGCAGTACCATCTGCTTTAATTTGACCTCCGTTTATAAGCAGAATTATTATAGCATTAGAGTCCTATATATTAACTAAAAGCCCTTACGTAGTTAGCTACGTCGCATTCAAATGGCCGAGTGTGCTGTTTAAGGTGATTGCTTATTGTCATGTTAATAATAAGCTAAGCAAAACAAAGGTCAGAGCTACTTACGTTAATGGCCCTTAGCTAGGGAGACTGGTCAGGCAGTGTGGGCACTGGTAGGGACTTAGAGGAGTCGAGATTTATTGGTTATTATTGTTAGATCGCTGTTTCGTATTTATAGCGGTATTCGCTGGCTAAAATGCTTCTCCTTGCTCGTCTTGTCTAGCAGGCTCTGTTAGGCTTGGGATAGCCCTATTATACTCTTTAAGCAGGCCAGCACTTCCGTAAAGAAGCCAGCTAGGATCTACATATTAGAGAGATTAATTTTCTTTATAATGTAATAGAAGGTGATCAGATCTAGATAGCCTGGCTAGGTTTTAACTAGAAATAAAAGACCCTCTTACTATGTAGAATGGAATTGAGCGAGCCTGCAGGAAAAAAGAAAGCGGACGAGATAGAGAAGAGAACGCGATGGCTGTGCGAAAGGAAAGTAGTGATGAAGACTACCTGTAAAGGCTGTGTACGGTGAGACCGCCAGGGCTATCCGTGAGGATAGAGGGAAGAAGGACAGTAAGAAAAAGTTGTCCACATCTGATTTGGTTTTAATACTCGCCGAAACGAGCTGACCTGTTAATGGCAGAGGTCATGGCAGGAGTTAAGGACACCTGATTAGATACCTCTCATGCGGTATGCCATAACATCTACAATACGTTTTTAACTAGCAAACATCAAGCTAATTATGAGTATATAGTCTAAGGGACAGGTTTTGTGAAGGTATGTGATACTTATAGTGCCTATTGTGCCGGCACTGTATCCGAAATAGATAGCAACTCAATCTTTCATCACAAAGCCTCACAACATCCATTTATCATGGAATAATCTTGACTATCCAACTGCCGCGTTTGATTACTCTGGGGTATACCTCCTGACGGTCGAACCTGTGTATCTTGATACAAAAGCCGTCATAATATTCTTACCATATTGTTTTTGACATGGACGAAGTAGCAGGCAGCTATTCTGAAACAATCATCCATATTGCCCCAGCTGGTGACGTTATTCTGGTCGTTGGCCCGGAAAAGTGCAACATGCGTGTCCATTCACTGATCCTGAAGGCAGCCTCTATACCTTTTTCGGCCACGTTGGGACTGAACTTCAAGGAAGGCCGTGACATGATTGGCACGATAACCTAACTAAAGCGACTTTACAGACTGACTGTATTAAAAGAAGAATAAGCCGCCACCAGGGAAGCTCTCTAACATTAATTTTAGTCACTATAGATAAGATTACGAAAGGAATATGCGGAATAATGCACAAGATGGCTCTCTTAAGGGCTGAGGTTGAATAGCTTTGAGAGGTAAATACACTGCTAAGAAAGCGGCGCAGAGCCAGAAAACCGCGAGTACGCCCAGGCGGTAGTATGACTATTGCCGAGGGACAAGCTCTTTAGGATCAGAATGATGTGAATGAGCAGATAAAGCAAGAAGCTCGCCAGACTCGAGGTCAAAAGCCCCGGGATGAGACGAAGCGACGGCGATGTGGCATGTGCAGCTAGCCCGGGTATAATGCAAGAACTTGTCTGATCATTATAGATACATCTAATGAAGAGGATAGCAGCGAGAAATAATTAATTCCCCTTGTCGTGGTTGAAAGGACAGTCTGGGTGGTCCGCTCGCGGGGGTACGTTATACTCAGGGAGCCACACCTAAAGAGCTTGGTTTGCCTACAATTAGAATCCTGATAGAGGCTCAAGTTGTGCGTCACTGCTCCTCGGTTTCTAGGCTTGTGTCTACGGTTGAGCCCGAATGGCGTATTCGAGGTAATTACAGAGAACCAGAAATAGCTGGAGGAACCTACTTCTATAGCTCTACTTGTACTATAACTGAATTCGGTAAGCTTCTTAGTTATTCCAATGTTCAACCGTACTTCCTACTCTAATTTGTATAACACGCGTCCGACATCCCCCGCGACTCTATAACTATCCCCTAGCACGCTTCCAGGGTTACAAGCAACGCCCCACTCACTCCTGTCCCGATCATTCCAGAAGCTGGCATCCCGAAATCTTCCCGCGCCCCAGTACCAGCGCATATCCCACGTTTCGGTATATGGCACACGAGATTCGCGCACGATATTTCCTCGCGCGTCAAGAAACAACAGCCGTAGCTTTTCAGTCACAAAGGCCTCTGCGTCGGCGACGAAAAGAAAGCTCGCCACAGCGTTCGCCTGCAGCTCCATACCTGCTAGGCCAGCTTCGACCGCGTCAGTCTTCAGCTGATTGATATCATTACCCTCGCCTTCAAGGCGAAGAGCCGAGGCCACAGACTCGCGAAGCTCTCCACGTAGCGCCTCGATTGTCTCGGGGTCACCTAGATGGCGATGCGAATACGCGTCGTAGCCCGAAGGAGGACCTACTAGTTCCGGCAGCACGTATAGCGCTGTAGACCAGTCCCCATCGTATAAGGTTCAGTCGTCCAGGATCGTCCACGCCCGGCAGTCCTCTTTGAAAGCTGGGTCGTAATATTCGTCTATCTCCCTAAACCTGGCAAAAAGTTCGTCCGAGCCTTCCCCGTAATGCGTGCGCAGCCAGACCTCCTCGTCTTC
Organism: Keithomyces neogunnii; assembly: GCA_020975405.1. Lineage (NCBI taxonomy): Eukaryota > Fungi > Ascomycota > Sordariomycetes > Hypocreales > Clavicipitaceae > Keithomyces > Keithomyces neogunnii. The sequence continues at coordinate 424,604 of JAIOWQ010000010.1, read as the reverse complement.
ACGGTCCCGCCATAGGTGCCAAGCAGCCTCGCGCCACTGCAGCGGTCGCCATGGAGCCAGGATGTCTCGCACCTCGCGCTCTGTTGGCACGCGCATCATCGTAGGAGGGGTGATGGAGTAGATGCGCCCTGTTGTATCCCATTCCTGAGGGATTGCATCGAGACTCAGGAAAGCCCGAATTAGACTATGCCGCTGGTCGGCTGCAGAGAGAAGGGAGCTGTCATCCCAATGGCGCTAAATAGCAAGTTAACGCTGCACGTTAGAGACATCGAACAAAGGGGGTTTAGGGTTTCTCACAATGAGGTATTGTTCCGCGGGGAAGGCCCCCCATGGGGGAGCTGCATTTATTCCAGACGGGGCGAGCGGACCTTGCACTGCCATTGCTTCGCGTTATGATGGAGGATGAGATTAAGGGTGTCCAGCTTAGTGGGGTGAGGTATTAAGTGAGGGTCAGGTTGCGCTAGTAGGATATTGTGAAACTGCTCCATGTGGGTACGACGGGTGCTTTGGGCAAGTGTCATGCCCGATATCCATTTTCCAAGCTCCAAGCGTCGCATCCACAACTCCGTTGGCTGGCTCAACTAGGCCCTGGGTTTGAGGTGACCGTGGCGCTCCATTAATGTTCTGGATTCCATACTTACGCAGCAAGATTAGCAAGGCTCCTATAAATTCTTCGCCATTATCGATCTGGACAATCTTAGGAGGTAGGAAGGCGGCGATGAAGCGAGTAAACGCCTCCGCAATCGGGTCCGCATGCTTGCTGTTCAGTTTTTTTCAATGGATATAGCTGGGTGTACTTGGAAAAGTGATCTTTAATATGTAGAATCCGCTTATATTGGCCTGACGGCTCATGTCGCATATCGATCAGATCGGCTTGGACACGCTCCCAAGCCCGGCTAGTGACAATGGGAACCAATAGTGCCTTCGTCGCAGCGGGTCGATTAATAAATGCGCAGTTCTTGCAGCGTTTAATGACGAATTTAACATCTACACGCGTAATGCCATAGAATTTTTGCTGCAACACTGCCCAAGTCTTATTCTTTCCAGCATGAAGTAGTAGCTATGGATGTTGGTTGGCAATTATATCGAAAGTTTCATTTTCGGACACCATGCACCGTGCTTCTAGATGATTAGAAACTGGCCTGCGACGTAGCCGGTTATTAAAAAGTTCAAATTCAGAGAAAGCTCGGTGCTTCAGTCAAGATTCAGCTTAGTTCCGCGGCTTGAGGTCAAGATTATCAAGGAGAATATGCAACTCGCGCCATTTAGTGTATTTAATGTGCTCTCTATTGGTGTATGCTGGGCTTTGTACGCAGGACTGAAATGCACATTAGCGCATATCATTTAGAAATGGATTAACGAGGGCAATCGCTGGTTCCGTTTTGACATTTTGGTGGAAGTGAAGACAGAGAAGATAAGTAAAAACACCATTAGTTCGTATTCGCGACTCGCCCGGACATTGCACGGCAGGTGACGGGCATGTAAGCACATTGTCGTGAAAAACACCACTGGCAGAACCCACACAAGCGTGGAAGACCAAATCCTGGGCATGCTAGGACATTAACTGAGCTACCCTGGCGACAAGGTATCCATTGCCAAAGGTTCTTTCCCAGTAGAGCAGGCAGCCAGTGGTTCAAAGTTACCAGAGGAGATTCAAAAACAAGAGACCCGCTAAATATAACGCTGCTTTCTGGAGTTTCTGGACCAGGGTCTTCAACATCCGCCGAACTTATGCCAGAAGACTATACGCATCTACAAGGTGTGGTAGAACGATATCAACAGTATCAGAAAAATGCAAAACAGTGCGAAGCCCGCGCCAAAATGCACATAAAGAGTTCCTTTGTAGCTACAGATTTGTGGTTGGAGAGGACGCAATGGCTAGCCACATTCCATGGCTGCCGACTTGACATTCTGCAGGCTCTCACTTAACGACCTTCTCGCCGCTCCCTTGGTACCGACTTCATTATGGCTAAAAGACTAAAAGAAGGTGATTCGGATATCAAAAGTCCTTATCGGGACGAAAAGAAGATATCACGCATTCTTGGTGCACTGGATCATGTGTTGGATCGATGTGAACAAACGGTAAAGTCTACTAGCCGCAACATCCTATGTTGGCTATTAAGTTGGAAATTAACTTCCTGTGGCGAGAACCCGTTTACTATTGTTTACAGCAGTCGGTGCAAGTATGGAGTTATGTGGAAACGGTTCCTCGCTGTTGCTATGCGAGCTTGTCGGATGTCCGCGATAACACGAAAAACTGGAATAAATACCCAAATCAACAAACAATTGACGGATTATGTTCAGCTTCTCTGGCAGCATCCAGTCTGGGCTAACATCGATACAAATACTGGCTCCTGGCCGCACATGGCAACAACCATCATGTCGTTACAATTAATACTAAGCATGACGTACAATCCACCGATTTCGAGAATACTGGTTCATACTGTGATATAACGGAGGGAGAGGGTGATGTGAGTGAGGGGGTCACTGATTATGATGACGACAGTGATATTGTCGAGCATCAGGATCATGAATCTGAAACCGATGAGAATTATCAGGGAGACTTAAGGTGTTCTAGAGATGCCAAAGAGATCGGTAAAGATGCAGAGCCAAACTCACTTAAGTCAACCTGCAAAAATAAAGACAACTATATGGAAGAATTTCTGGAAATGCTCTTTCAGTTTAATATTATGCTGAGTACGGACAGGTTTCTAGACGGCCTGCCTGGTTCGACGTTGCTCCTGAGGTTCAGTGGTGCTCTCGGAATCTAGCCTGATGCTTAACGTTTCCTAATGGCTCGAGAATTGTGCCCCTACCTCTCTCCGCTGATATATGTTCAACTACTTCTCTTATCAGAATGGGCATTACCGATTCACCCATATGTTTCAATCGGTGTACCAAAGCGGCCAGAAATAGGCCAATTACGACAGTTAAACTCGATTCGCGAAAAATACATGGTAATTAGGTCACAATCATCGCCAGCCGGTTAGTTAAGTTTGCGAAAAAGTGGCCGAGCAATTGTGCGAACAGATCCGCCGTCATACCTTCTTCGCTAGAGCGACGACGGCGATGCCGTACACCTTGGGCAGGATCATACTTTGACAATGGCGGGCTTTCGTCAACTTCCTGGGTATTTCATCACCAGTGCAGAAGTTTTATGTGCCAAACTTTTGTTAGGTCTCTTAATTGATATCGACCTAGACAAAGTGAAAGATGACATGATGAACTCAGAGTGTGGATACACTTTCACGAAGAATGTTCCCAACGACTTTGACAGGGCTTACCAGGAACTGCTTACCCGCGCTTCTTCATCGCGACAATGTGGGCTGTCTAGACATGGGCAATGGAATCGATCTGCGGTACTGTCAAATCTCAAGGACGTGACAATGCTAGAAGAGATGCTATTAGGCGGGCTATATACCTCTTGTGGCCAAGTGCCACGTCTACAGGAGTTGCTTAATCTGGAATATGAAAATGGACCTGTCTCGAGACGGTCGCTTTTCGTATGAAACAGCTGCATGATATATGTCATACGCCATCATAAGGCGAAACGGCAAACGAACCGTGAGTTTTATGTTGTGCGCTCCCTTCCTGTACGATTAGGAGTCGTGTGGTGCAGGTATCTTACCTGTATCCGCAGGCTTGCAGACTTACTCTATCGAGAGCCACATGGTTATCAAGGCGATGAACGTACTTCACGCCACGACCGTCTTCTGTTCCGCTCTAACGGTAATCCGTGGAAACCACGTCTTACAGCGATAACTGAAGCAAGCTACGCTTAAACTCTGGGGATTTGAAGTTAATGCGAGGGTTTTCCGCCATCTTGCAATTGACATTGGCGAGAAACATGTTTGGGAAGGACACAAACCATTCAATCGATATGACGACTCCAGTAGTAATGCCTACTTGAATGTTATTTTTGCGTGGCAGAGTGGCCACCTTCCTTAACAATGTGGGATTACATATGGCCTAGATAGTGCATTCCCTTACCAATTACAGCCTGTCCTTCTCCGGGCCGGGAATGGGCATCTACTCAGTGGCATGAATTCAGCCGAGGAGAGTCATACCAAAACCGAATGCCCAGTCGCCGATTGCTTGTCCCGCGCGGAGTAATGTCATCACATCAAAACATGTCGAAACCTACGCCTTAGAGAAGCCTTTTCGAATGAAACTTAACCGACGAAGAGACGAAAGCTTGGTATAAATGGGCCGTACGCTCACATTAACGGGCCTCAATTTACAACAACCCGTATGCAGCTGGATGGGCTTGTTAGCATTCTTTGTGATTACCTGATAGCAGGCAGTATGCCAGATATGCAGGACAGCAATTCGTCCAGGCAGAGCTATCGAGAAACACTTTGGTGATACTCATGCCATGAAGGGGGATGAATTGAGGAAAATATTGACTTTGTGCGCCGAGTATCCTTTGCAGGACCCTACTATAGTAACACTTCCTTGCGATGGAAGTCAAATTCTACCAGACTTGGATGTATATGGAGGATTTAGCTGCAAAAGCTACAGATATCTCACTGTCAATCGTAATAACATAATTCACCATCAAGCAAGCGATATTGAGGATTGCTGGGATAAGGGCTGGTTACCGGTCATATTGCAAGCATTCATGAGAGGCAGTTACGCACGATACTGGATTGTGGAATAGTCGCAGTCCTGGGGGTTGGTGAAGTGATCTACCCCCAGGGCTACTACCAATATACTCTCTTTTTGCAAGTTCTTCTCTTATACTGAGAGTTAAGGGGGCTTAAGTGGCACCTGGCATACATTTAGTAGGTGTGAAACAGTTATGGTGGAATAGATACCACAAATAAGGCACCACCACTGTAGAAGGTCGAGTTCATGTTAACTTCTTGAACATTCAATTTCCGCCCCCAATAACAAACCCGCTGCCATTTCTACAAGCAGCGCAGACAGTGGGCTGAAATGCCTCCAATGCCCATATATTGCCCGCCAGCTTCAAAGAACACAAGCATACTGTCGAGAAAAGCATCAGTGGAAGAACACCCCTGGTCGAGGCTGGCCAATGTCTAATCACGGATCTGACCCACTGGCAGCGCTGCCATGGAGAGAGAACGTACCGTGCCAGCGATTCTTTCCGTCGAGAGCTGCCAGTAGCTGGTTTGAAGTTGGCCGAAAGGCAGCAATGTGGAAAGGATCTACCAAATTCAGCGCCAAGGTTCATAGCTAATCACTGGTTCATGCCAGCCCAGAGGCCCGCTCCCATCTTGAGGAAGTAATTACACGCCGTGAGAAGCAGACCGAAGCAGAGAATCAGCCGCGGGTTTATGCCGTAGGAACTGGGGGTGACTCGCTTACAGCAAAATCCAAAACACAGATACAACACGGCTGTATTGTGTCAATCATTTGAATACAGAACTAAGCATGCCACAGTTATATACTTGTGGAGGCCGGTTTTGCCAAAACGACCAGGATCTTCACAGCGTTTGTGAAGTAGTTGAATACCTTCGCACGAAGCATGGGCTTTCATTCATACGACGGCGGCAGAGCCTGGGGATAGCGGACAGTCACGGACACATTTGGTATTGCTTCGACTGCGAAACCAAGATGGGCAAAGATCATAAAAGCTTTCAATCCCATAAAGCCATGTGGGATCACCTTAATGCTCGCCATGACTTTCAGGTCAATACGATCCAAATTGGCTAGGTTTATTTCACCAAGAAATTCTGGCCTAAGGGGCTCAATGTAACTAGACTAATTCTACAGTGTTGGAGAATGCAGTTTAGTTCCGGTATGTTCAGATGTCCGATTCGGCACAAGTACACCAGGGCGGTCATCCCTGGCGTCCGGTGAGAAGACGGCTTTGCACCAGGTCACCCATAGTCAGTAATGGCTAGACATTAGTTGTCCTACATTCCCATAGTCACACAGATATGCTGGTCTAGTTACTATTTCGCCGCAGAGCTAAGCGGTCCTTGGACTGTTTTGCGCTATTTACGTAGCGACTATGGCCTTTACGCAGTGCGCTGTCGTTGTCTGCTGTTTCCGGAAACATGCAGTGGGAGATCTGGTTGTTTCGGAGACGAAGGCTGGCAGCATGGATGGAAATCCTGAACTCTAATTTTCGTGACACGACCCACGCGTTGCTGGGCACTCCATGTCCCCTACCAGAAGGCAATTTACGTATACGGCACGACGCATCATCACGAGCGTAATTATAGCCGTGCTTTCCCTTACGTGCGCCGCAATGTCAGAGCCATAGCCTTTTCTGCAGAGAAAGCATGTGGCGCCACTCCCTGCGCGACTTCGTTAATCTAGTCCCCGCCGACAGAAACATGCCCAAGATTCTGCACTTCCCTAACGAACTTATTGCACTGTCTATTAACGACATTCGCAACCTCCTTTTTACCTGTAAAAGGTTACATAATGGGGCTCTCTCCCAACACGCGCGACATCGCTTCGAAACACTATATGTGATGCTCGATCAGTTCTGCTTGGATTATCTCCACCAGCTTATAGAGCGTCCTGTACTTGCTCGTGCTATACGCAGGCTGGTTATATGCTCAGATCATCTGTCACATGCAGATTATTCGCTTAGCCTGCAACAGCCTCCTGGCCATGGAGAAGACAATGCCAACACCGACAGTACAATTTCCTTCCATCCCGGCGAATATTCTAACCGACTAGCTAGCCAGACTCGCTTAATTAAAACTGACATGGCCACCAAGTGTCTCGCTCGAGTATTGAGGGGACTTCCAAACTATACGGTCCTTGCCTTTAGTAATGGCGATGAGCATGACCCAATTAGGAGGTCTCGCCTAGAAAGAGACATTGGCGTTCCGCCATTAAGATCCCTCGTTGTGGACGTTAATGATGCTCACCCAGAATCCGTCATTAAAGAAATTAAAGAGATTGTATTAGACGTAATAATAACTTTGTTGTCAGCAGTAGCGTGAAGCGGCTTCAGTGGACTCTAATTTAAAATTACCCTTAGCATGCCCTATCATGAAGAGTTTATCGACGCCGTCACCTCCGACGTGCTCAGTTTGTTAACGGCTCGCGACGAGCTACAGTACGCAGATCTGGCGAAGATATCAATGTTGCGACTGGTTGTATACGCCACCACGAATGAGACCTGGATACCTAGCATCCTCAACTTCATCGCTCTCTTCTCTCAACTGACACATCTTTGTCTGCATATCAAGAAGCGCGACGAAGACAGGGTGTCGGTCGGTTTGTGTCGCCGACTGAACGTGAATAACCTGCGCAAGCTAGAACTGTCAAGATTGATCTTTACAGAATCGGACCTAATGGACGTCCTTTTGCGCCACAAGAAATCACTCAAGCAAGTCACCTTGGAGCAAATCGAGTTTGACACACGTGAGGGCTGGCCCTCTTTCTTGTCAAGACCCAGGGACGACCTTTCATCATGCACAATTATATTGGAAGACTGCTTGATTCAAAGTGACTTCTGGGATACATCGTACCGTATATCCTCGACTGATGATTACGCCAGGGTCATAAACGACTTTACGGTTGGATTGGCATCTTCGGACTTGGAATGACAAGGACAATGGGATGCGTTGGATCTTCGTCTGGTCCCTTCGAACAAATCGTGCAGGGCGTGGTTTTCGAGGGGATAACAGCGGGGCCATTCCATCATGCTGGGTGGTCGATTGTAACCCACAGCACAAGGATCAGGGGAGAGACAGCGAACTTGGCAAAATACACTTTCTGCCTGATCAGCACCGGCAATAAAGGACAGACAGACTCAGTGAGGTCCGGGATGTCCCATGGTTTTTGGCCACTGCAAGCTGCACCAACACACGTCCCAATCTTGCATACCTTACGTGGACCACCCCCCGGGGGCCCTCCAAACAAACGGCAAGAACTGCGCACTACTAAGCACATGGTAGGCATCCGTTTTTTCTTTTGATTCATCGACTTCTCAAGCCCGCTGCTTTTACATGCTATCGCTACAGTTTATAGAAATTTTCGAAGCCGGTAGCTTTGCCCAAGGAAAATCAGTAAGGACCTATATGTAATGGCTGCTATTGTTATGTGCTTGCTTCGGAGGTCAATGATCGTGTGAGGGGTACGGCAAGCTCTCGGCAGTCACACAAAACCAGCAAAGGGAGAAAATTCGTGGCGCTGGATCGGAAGGCGACTACAACCTGCCGGATTGCCGATGGGAACTCTCCTCACAGTGGGAACTTGGGACACAGGCCTCCCTGCGCTGGCCGCGCAGGCGATTTTGGGGGTGGTTCCGTAAGGGAGGCGATTGGTATAAAGTGGAAATGTCACTTCGCGCCCACGCCGCCTCACAAGGAACGATAATTTTGCTATACCGCCCGCTTGACCTCCACCCTAAATGCACCTCCTATATATAATGCTGTCGAGAGGAAGGTGGCAGGTGGCAGGTAACGGTAATAATGGTTAGGTGCCGTATAATTGTCTATCTAAGGCTACGGAAGAAAGGAAAAGAGTAAGAGCGACGCGAGCCTCGCGTTTGCGTATCTAAGTTGCTAAGCAGCAACTCAGGCGCAATTAACAATTACATAAGAAAGCGCCTGCACGGCCCCGAAGCTCCAGGCCCGGCAGAGCCGGGTCCACAGTATCTGGCGTAGCCCGTCACCACTACTACTACTAGTTACAGCGCGCAACGTGCCTGCCAAGGCAGCTTTGGAATATGTTTGTAGAGGGACAGTTGTTATATCCGTCATCTGCAATGATCTCGTGATTCCGGTCCTGGTCCCAGCGAGTACAGAGACCATTAAACGCATTATGAGCAACGCAGTTAAACCTCGGGTCAAAGAAGTCCCTGACCTGGATGTTTGTGAAACTAGTTTCGTAGTTGGCGGCTGTTTTTTTAAGAGGATCAGTCACCAGACTAAATAGTCATTGCCTGTTTTTAGCGTCATGACTTACACTTATGCCTGTAGGTGTAGGAAACGCACGCGTCTGTGAGCGTTAGGGAGTAATCGTCGGAGATGCAGCCTCCGCCCACACCATCGAAAGTGTGAGTGCCGACGGCTTGACCGTGGGGGACCCCGCGAAAGACGCTGCACACTTCGACCCCATTATCGACAACTTGGGCGTAGATTTGCTTCCCGTCGAGGCCGACTTCGTCTGAGTCGCAGTGGATTGACACGCAGGCTGAAGCCAGGCGTGCGGCTAAAGGGGCCATGAGGAGGGCAAAAGTGTTAAACTTCATTGTGGAAGAATGGAAATAAGCAACGTGGAGATTTGGTTAAGCAAGGGATACTTAAAGTGAACGAGTTCCTGATGATGATAATGAAGAAGGCAATAGAGGGAATGAAGCAGACCTTTTATACTTTAGACGATGCTAGGGGCACTAGACGATGCTGGAAGCACTGTCTCGTTCAAAAGTTGATAATTCCAAATACACAAGTTCACAGGGCTTGCTCCATGTCTGTCATGTAATAGAAATATCACGAGATTAAAGGGTGTGCCCCTATCAACATCCTCGAAATCATCAGCTCGGCAAATAGTTCAAGCACCCAAGTATACCATATAATCTTTTTAATACTTAGGCCCTGATCCACGAGCCGGCGGAACGTACACCAGGCGTTAAGTGTGGATACTGTAGGAATTGTACTAGATGCTCTTTCCTCTTTTAGCTACTAAAAGCGGTGCTAGTCTAGCGAGCGGAAGATCCGCCACATTATACAGACCTGACGATGTATCTTCATACAATATTACCCCTGAATTATTGTAACTGTTACATGGGTAATTGACCCGACAAGGGCCAATCAAGCTAATCGGAGATAAACCCCATATACATACGCTCTTCTGAGTCAGGCCAGTGTTCGTGGCGACTAAACCGGATGAAGAAGCTCTTTCGGGCCGTTTTCTGCCATTTCCTTATGCCTCGAGGCGTAGGCGGAAGGAACGCCGCGTGGATCATATCTCTTCGGCAGCACGTAGTGACAAGGGCTTTAACCAATTAGACAGCAATAAGTTAAGGGTACCTAGAGTTCCGAGAAATGTAGCTAGAAATAGAAGTCCCTAGGATATCTTCTAGTATATAAAGCTATGACCACATATTTGCCTAATGAAAACGCATTAACTACCATTATAGTCACCCAAGATGTACAGGGGCTCTATGGGGCAAGGGCATCTCCACTGACCATAGAGCAGTCGAAGAGATATTATATGTAGGCAGTTGATAGGGACGCTACATCAAATTGATACGGGCGCTATACCTTAGGGTTACTGTTACGGTGTAAACTGTGACAAGGTCCTAAAGGGACCGCACGTGACTAAGCCTAACGTATAAATGGTCAAAGTTAACCTCCAGATAGATAGAATTAACAAGAATCTTACACATAACTAATCAGTATCTCCATGTTATCTTCTATTACACTTAATTCAACCTCAAGTACGCTAATCCCTACATACCTCCTTGTAGGGATTCCAGCACGTAATAGTTACGCTTAATACGCTCAGTACGATTAATACGCTCAGTACGATTAATACGCTCAGTGCACGAGATTTAAAGAAGGTAGATCATTGCCCAATTCCATTATTATCTGGATTTCGCGGTTAACACCCCTGTTTTAGCGGTTAACTATGCTATATTTAGACTAGTACGGATATATTTTGTGCTAATCTTATGGTCTAGGCCAATAGCCTAGATTCTAGCGCGTGCGTGGCAAAGCCTATATAGTATCATTGGACCAAGTCATAAGGGACTTGCTCAATTCGTTCCCTTTTGGCCTAACGGCATAAGGGCTGAGCTTGCCCCACATGTCACGATGGCTAGACCATGACAGCCAATACTAATTGAATCGTGAATATTGCTACAGCTTATTTAAACTTACGCTTAGCTCTATTTAACTATACTAGCTATATAAAGAAAGGCAGTTTTCTGCTAGTAGTTAAATACTAGGTATAAAGCTAAATAGGGGAAGATTGTTCAAGATTATACCAAGGGTCCGTTATATTATACTATAATATACACTTTTTGTCCGTGCGTGGTACATAGTCTATGTCGATCCCGCCTGGAATCACATGTAGTCACACTTTTAGTCCGTGGTGCTTCCCGTGCTGCCCGCCACTCTCCAGCCGCACCGCCCCTTTCCTATCCCTTGTTAGTGTTATGGTCTAGGCCTATGGCCTAGATTCTAGCGCGTGCGTGGCGAGGCCTATATAGTATCATTTGACCAAGTCACAAGGGACTTGTTTAATTCGTACCCTTTTGGCCTAGCGGCCTAAGGGCTGGGCTTGCCCCATATGTCTGTGCGATACTCACCATGGCCTTTTTGGCTAGACCATGACAATGAGGGTTATCTAAGTCGTCACACTTCCCTACCTAATCATGCGCTACCTTACGGCAATGTCCGAACAGATTAACACCTGAATCGCGGCTGAGGATGGCACCCTTACCTAGGCTGGCTGGCTGTTAACAGGGGGCTCGGCGCTGACTACCCCAGTCTTGTCAAGCTCATTACACGTAGTGAATTCCTCACGAAGATATGCGTGCGACGATGCTACGAAATAATGCTCGACCTCTCATGCTTCTCTCCTCTAAGCCCAGGCGGCCCAGAAACACTCTTTTCTCCCCCCTAGATTCTCTCTTATGTACTCTTTCGGTTCAATGGTCGGGTTTTTGCCGGCGATATTTATTTAGCATCTAGGGCGATAATTAGCAGACGTACCTAGTAATTGGCATGGTTTTAGCAATCTCCTAGTAACAAAGACTGCATGATAGGGGCCAGTAATAGCCATATATTAGGGACGGTGACGACCTAATGCACCCTGAAGGGCGGGCGCTGAAGGAGGCCATGATGGTCAGATGGTGGATGTGTAGGAGGGAAAATAGCGCAGGCGTGCCATCCGCATACCATGCTCGGCAGATAAGTATCTGTTCCTCTTCTAGACCAAAATCTACCTAATCACAATTGTCTTTGCTAAAGGGCCGTGTGTTCCCATTATGAAGAAGGTGCTGGCTGAGAATCAATACCGATCCCGCAAGCTTGACGTATCCAGGTCGAGGTGTCCTTCGCGAAATGAAAGGTGACCCTGTACCGAATATGATGCAACAGACATCCCCTTCTTTCGCAGCTTGGGGCGGTAAGCCATAGTATCCACGATTGGACACTATGAAACTTTTCTTATGTACATCCTCTATTCTCAATTCATGAAAAGACCTAGCATCATCATATGACGTATCTGCTAGTGGAAGCCCTTGTTGCAGGAATCGCATGTAAGCTGACTCGAGCTTTTCCCACTGCTTCAATCGCCCTTAATAAACCCCGCAACGGAATATTGTGACAAAGGATCGCAGGGATGAGGAAGAGTAAGGCTGCCTGGTTCAATTCTTAGAAACAGTATCCCAGATCGAAGCAACATCGCTAGGAGTTGTGCATTTCTTGTCAAACCCCGGTGCAGAAAATGTGATGGTATCGATAATTATCGCCCCGAGCCCTAAAACAGATTAATCTGGTAATACTGTGATTTTTAAACCTGATAGCGTGGAGCTGAAGTGCTCAGAAGACCTACTATAGTTATTAAGGCTACCTATATGGTCTGAGTAGAGTTGCATATCCTAACAAGGTATCTTAGAATGAAGTCATAGCTAAGTGTTTTGTCATTATTATGAACGAAATACGGGATGTCCATATTATCGCCAGTTCTCAGATATTCACAAGCGAAATCGAGATAAACGCGCAGATACAGTGCTTCATAATCCGGCCGTATCGCCGGGAATAGCCTAGTCAGGTTTGCCAGGCTCTGAAAGGCGTGTAATCAATCCCTAGGATCAGTAATTGCAAGCCACCTTACACAATCCAAGATCTCAACAAATGAACGGCATAACGGCGCTTTCGGATCGGAATGTCATGGCTTCATGACGTTACTTAATATAGAAACTTTGTAAATGTAGATCTAATAACCGAGATTGTGCCTTCAGAAGCATTAGTACCCTCTAGCGACTCCAGATATAAACCCGTGGACGCTGAGAATATAGTTGCCCCTTAGCTCGGCATGTTTAACAATATTCGGCCCAGTCTGAACACACCAGGGCCTCCAGACTGACCATGCCAACTAATCAATCAGCTCTAAATCCTCGAATGTGGTAATACATATGTATGGGTTTTGCTTCGTCATAGAGCATAGCTTTTCCCTTGTCTTCAAGTTGTTTTTAGCTGCGCTCTAGTAACTATGCGATCATCGCAGGTCTTCCCGTCACTCTTTGGATGGGTTTGGCATGCTCTGGTACTGAGAGTTGCTCGTTGGAATCATTTAGGAGATGATGAATACGCTGTCAAAATGTTTTCTTCGATTTATACGGAATGAGAACGTGTCGGATAAACAATTTGTCTGTGGGCACCTTTCTCGTTGGACTCTTGAGAGCTTCAAGAGGGAATTGCGATACCGCACACGAGAAGAGATGCATGTGTGATTGATCACCTGGGTCGGAGGATAATACGCAGGACTACAAGCCAATACGTTAGTCTAAAGCGCAAATAAAGCCGGTTGGAAATGTCCACCGAGTAGTAACTGCGTCGATGGGTACCGTTGGAGTGCGGGTGCAGGGAAAGGGTCTCCAAATGAGAAGAGCTCGACATGGCGGCAAGATTTGGAAGGTTCCCTAGACAGGTCCTCTTGCTGGAGAAGGCGACACAGCGACATGGTTCTTGTGCATGTGAAGTCTTGTGATGCGGCCTCGATTGGCACACACAATGAGGTATCTCTTCGACTGCTCTATGGCCAGTGGAGATGCCCGAGCCCCATAGAGCCCCTGTAAATCTTGGGTTACTGTAATGGTACGTTAATGTGTTTTTATTAAGCAAATATGTGGTTATAGCTTTATATACTAGAAGATATCCTAGGGACTTCTATTACCAGCTACTTCCCTCGTAACTCTAGGCCCACTGACCTTAGAGCAGCCGAAGAGATAGGAGGCTGGGAGCCGATTAGTCATACTAGTCAACGACTACGACAGGGGTCCACCTTCCATCTCCTGTGAACCTGGCAACGTGATACTGACTTATCAGGGGCTGCGATTTCACAAAAACGGCGTTAGTCACGCTGCCCGCCATAGCCGTCGGGGCAGGTCCGTGCATTCATTCATTCATCCATCCCACCCACCTGATTTGCTGGCGCGCCTGTCATCAATGTCACTTTGGCATTCCACTTAACCACCGCCAGCATTCCTTCTCCTTCCCAAGCATGCGACAACTCCACCGCACAAGACTGCTCTCACTTCTGACTCTCATCATATTCATATCCATAGCGATTGTGATTCGCCAGCGCAACACTCAAGCCGCTCTTGCTTCCAATTCGTACGCGATAGATGTGGACGCGGCCCTGCCTCTCGTGACCGCCGCCTACCCCGCCCGGGAGGATGGAACTCTGGACTTTGCCAGATGCGCGAAGCTGCACAATTGGCTCGTCGAGCACGCTTGGGTTGCCGACGGCAGATCGCTTGATGACCTTGAGCGGCGGTCGTTCCTCGAGCACTACGGCCACGAGGCAAACGAGATCACACATCGCCTCGACCCCTCTCTGGTCTCTTTCCTGCAATCAATAGTGGTATCAGGGGATATGCGGGACTTTTTCTTCTGGGTTGAGGGTATAGCACCACCAGGCGACATCTTCTCCGCCCAGGAGTTGTTCCAGGATCACGAGGATGCGTCTGGGCGATTCCTTACCCTTTACACAACCAACACAGGGCTAGTAGAACACCCTCTCGGGTTGATATATGATCAGAAGCTACATAGAGCTACCATGACACTCGGCATCGAGGACCTCGACTTCGTGACGCCAGTCAACCTGCATGGGGACCTCTGGCATCCGCTGGAGACAGTCCTCAGCAACTGGATCTACATGGTGCAGATAAAGAAGATAACAGCATCTCAAGACGACGCCCTGAGCGAGAAGTTTGGGCCCTGGGCGTGGAATACATATAGCGAGGTGCAGGTAGATCGTACGGTCGCCGCCTTCGAGCGGCTTGCGGATGCCATCGAGGAACGTATGCCAGTCGGCAGCCATCTACCCCCGACTGAAGATGGTCCTTTACTCAGCACCGAGCAGCTTGATGCAGCATCCGTATCTGAAAGTTGCTTCGTTCGCTCATTTGCCACCAGAGCCCGGAAACCTCGATTTAGGTTGATCGCGCCCGGGTTGGAAGTCCCTCACGATCCCATCATCTTTGCCACCAATCAGAAGTTTACCATCATGAACGTAAGCTCAGAATACGGACCCATTATCCCTCCGGTCCTCCTATTCGCGTCATCTGAGCGCGCCACGGTAGACCTCGAGGCGCCTAGCCAGTATGTGTCATTCAACCCGTTTCTGAGCGAGTTCCAGGACGTGGAGGGTGGCGGTCCCGTCATAGCCGGTCTGTACTCGGAGTCCGTCCAGAGGTTTCACTTCGACAACGCGGAGGAAGGCTTCCATCTGTTACTTCCGTTTCGGTTCCGCGACAGTGACTTGCAGGAAGGTCAAGGGGCCAAGAAGAGTGATGGAGGCTTCGTGACCAAGGGAAGCGTAGCCGAGCTGTTCCAACATGGTTTCAAGCCTTTCGGAGGTGAATGGTGGCGTGCTCAGAGATTTGAAGTCTTGTTCGACCATTGGAGAGGGATGATCGAAAAGGGTATATGGACGGTGGGCGATGAAGGCGTGCAGGGCGACATCCAAGTATTCAAGGACGCGGATTCGCGCTCTTCGGGAGACTATCGCATAGACCCAAGCTGGTGACCTCTCAAAGAGCGGTATAATATATGACCTGACGTAACCTGCTAATGTTAGTACGTAGATAAAACGAGCGGTTTTACCTAGCCACCGAGGCTCACTTCTCTGACACGATTGACGCAAAAGACTGCAGACTCGAGGAATCCATTATCTCTGTAGTTTACACAGCAGCTTCAAGTGGCCTCGGCAACCAGGGAGAACACCTTCAGCAATTAGCTGCGTAAGTCGGCGGGGCCCGTTGTCGACAACGTAATCCCAGGCCCGCGCGACCTGCGACACACGAAGAGAATGGTTGTTATGGACAGCATGTTGGCTTAGTGCTATTATAATAAAACTCAAAAAAAAAAAATATTCAGGAGATGGTGAAGCAAGGCACTTCATACAGCTCGGGAGCTCCGGGGCTCCGGGCTCAATATGCAACGTTGACGAGGATTCGCATCTTTCGAGCTTCTCTTGTTCTAGTAGAAGCGCCTTGATTATATCCACCAGAAACCTAATTCGCAGGTCGCGTACGACAATCACTTGAGTGTCGGCGTCGCTATTTTCTACCCGTGCTTTATTAGTACTGAACTGGACCATGTGCAGGACAGTAACCAGATGGTGTAAGAGTAAGAAATAGTGAATAAGAGGATAAGAGGTAGCACGCGATAACGTTGACAAACCTCACTCGTTAATTGTTAGCCCACGGTTTCTTAACGAATCGCGTGTATTGGAAAGCGTGAAGGGCCTAGAACTAGTAGTTACCTGATAATATTGATATAATCAACACATGCGACGCGGATTTTCGATCTTCTCAATATCAAATCGCCGTAGGACTGTAGTCACGAGACAGGTTGCCGAGCGCCACACCAGGAAGCGGCCGCTGCACTTGGTCCTGCCGCACCTAAAGGCCTCCACGACGGACTCTGCGCCAAACCGGGCTTTTGCCAGCCCTCAGGGCGGAACGGTTTTGTGTCTTCGCCGAATGCACTCTTGTCAAAATGTAACAGTCGGTTTGGCACTTCTACTTGGTTCCCCTTGCCCAACAATTTCCCACTAATGATGGTGTTGTGGACGACCTGCAGCCTACGAGCTGGGATAACACTTCCCTACCTAATCGTGCGCTACCCTATAGTGATTTCCGAACAGATTAACACGTGAATCGCTCCCGCGAAGGACGCTTCACCATCTTCTCGCGGCCTGTACAGGCCACGGGGACTTCGCGGAGTATCACGAACGCTTCCATCATGATGACGCAGAGCTCCTCTGTAGCTGCGGAAGACGGAAATCACCTGAGCATCCATTCTACTGCAGAAAGGTTAACAACTAGCATAGGATGAGGCTGACACCCTCGCCTAGACTAGCTGTCTCTAGGGCGCTTAGCGCTGACTACCCTAGCTATATTAAGCTTATCACACGTAGCGACTTTTTTATAAGGATCTACGTGCGAGGCGGCTAAGTATAAGCCCTGCTCCCCTCTTCTCCTATAGGCCCTAGCTGGCCTGCTGCTCTCTATTACTATTCACACTTCTCTTTATTCCCTATTTAGTTCGATGGTTAGGTTTTGCCTACGCTACTTATTTAGCATCTAGGATGTTAATTAGTAGACGTACCTAGTAATTAGCATGGTCTTAGCAGTCTCCTAGCATAAAAGACTGCATGATAAGGGCTAGGAATAGCCGTGTACTAGGAACGCTGACGATCCTGTACACCCTGAAAGATGGGCGCCGGAGGAGGCCACGATGGTCGGATAGTGGGTGTTTAGGAGGGAAAATAGCGCACGCGTGCCAGACGCGCGCCAGGTGGGCACCTGACCAGGGCCACCTACCCTAGACTAGCTAGCCCGGCGCGTCTCATGCTCCCCTGTGGAGTCGTACAAGACGATAAACAGAAATAATAATAATAATAATAATAATCTCATGCTCCCCTGTGGAGTCGTACAAGACGGTAAACAGTAATAATAATAATAATAATAATAACACGTGAATCGCGCCTTACAATTATGCACTGTTTATAGTGGACACTTTACAGGACTGCTCACTTTAAGCTGCATAGATGAATTACAGAATATGTCGAGCTTACTGTCTAACTTAGCTACTTAGATAAATACTAAATATGCATGCTAGGGCCCAAGAACACAACCAGCCAGAACAGATCCACTCTGAATGACAAACCACGCCTTGTTGTGACGAGAGCTTCATGCTGGACCGGCATTATGCACTTCTCATGTCGGGCATGAAACCACTGTAGATGTTGCTGATAGGCAAAGCGTGAACGTTGCCAATAGTTCTATCAACTGTGACGATTGCACTGAGCCAAGACTGCCAGTCGCTCGGCTGGGTGGCATTTCCACCCTGGGGCAAGACACGCATGAGGATCCTGTAGTCGGCATTGGGCGCATAGGTCTCATCCAACTCCTCCTGCCACCATGATAGTGACCCATCAATATTGTCGACTGGCCCATCAAACTCCTTCAAGGTATATACCACGGGAGCGCCAAGGATATCCGTGACGGTGATATTTACGGGATAGACAAGTTCATTATCAGGGATGGCGACGACTTTCGGATCATAGCCGCGTATAGTGGGCGTGAATGAGGTATTAGCCGGCACGAGGTCAAAACGGACATAGTCAGCAATGGCTCCTAGCTGCCATAGCATGCCCAATGAGCCTGACCGAATAAAGGAGAAGGTGGCGTTTGTGCTCAGTGGAAGACTTGAGTAAGTCTCAACACCAGCATAGACTGCGACGCCGTGGATTGACGGGCCAATCTCATTGACAGGATAGAGGGTGCTGTCGTAGTAGGAATACAAAGTCTCTACCCATTTTGTGATGATGGTGTCAGGCCAGGTCGTCTCCCATGGCTGTCCAATGTAGGGGACCGTGTAAGTTTCGTAGTTGTTGTGAATAATGATGAAACCGCTGTAAATAGGCAAGTACACCGGGTCAGAGACGTACGGAGGGTTGACCGTGAATGTTAAAACCGCAGACTCTCCGCCCTTGATCAAGATGGATTCTTGATCAAATTCCACGTCTGCATAGATTGGGTACAACTGATTCTTGGGGTCCTCATAGAACTCCCATTGTCCCAGACCAGCAGCTCTGTGGGAGAAGGTATAGGTTTTGGATCTTGTAGAGCGGTTGTATATCGTGACGTTTCCTTTGACACGGTCGCCATTGCCCGATGTATCGAGAGTGACTTGCGTAGGCATGACTACACTTTCCCATGTCATGGCATTGTGAAGGTTAACCATGCCCGAACCTTGTTGAAAGGGAGGCGATACAATATCCTCATTGTAGTACCAGTTCACCAGTGTTCCCGAGTTTTGCAAAATTGCCATCAATTCTTTGTTGCCAACGTTGGGACGGGCTTCTTTCAACAGCGCAAAGCTTGCCGCCATGAACGGGGTAGCCATGGAAGTCCCGGAAAGAATAGCGTAGCCCTTGTTTAGGTCCCCAAGCGGCCAGGTTGATAAGATATTGCCACCTGGGGCAGATAATTGTGGCTTGATGTCGCCAGTATCCAAAGTGGGCCCCCACGAAGAGTAGTTGCTCATGAAGGCACCATGATCGTAAGGTGGGCTGGTTGCTGAGTACTGGTTCTTGTCAAAAAAGAGCTTATATTCCCCCTTCCCACGCACATAGCTGTTTAGTATGGCGTTTGAGTCATCACGGTTGACAATAATGGGAGTAATGCCGAAGTCGTACTCCGGGTCGACCACGTCATATTCTTCCCAAATGTAGGGCATGTCCCAGTCATCTGAGGAATAAGAGACCAAGTACTTGAAGCCGTACTTCATAGCTGCCTGACCTTTGGCAGCAGATAGACAGCCCCCGTTCAATACAGCGAGGATGTATTTAGATGGGTCGGTGACGTTTCCGGCCGCATACATGTAATTGTACTCGTAGCAGCCTTGCACATCCAGTTCCGAAGTCGAGCCATGGCTCATCACCAAGACGTTGAGTCCATCTGATGGGCCGTCGAGGGGCAACACTGATGAGTATTTCAAATGTCTGCCGTTGGAGTCTCGGAGTTGGTATACCAGCGGGTACACAGTGTTATCGACTGAGCCAACTGCAAAGACTTCTGGGCCGGATCCTGGGGCGGACATGAAGTACATGCCTTGTCCCTGGCCATAAAGACCAGCATCGTTGCCGGTAGCAGCAAAAATGGCAATTCCGCTTTCAGATAACGAAGTTGTAACCTCCTGCAATACATCTGACGACTCTTCTGGACTGGCGTAGCCGAGAGACATGGTGATGATGTCGACTCCATCGGCCTGGGCTCGGAGTAAAGCTGCAAGAATGATATCGTTGTCGGCAGAACCTGAACACCCAAAGACGCGGTACATTCCAATTTCAGCTTTGGGAGCAACGCCCAGAAGACCAAAGCCAGTGTCGTCGGAGTCCTCCATTCCAATAATACCTGCGGGTGTTAGCAGATGGAACATTAGTAGGAAGAGGCATCAATCACCTGTAACGTGGGTCCCATGACCACCAAGTAGACAAGTCGCGAGTGGCGAAGGACTCTCGACAGTTGTTACTGGGTAATCATCGCCAACAAAGTCATAACCGAACGAAATTTTGCAACCTGTACCAAAACAGCCGCCTAGGGATGGGTGACGGAAATCCACGCCAGTGTCAATGGCCGCAATTTTAACTCCGGCACCGTAGTAACCCATGTCGTGGGCTTTGTCAACGCCTGCCATAGCACTAGGATTATTCGGCTTGATGTTACCTGCGATGCGAGGCAGTTTGATGGTTGACGGCTCAGAGGCACTTTGAACTTGACTCAACACGGGCCCCATGATGGCGGCCGCAGGCCTAGCGATACTCTGAACTGGCCAAACCTTAGCAACATTGTCCAAGCTCCTCAAATCTTCAATCGTGCCATTTTCGAGACTCAGTGACAGTCCAACAAAGGTGCCATGGTTGCCGTAGGTTTGTCGGGTCGAATATACCAAGCCACTACCTTGAGCCCTCTTGTGGAAGGACGAATGGGGGTTTGCATCGCGCTTGGACAGGCTTTCCGTATGGAACTTGACAATGTACCTCTGGACCGGAGAATCTTTTGAGGTTTCTGTTGGAGGCCGAGTAGTGTTTGTGTCCAGCGTGTTAGGGGAATCTGCAACGCCAATGACTCCTGGCAGAGGGGGAGAAAGCGCCGAGGCAGACGTGACGGCCGTAAGAAGCACTAATGCAGTATAAGCCAACCCCATTGTACTAAAGCGCCGCTGTGAAAGGCCACTATTCTAAAGATGTGATATAAAGCAGGTATTGCATAATAAGGAGGGCATTACGGACGCTTTTTGCCGTTTTTATAGCCGTCTTCATCCCCATTCTGTTGGGATTCTACCCTTGATGAGGGCTATGATCGCCTCTGAATCTTTACCTCCTTTATCTAGATTAGCCTTCCAGTGTAAGAAATAGCCGTACGTGTGAATGGTTAATCTGGGGCGCAGGGACAACGCCCTTGACAGAATCGATAGCCACATGCGATGAGGCGGGGTACATAAGTCAGATGCCGTTTACATCATAGCGTCTATTGGACGTGGCTGCTAGTTTCATATCAGTGTAATACTGTCTTTCTAATCTGTGCGATATCGGATATTAAAATATGGAAGGTACTGTTGCCATAAAAAGTTCTCAAGCTTTCAACACTCCCGGATGTTTATTAGCTAAAAAGCGTGCTGAGCGTATAAAGCAGACAGCCATACGCTAGGAGGGAGCTAATGATACCGTTAACCTCAGACTGGGAGCCCACATCGTTCACTGGTTATTCGTCTCAAGTCAAAAGTTCTTAACGGTGTTGGTGGATGAAGAGCTGGAAAGGGAAGGGCCTCCACGCTCAGACTTGGAGGAGATAAGCTGCATACACCGAGGAACCTGCTCCCCTTAAAAGATACGACACGTTCTGTTCATAGCCCCACTTCCATATTAATACCGCGGATTGGATGGGGCAACTAAATTCGCAGCCGGCTGCATAAGACACTAGTCCTAATCTGGCCGATCGTATCCATAGACATTTTTCGCTGTGCCTGTGACTTTGAAGCTTCTTGGCGGTATTAAAATAATAACACAACGCGTGCTAATAACGGTGCTGTTAATAATATTATTAATGTAGAACGCGCTAGAGAACGCGCTAGAGAACGTGCTGGAGAATGTTACGGAAAAAAAATTATAGTGGTAATAGCCACTATAAAAATATATGTGGATACTACTTAGTACTGACCGGGTTCTCATGCAGCTGGCTGCGGATTCAATTTTCGCCGGCTGCGAATTTAGTTGATGGGACGTTTGCGGCCGCCTTGTAATAAATACTAAGCGAGCTCGGCCGCCGGCATGCCGAGCTTACCGAATACCTGGCTGCCGATAAGAACCCTCGCAAGAATATGTCCGCGATTTCAGCAGCTGAAGCCAAGTGGAAGGCATCCAGTCTTGGAATAAACTTTAAAAAAGATCTTTATATTTCAAAACTGAAAACACGATTTGGCCGCGTGTGATAACGCAGCAGGCAGCACCAGGCATGGCTGTATAAGAGACATAAGGCCCTGGAGCCAGTGAAAACCACAGACTATGCAGCTCGCACTTAGGTATCGCAGTGGGTTAATTCTAAACGCCAAATATCCAATGTCCTTGTGCCGACAGGGGTTCCCAGCTGGTCGGTCATTAGGGCTGGAGAACTTTTGGGGATACGCAAAATATACAGACCGCCTTTTTAAAACATCAAGCCACCGCTCAAGCTAGTCTCAATCGGTTAGGTAAACCTCACACTATTTTTTTGCGACACGTAGCGCACACACGAGGTGTGCTCAGAGGCGCACGCTATGATAGATACAGAAGATATTAATAAAGCTTTGATTTTGTACATATGAAATTGATTATATGCGCCTCTATACAGCGCGCAGGGCGCCGGTCGCTTGTACTGGCGGATCTTTTGGCTTGGTGTGTGGGGCACACCTTCCCCTCGCATTCCATTTTGCCTATTTTCATTAACATTGTGTAGGGGAGACCGCGCTCACTAGGACAGGAATTTGCTTCTGCGGCTGTCACGTTGTTTACAGTATAAAAGGGAGTGGCCTTTCTTCTAGAGGTAAAGAAAAAAACTTATAGACATTTCTATATGCGCGGAAGTAAGTAATAAAAATCTTTTTACCTGTATATATTATTCATTTATTTAATATATTTCTAATATCTTGACTATTCAAGCTTTACAGAGTAGTCTATCCTGACTGCTACCAAAAGCGGCCAAGCACAGATTATTACTATTACGTTGCAAACCATGACAAGTACACAGGAGGCTGCACACGTGACTAAACCAGCGTATAAATGGTCAAATCTGACCTCAAGATAGAATAAGCTAAGAATAATACATATAGTAGAATAGTACCTATACTTTGTTTTTGTTACATATTTTATAACTCTAACCTTTAATACGCCTAATGTAACGTTAACTACGTCAATCACTACATGCGCACATATGGTGATTCCAATACGTAACACTTAGAGTCATAGTGCGGAATGTTTATTAATAGTGTGTTATCTCGCAAATACCGCCAAAAGCGGCTTGATCACATCCGTCACTTAAGCAACCAGAGTCATAGTATTAGAACTTGTCCAGTAGGCCTGCAGAGGGGCCTGCACTTCTCAGTGTTGAATTTCGTAATCCTCCAGAGTTTCGTCATTCTGCCTGGTAACAGACTGTTGGACTAGAGATCGGCCAAGCATGACCGAAAGGATTAATGTGCGTGTGAGATATTGACCGGAGTGCATACATTCAAGTCAAGTATCATTGTTTCGTTGCATTCAGAAAGACGATACGCACCATGATACGCCATCCAGTTGCCCGGACTGCTACCGCTTTCGCTACATTTCACCGGGCATCGTCGGAAGGCGCCCGGATTTGACAAGACGATATTTCCAACACTTGCGGTTAGAATGACAGTTAGCTCCGCAACACTCACAGTTAAGGCAACTTTTTATATGGGATGCTTAGAAAGCCATAATTCCAGTTGACTGGCGTTTAACCCTGCAGAACAGACGTGAGAAGATTATTGGTCCGGTGCCATCACTAATCGCAACTCGGGCCTCGGCAAAACTCATCAAATCAATGGCGATGTTGTGAATAATTATGCTAACTGGATGGCCCTCAAGAGCTGGGACAAAACCATCAAGGTTAAGCATACAGACGTAGGCGTTAGATTGGCTGTTGCATAAGGAGACGATGTTTTCCAAGATGTGAACTGACTTAACAGTGAGACTAAATGTGATTATTACACTCTTACAAGATATACAGTGCTGTTCCCACCCATCTTTGGCGTCATAACGTAAAAGACTTGACAACTTAAATTCTTGACTTGGTGATGCAGGAAGAATCTGTCTCTATATAAACACCGGCAAGGAGCATTAGTGTTTACTACTTGTTTAGGCAATTCTGGCATCCTAGCAAAGCCCTGTCGTCGTAAAAGTCACCACGCCGTTGCTATAGTTAGATTCCCACTACCACCAATCAATCCTACGGCATATTTTGGCTTGTCGTTTGGGGATCCATTTCGTCGTGTTGACATGCAGAGAGGCCATCAAGGGCCAATAGCAATATTGTGGGTTAGTGCCAAGTCGATATAGGCAGGACCAGCGTGCGCCGGTAGGACATTAATAGATTAGTGTATTGTCTTTGTGATAAGCGACATTCCTCAAACTAATGCCTCTTTTGCTGGGCATGAGGAAAATCTCCCTTCCTCATGAAGGCCAGAGTGAACCATACCTCCAGAGACCCGGTATTATTCACGCCGCATCGAATAAGCAGGAACAGAGGTCACCCCAGTAGTACCACTGCACCCTGATATTGTCAAAATCCTCCTTGGGGATGAGGCCAGAGCTTTGGTCATGTGTTTGGCCAGACTCGGTGGAGGAAGAGTAGTCTAGTAGGCTTCCCAAGATCTTGCGTGTTAAAGCTAAGGATCGACATGAAGGTCGTCCTCGTATAAGCCTCGAGTAGGCCAATGATCAAACGACTTTTACGCCTGGCGAGACGTGTCGTCTGGGAAGGAGGACACTCACAATGTGGCATCTAGTGTGAGCGAGGGTTGACCAAAAGGTGCCATACGGTTCTGGGCGCGCGCACCATCAATACATCAAGCATCATCATCTGTACTTCCATATTTTCAGCGTCCTTCCAACGACCCCTTTCTATGTATACGTGACCTATCATCAATATGCTACTAATCGTTTCAGTGTGCCTTTTACCATCCTCACCCTAAGCGATAACTCGGGCAGCCCTAACTCTAATCCAAGCATACTACGCCGCCCGATAAAGGACGCTACTCCACTCTATTTAAAATGCTGTAGTTTCTGGTAGTTGGTTTACTGGGGGTAGGGTACCCGCTGTTAGCCCCAGTGGTAGAATTTTCTAGTTGTGAGGAAGTTTTTGCCGTAATGTCCTAATAGCGCTATGTGATTAATGAAACCCTGTACGCTCTAAAAAGGGTACTCCTATTTAAAGTCAGATTTCTCGCGCGATAAAGACGATAACCCTCATCAGACTTTTCTGACTACTTAATCAACTCTGGATAAATAAGGAAAATGTATTTCTACTCAAGAGACTGCGAAAGTACAGAGTGTGGCTTTTAGGGAATACAGTTGGTTAATGTGTGTGTTTAGGCCTAATAAAGTACATGCCTCTACGTTACGTGATTTGGCTCAGATTTAGTGCATATTTTGCCTTCATTCGTGACTAGGCCAGCCTTGGCTTCTATTTATCTACCTGCTCTCTAGTACAAGCGTCCAATCTGCGTGACCACTTTCCTTTGGTGGGCTAAACGTCTTTATCTTCCCGGAGCTTTCGGTACTAACCAAGTTAAAGGGGGTGTATTTGCCATTACATGGGTTGAGCCAGCTCGCCTTCATATCATGGCCATTCAATCCGCTCGTATCAATAGTGAAAGGCTGACCAGTTGGGCTGTACACCATGATCCACGATCCATTCGAGTCGCGGAGGGCCGTCACTCGCTCATCGTTGTCACCTTTAGACACTGTAAGCGCTTTATTAAGGAATATGCTTTTTCCATATTACTGCACTTACCAGGGTCGCCAATAATAATATCCTGCGCTGGCACTCGACTAGAAAAGCTGCGAGAACCTCTGTCCAAAATGGCCTTGCGTATATACTGCATCTGACTTGAGCCAAGGCTATGGATTGATTCGTTCCATGGTTTCATAATACCACTTTGGTCATAGTCAAATAACCCAGGTATGTACATCTGCATGACGTTATCATCACCGTAGGTAATGCCGGCAGCGCCGCAGAATGCTGCTTGCCAGCTCCCCGTTCGTATATCACTAGTGTTCCAAGCTATCGTTTTGCCGCTATCCGCCCACCGAAGTTCGTAGTGTGCCTCATTGTCAAGGACGGGCCGACGCCGTCCCACAGAGCTGGCGTTGTACATGCTTTCGACTGCTTCCCATCCCCGCTTGGCGTTCCACCAGGGGGTTGGGGCATGAGGGGCTAGGAAGACATGACCGGACTGGCTGGCGTCAAACGTCAAGTAGTCGCGGTCGCCCAGATTGGCACTTGCGAGAGCCACAGGAGCATCGGGCATCCACTGGTTCCTCGGGTGCATAGTAAGGAGTGGTTCGTACGTAGAATTGCCCGACGCGTCGCGCTCTCCAGCGACAATGCCTTCTGCCATGGCGTCGTAGACACCTCTGAAGTCGACACTTGGGTAATGCTTCTGTACACCTCCGCGTGTGTAGCCATTCACAATGCTGTTCTGGTCGGCCCAGAAGGGGTTGGTGTCGGCGAATAGAAACTTGGGCAAGTAGGGATAGCGCTCTCCAATAAATTCTCCAAAGGCCCTGGCATTTGAGGGAGTAAACAAACCAGGTTTGATGACGTCGTGGGCATAGGAACCCCAAGCAGGGATCATAGCCATGCGAATTTTGTACTTCTCCCAAGCAAGCTTTACAATGGAGTCAATGTACGCCCAGTATTGCTCATTAGGACGGCTGATGTCTCCATCGTGGAAAGTCAAATCACCGTTGCGGTTAGGCGAGTCGATGCCAATTTGCGTGAAGCCGACGTTAAGGACAATATTGTAACCTTTGGAGGCACGATCTTTGAGGTACACCTCAGTCTCTTCTAGGTTTAGTCGGTGCGTAAGAAGCCAGGCGGTGTCAGCCTGCCAGAAGAATGGCGTGCCATCAGTCTCCTCAAAGTAGCGACCATTTCCAGACGGGCGGATGGAGTAACTTGGCGGAGGCACCCATCTAGCTAGGACACCAGAGGCGAAGCTTACTAAGGCAATAGTTAGTCCGCTCAATAATTGTTGCGCCTTCATGCTGATTGTTTCCGCGACCAGAGTTCCTAAAGTTGGAATATCTGGAAGAACATGGAGAAATCAAGCTCTGGGAACGATTTTATAAGGGAAAAGGCGTCCTTATCAGTCAGCGGCGAATATGTGTGGCAAGGGTCAGGCAGACCCTGGCCATTGGTCAACCTTGCAACTGTCAAAGACACCCCAGAGATCGTACGCACCCAAACTAGATCGTGAGCGAGCCATGGCTTGTGGGGGAGGGGGTTAAGGACCTAAAGAGGCAATTCTAGGCGCAATGACAGGTCTTCCTGCTTATATACTATACCCTTTTAGGCCAGTCTTGCTCCACATGTGCCTGATATTCTTATATTCTTATTCAACAAGCGATTTACGGCTCGGTTTACTTATCAAGGGTTTTCCCATGCGAAGGTCAATTATATCTGGTAGCCGACTCGGCTAACAGGGCTACTGTTTAATAACTTGAAAATCTTGTTACAGGGCCTTGACATGATGAACTGAAGTATCCCTTTGGTGTCTAATTTCGCAGGTTCTTTCCTGGCTTTCTCGTGGCACTACACAGACTTGTGGGGGTTTACTATTAGTAAACGAACTTAAAGGTTATTCTTTCCTTTTTAGAGCTCTGGTGCCTTTTACGGTACGCGTTATTAGGGGTAGCGGGTGGGTTGAATTACCCAAGAGGGTTAGGTGATGGTCGTGGTTGATGTTGATTACACTTCCCCGCTCAGAGGTCACAACGTAAGGCGATTGGTGGAGACTGGCCAGGTTTGTTCCGGCGGCGAACTTTTGACACGGTCTTATTTATGCCGAATTGGAGGCACTACTCTCCGTGCTAAACGCCGCTAAAACGTGTCACATTTGGACAGAACGCCCTCGGCAAAATAGCATGCGAGGCCTGATGTCGCCTATTACTTATTACGGTATTGCTATTTCATAAGCAATACAATCCGTATTAGGAAAGAGGAGGCGCTATGTATACGCGTGTAAGACGATTCGCATGCTGATGGTGTCTGCATGTCCACAAGCCACGTGTGGGATGGATTGCACCCTGAATCCAACCCAATGCCGAGCAGCGCGGGGTTAAGTCTCCGATAAAACCCAGCAGCAAGGATCCCCTAAATCGCATACGCAGACGCGTTGCGATGGGTGATTACCGAGAGCCTGTAAGGTCACATGACCTGGTCCCCTGATGTGATTGAGCACACCAAAGCTCCACACATCAGGCCCCCGCGTCACAGACGACCTTCTTCCGTTATCATCACTCACAGAAGACTTGCTAATTCAATACATTGCATTGGACTTGCGTCAACCTGTGGTTCATCCATCGAGTTATCGTGATCCTTATCGCGACACCTCATAGAGCCGATCTACGAAGCGGGCTCCCGTGTCGCTCTCCTCCGCGTATTTAAGGGCTGTATGAAAGGAAAGCAATCTTTGCGTAGTAGAACTGAAACTCTCTATAGAGACGTCTCTGTGAACAATATAATAATAAACGAGGACAGCAATAATACGTCCTAGTCCGAGTTTCTAATCAACTTAGACCTTGGCATTAAGGAATCATAGACACAGGCTTCTAGCGCTAAAGGCAAGACTGGTAGAAGAGCTTGTATATTAATCAGTGCGCTTCTAGGCGAGCAGCATTCCTTATGCATAACCTTAGGTCGTTCCTTTAGGTCCTCTTTTAGATATGCGTGTATTATACTACTCTAGGCTAGGAAAAAGTTATTCCACATTTTAACACGTAGAACTATGCTCATATAGATAAACTAGCAAAAACTTAAGCCTAGGGCGGTTTTTAATAAAGACATTTTCCGCAAGAATATGACGGAGGTTTTCACGGAGTATTATAAGCCTCTGATAAATTGAGTAAGTAGATTAGGGCGGGTAGTATTTCCGGATGGTAGGAGGTGGAAGGTCATAAACGAGGACTTGTACTCATCTATAATGGACATACTATATACTGCGCAGCAGGACGAGCATATTATATAATATCATGAGATCTCTATTCACTAATTACTGCCAAGGCATATCCTCTTGTGAAGTCACTAAGCTTGAACGGTTAAGCGGACAATAAAGAGAGAGAAAGTCTAGGAACATGTGATGAGTTATGTCGCGTTAGCATCTTCTTGGAGTTGATGTGCTGGGTTTATCTGTCGGTGTACGTACTTTGGATGTAGTCGGCGTGCTTGGTGGTGAACATGCCAGAGCTGGGGCACTACAAGTATCGGCATTGATGAACGCGACGGACATCAGGGGGATCATCGTGACTGTGAAAGTGTCCAGACCGCCCTGGAAATACTTGGCCGCATTCTCTGAACACGATTACATGATCGCTTCGACTGATTGGCTTCGAGATATGCGCCGCGCGGTTTGGAAAGCGAGGCGTTGGGGGGTATTCAGCTCCAATTCGGGCGCTTGATGTGACGTGCCAATAGTTGCATGCTGGTGAACCCTTGAGGGATGGGGTCGAGCCTAGTAGGCTGATAATAGAGCCGATACTAGTACCTCAACATGTTAGTCCTTCTGCGCAATGTTTGTCATTTATGGCTACTTTCTGACCAGGGCAGAGGTGGGCAGATATATTAAACCCGGTCTAAACAGGAGGCAAAGTAGCTCGAATGAGCAAGGCCTTCTCCTCCGACGTGTTCTAGTTGGTTTGTATATTGCCAATTCGAGCGACGCAATTGATTTGATAGGTACTTATTACACCAAGATCTCATCTAATCTGCGTCTAGCCTCATCCGTTTTCCAGCTTATAAGAATCCGTTCCTTTAATTCTTCCATCTTGGTCTCAACAAATGTCTCCATTTTCTGTCTTTCATCTTTACCAAGCAATTCAACCCTGGCCTCCCAAAGAGCCACACTACTTTCCCTACTGCCAAAGAAACGTTCGTCCAAATATTTCCAATATATCATATCAAATGCCCAGCTCTTCCTTGCCGCATAGTTTACCCAGAATCGACCCGTCAGCCAACTTTCTCGCATGTAGTAGGATACATTAAATGGCAGCCTGTTTGGCTCTGTCTGTTCTTCTGCGTCCCTTATTACAGACAACCACACCTCCATTCGTTCTTCAAATACCCTTGTCCAGTCGTCAATTCCCTCGGGCCACATCTCAGGCGCCTCCAACAGCAGCCACCAAGGAGGATCAAGCATGAACTGACTTGGTGCCGCGTAGGTGAACTCTAAATCAATAACGGCGGTTATGTCACTCTCTTTATTGATGAGGAAACTTGTCGGCTTTAAATCATCGCACCAGAGCCGGAAACTGCCAAATCCATCCGGCGCCTGGCAGCGTATCTTTAGGCTTTGGCATTGGGCAGACCAATCATCTTCTGTGAAGCCAAATCGTGATAGTTTCCCTTCTTTGGCCAACTTACGAAACAGCTGTCTAGCCACATACTTATTACGGCAATCCTCCTCCGATGTGACGAGGTCGTTGTGTTGAAATACAAGTTGTGCCAGATGCATTTCTGCCAACACAGCGTACCATTCGTCCGCAGATCCGTATGTCGTACCTATCGCCGGCAAGACATCTTTTGGGATATTCGCCAGTTGCACCATGTTGCTCATATTCTGCGTGATTGGTCGTCCTGAGACTACGTAGTCATCATTGATCACAGCAAGACTCCCGATACGGCGAAAATCAGGCTGCCAAAGTTGCAAAAGGCATTGTGCAATCTGAGCATATGAGCCTCTCAGCGCATTTTCCTGAATGTTTTCATAAAGTACGGGGGGGATGGCCGGGTTTAGCCCGGGCATCGCCAGCGCATCCACCATGTCTCCATCATTCTCGATATACTGCAACATGAGGTACGGGCCAACATCCGAGTCAAGTTCATAATGAATGATTTTCGCAACCGGGAGTTGGGTTCTGTTGCAAAGTAGCAGCGCCGTCGCAGCCTCTTGTATGGTTTTTTCCTTGGGGAACTGAACCAGGTTTGGACAGGGCAGTCGCACCATGACATCGGATTCTGAGCCATCCACATGTACCCTGTATAGTACATTATAACCCCCACGCCTCAGTGGCTTCACTAATGTGGCATTTTGCCCAAATTTCCGTGCAACAATTGATACAACCTGGTTACAAATCGAGTGTCGTTGGAGAGCTCTCAGTGACTGCTCTGATAGGTCGTCGTTGAGGTCCCACGCGGCATTGTCATAATCTTGGCGGCCTTCGTACATCTCGAATAAAAAAATTTTGTTATTAGCCGCCTTTCGTTTTTCGCACCTAGACACAGGAAGATGTATTACTACTCTCCCAGAGGATTAGTGGGCTAGGTTATTGATTGTGTCGCACTAGTCACTGGGCACGTGTGCCAAGGGCGCGCGTAAGGCGCTGTAAATCTAGCACCCTGCGCTCGGATTATTGAATCAGCGCGCCCGATGCACAGGGCCCTGCGCCCTCTTTAAATTAAGGCGCACATAACCAATTTCATATGTAGAAAATCAAGGCTTTTATTATATCTTTTGCACCTATCTTCGTGTGCGCCCCCGAGCACACATTGTGTGTGCGCTGCGTGTGACAGTTATAAGCCCGGGAGGTCTAAGGGTCTAACCAACACTGACCTGCAACTTCCACTTTCAGTATACCTCCCTTAAGATCATGCCTTCGAATCCCCACTAAGCCAACTCACAATAAGCCCTACAGAACGCACTATGCTTACCTAGAAATGGAAGATAGCTGCGGTAGCGGTAGAAAGATGCTTAAGAAATATCCTATAACTCACCGATAGTCTAGAGCACTACAATCTGTAATAGCGATCAGAGGAGCTCTATTATGTGCGAGATGGTAGGTTCTAGTAATAGCGCGTTTACTAGAGACCTAGGGGGTGTGTCGCACTGGTATATAGGGGGGTCTAAGACCACTAGAAGTGTGGCGTGGCCACGCCCAATTTTTTAGTGTGACAGATTGACTGTCACGAAAACGTGTTGAATCCAATGGGGCCCTTGGTGGGGCAGGGGCTGGGGAATTGTTGACCCGATCCATTGGGTTAAGATGGGGGAGTAAGCAGAAAAATGCTGGGCTAAAAAATACACAAGACACCACACGCAAATGTGTTTTGTGTATTTGTCTATATTAAGTTTAAACAAGCTGATAGCGGGCCAGCCACCTGAATCGAATCGCTAATCAGCCATTATCCATAACTGCAAGTCGTGATGCAGAGAACATGACACGAAACGCTTAGGCAGGTTACTTAAGTACGCAACTCAAACTCGCTGAAGCGTGCAGCAGTAGCATTTACTAACAATTGTGCCCGTATTAAATTTTTATAATATGCCATTATAAGTCCAGTTATTTATTGTACCTGGCCTTAGTGTTTCCTAATATTAATACCTCCCCCCTTTCTCAAGTTAACTGTAGTGATGGCCATGTTGATTGCACTATTTGGATCATGCTTCTTCGGGCCAATGCCCCCAGTATGGTGCAGTAGAATGATGTGAATAATGTTGGTTAGTATTCCCAGGATAGATAAGCATCAACAGACTGTTGCCAGGATCCGTTAAGTAGGTCTGCATAGTGCACAGACATGCCATCATTATCACCACCGCCTCGACCAAAAGTCTAGTTATTTTGCCTATTTTAGTTAATAGAGGTAGCTCTGCCTTTTATACTTAGTAGTCCCCTTTTAGCCCTAAATTAGGCATATTAGGGTAAACCCTATTTCTCTAGCCTAAATGGAATCTATCTAGATTCCCCCTGTCCTGTATAGATCAGTCCTTTACCCCGCCCACTTCGGGAGAATTAGTGCTCTTTCCTACGCGCGACAGGTGCACGACAATTCGGCGCACCAGACCTTTTCTCACGTAACTGGTTGGTCCGCAATGCGTGCACGATTGACATGTGCATTAAGGATTAATAACCCAATCGCGCCTTACGAGCACCACCCGCTTAACCCTTCACCATAAATGCACCTCCTATATAAAAGGAAAAAGTATATAAGATTGAGGTATCCCTGGCCCAAGTCCAAGCAGTTACTCACTATATCAGCCAAAAAGGTCTCACAATTTCCAAATCGCTAAACACTTCTAACGTAAGTGCCCGCCCTTTAGTTATAGACCGACGTGCTGAGAGAACTTAGACTTCATTGAAAAGCATGTGTA
Source organism: Keithomyces neogunnii (assembly GCA_020975405.1). Taxonomy (NCBI): domain Eukaryota; kingdom Fungi; phylum Ascomycota; class Sordariomycetes; order Hypocreales; family Clavicipitaceae; genus Keithomyces; species Keithomyces neogunnii. Next base: position 391,497 of record JAIOWQ010000010.1, on the reverse strand, counting down.
TCGACGTTTGGGCTTCATATGCATGTGGACATATGGTCTTTGTGCGGTGGGACCTGTGTGATGACAGCAGGATGGACCAGTGCCCCCATCGCGGACAGCCCCGTACAGAGGCAGCGGGCACTAAATGTGACGAGTGTTCATACCCCACTCCAGATAGCATGCGACTGAAGGAGGACGGATCTGGAATGTACCCACTTTAAATTAAGTGGCTGGGACACCGCGGCTATAATTATCCACTCCCACTAGAAATGAAATTCCATTTTGCTGTCTCCATTCACCAGAGTTTCATCATGGGCTCCCGTATCCTTGTTGAGTGCTATTCCCAGGACATGCCTGGCGAACCTGGTGAACGTCCAACCGAAATGGCGCACTTAATATGTCAACACATTTTTCATCGGCCCTTTGATAGGAAACTGGATCTGCTTCAGACCTTGGGCAATTACTTTTCTGAACGGAATCGAGTTCACATCCTCCTAGACAATGCAGACTCAAACTCTGCGAAAGTGACTACAACTATATATAAATGGAAGAAAGGCAAATTGTAGGAACTCCCACACTCGTCTTATAACTGTGATGCTGAAATGTGCTCTTAGCGAGGAGATTCCGGTCAATCCGATTTACATCCAATTCCTTCGTAATTACCCATTCAACTCTGTGCGCACTTCATCGGGATGTACAGATGAGGAATTTAGACTCAGATATGGTGAGGAGAGATACTGTGAAATGATCATGGAGAGAGTCAGACAGCGAAAGAGGTCGGGGTGGAGTTTACTACCTACTGAGCAAGAATTTCTTGAGAAGTACCCTGAGCTTGCTGCAGGATTGTGAAGCAATCTGAGATCCTTAAAGACGGGCAGACGAAGATAAGCTAGTAAAGTCAAAGGAGATGATGTTCAACCCCGGAAGTTCAGGCCAAGAAAGGCGTAAAAGTGCCTGATGTAGAGCTGTAGAGGAGACCAGGCATTGGGTTACCGACACGACTTGATGCACTCTTTCATAGCTTCGTTAGCTCACACTTGTAATTTTCACCTATGACGATTCAATGCAATATTACGCAACTCATGCCGCTGGCGATGGCCGCAATGTGAACAGGTGACTGCATTAACCTTAATACACAAGTCACATCTTTCCATTTCTGTTAGATAAAGGGTCATATTCAAATGAAAGGTATGTACCTGAAGTGAGTAGGCCTTGCTTATCATATGCAGTAAATTGGTTACTATGTAACCATACATCGTGGCAGCTCAAAAAGTGTAAAATTCCTTGCAACCATCTGAAATTAAGACCTGATGGCTAACACCTTGTAATGCTATGTGGACTTTCCACACTAGGGTGATCTGTGGGAAGTTGTGCTCTAAACGCCAAGATTCACTATAGTGTCGTGCCAACTGCCTCTGGCCTCCTTCAAGTGTCAGCAAGTTTCACTGCTACTAGAGTGAATGTCGGACTAGTATTTGTTTGCAGGAGTATAGGTGTTATGACGCAAATGGTCATACAAAGGTATTAACATCAAGCTATTATGATGCGCATTACCGGAAACGTCTCTGTAGGGTGTTGATCCTCCTTGTACAAAGTTCACTTAAAATCCCTGGTCATCTTCTTCCGCCCAGTCGCGATACAGAAGACGATGGTGATTACGCGTTTCCATACGTCGGGCCGTCGCATCCAAGAATGTCCCACGGTGCACTGGAAGATCCATCAGACGAAATTTGCTCCAGCGATACGAGGTGCTCTCGTCTTAGACAAAGCCCTTTGCCGATAATGCGATAAAAAGCTGTATTATCCTCCTGTAGCCAAATAATATCAATGTTAAGTACCCCCTGCGTTTTCGCTTCTATTTAATCAAACTCGCTATGCTCAGCCGAACCGTACATTGAGATTTTTCAATGTAATCAGCCGCCGCTCTCAAGTGAGCAAGTCAGTAAGACAACTCTCACATAAAGTCTCTACAGCCTTCTTCATTGCCATCTTCTAAAATGCCACGAAACCGAAGTTAGAGGTCAAATATCAATCCATACAAACCATCTGACGGCCTTCTACGGGAAACTGAAACAACGGGTAGGAAGCAGCGCTTGAGCCTTCGTATGGGACGAACCGCCTCAATCTCATGGGGCATCAAACAAAATGGGCCATTGTGATGAATCCCAGTGCGTTGAGAGTGAACCGCTGTAGAAAGACAAATCCACTATGTGTAAAACGCATAACAGAAATCGCAGCCATGTCCCGTTTACTACCATTGGTACGCAAAACACATCTTATTGCAGAAATGACCTGCTTTTGTTATTTTTCTAATAATGTGGTTTCCGCGTTCGTGTTAAATATGATGCGCAGTTGGTGCTGTTCTATTGGCTTGTCACCGAAACGGGTCCTAGCGATTTATACGGTCATACCCGCAAGCTGTTTCCACGAAAGCTGTTGCCTCAGTGTTTCCTCTATGATCTGAGGGTTACAAGACCGAATTATGATCAGGGTGAAACCAAGATCTGCATGTCCTTGGTTTTGGGGCTGGAACTCGTATGCGTAGATCTTTGTGTTGTATACGTGAAATGCCTAGTAGTATAGTAGCGTGGGTTTGCAAATACTTCTCGCGACTCTTGGAGCATGCTCTGAGCATGTACTATATTACACAGTCGCTATGGAATAACATTACTTCCAACTACAAATATGAATCCCGCATCCCGATCGCTCATAGATAACGAGCGCATGTAGGTGACGGAGGATGACGCGCGAAGCCAGTGACGGCAGCATGGACAAATCAATGGGACTCAAACCTGCTTCTCTTCAACATGCGCAGCAATCGCATTCTCTTTGCGCATAGCCATAGCACCCTCGGGATCATCCAATGCGTGAGGGACGAGCTGGTCACCGAAAAGGATGTCCATCTGCTCCAGGGTGCGGCCTTTGGTTTCAGGGAAGAAGAACCAATAGCAGAGGAACGCGATGAGATTAAATACAAAAAAGACATAGAAGTAGCGGAAACCGATATTCGTCAGTGCGCTCGGAGAGAACTGCGCGAAAACTAGGTTGACTGCCCAGTTGGTGAAGGTGGTGATGGCGTTACCTAAAGCCCGGACCTCGACGGGGAAGATCTCGGCAGGGTACACCCAAGAGATGATGCCCAGAGGTGTGTAGAACAAACTGAAAACGAAGTTCATGGCAACCATAGAGCGCAATTGATTAGGGTTATTCGGGTTGAGGTACTGTGCCTGGACTGCGTTGACCAAGAGGGCGGCGGCTAGGCCAATCGCCGAGACCATGAGAGGCTTGACACGGCCGACTCTGTCAAGCATCCAGAGACCGATGGTACAGTAGACTATGGAGAAGGCGCCGCTAATACCGACAATCATCAGGGATGTGTGCGTGTCAATACCCAGGATCTCGTAGATGCGAGGTCCATAGCTGGCCATCCGCGTTAGAGACGTTCGTTCAACTCGACATATTACCACTCACTAGTTGATCACGTTGATACCACTAAGAGGTCCAAACGCTTGAACAGCGCACCCAAGAAGCAGACGCTTCCTCCAGGAAGGCTTTGTGAGGATAGACATGGTAGACACTTTGCCAATCTCTCGGTCGGCAGCGATGACGTCTCGGATTTCCATGAACTCGAGGTTAATCTGTGAAGCGTTTTCGCCATTTCGCAGCTTCTCAAGAACGGCCCGCGCTTCCTCTTGTTTGTCCTTCTCCATGAGCCAACGTGGCGACTCGAGCAGGAACCAGACACCTACTGCCAATATAAGGGCAGGAACGGCTTGGAAAGCAAGGGGAAATCGCCCTGGGACAACGTCAGTTGGGTTTTAAAGGGTAAGACATCAGGAGACTGACAAGCGAAGGCTGTATCAGAAAAGGAGCACCCGTAACCGAGCCACTGGGCCACCAAGAACCCCCAGCTGAGGAACCATTGGAGCAGACCAGAGAGAGCGCCTCTCCACTTGGCCGTGGACAGCTCTGACGCGTACATTGGGATTGTGCTAGTCAGCATGCCGACAGCCATGCCGCCAATGAAGCGACCGACGATGAGCATGGCCATCGACGTGGACCCGGCTTGCAGGGCAGTGCCAAGCAGCGAAACAAGGGACCCTGATAAGATTGTCATCTTGCGGCCGATAATATCGGCAACAGCCTATACGACGCAAATGTTAGCTACGTGCACTTGGGAGGCTTCAACTGAAGCGCTGACCATGTTGATTATAGTTCCAAGGACAGCACCGCCCTGAAAAGAGCTGACGATGCCTCCAGCAGTACCATCGCTAGGATTGTTGAAGTACTCCTTAAAGTTAGGCAGAGCAATAGTGGAGCTAATGATGCCCGAGTCGTAGCCGAAAAGAAAACCTCCTACGGCCAGAAAGGCCGCAGAGGCAATGGTGATTGTATTTCCCCCAGGCATGGTTGTCAACAGGTTCGAAGTATGATCATAGCGCGAGGATAAGGGCTGGAGATGAACGGACTCCTCTCGTGGCAACTAGCGCTTTATATGACCCGCCAGGTGTCAATGTTGGGGAATGTGGAGGAGAGAGATTGCGGGATGAAGAGGCCCATGTGGCGCAAAACGAAGTGCACAGTCAAGATTGACCCTCGAGTCTCGACTCATGCAGAGAAGAGGCCGTTGACATCGGTTTTCTTAACCATAGTATGAGGTTCCCCATGTTTCCGGGCAGTGAACAATTACTGCCTGAAAATCGGAGAGGGCGGAATGATATTTACACCCCCTCTTTACCCCACATCAGACCAGACATGGGTCGAGATGGACCCGCACGCAGGTTGTACCCCAACCAGCGGGCTAATTCACCCCGAGCACGAACGAGTCGAAACTTTTGGATAGAAACGTGTGAATCCAGGTCGCTGGTGACGACGAACTTGCGACACACGCAACGCTCATCATGGAAGTCGTCTCTTGTGGCATACATGGCTTTGCCGAGGCCATCGGGATTGACGTTGACGAGTTTCGAGTGTTCTGGAAGCTCAACATTGCCGACGAGCATGCCATGCAAGTGGCATATCGCCTGGTCGTATCGTGCTGCAGAGACGGTCACGGCCAGAATGGAATCTGCTTCGACTCGGGTCGCCAGGAAAGCAGCGAACAACGCAACATATTCTGCAAGCCGGACGGCGGCTTCAAGTCGACCACTTTCTATTACTGGACTGTGACTGTCTGGAACCAGCATGGGGAGGAGGCGACCAGCGCTGTCAACGAGCTGTACACGTCGTACACCCGCTCCTCCAGGCTCCTACCACCATACAGCATGAACCAGACCTACGTACGTGCCCTCTTCTAATGGTCCGCATACTCGCTACTGACACCCATGACCACCCAGATGCCTCATTCGAGCCTCATCTTCCGTAGTTGGTTTGAAGACGAGGCAAACCGCTGGAAGGCGGTTTGGGTTGGAGACGGCGGTGACAAACCCATATACCTCCGAAAATCCTTTACACTTTGGCAGAATCCGCGGCGTGTGGTTGTTCTAGCCTCGGGCTTGGGTCATTTTAATCTCACCGTCAACGGTGGGCCAGCCTCGTCACATGTGCTCGACCCAGGCTGGACAAACTATCACAGGACAGTACAGTTCGTCGGGTACGATGTAACGAATGCCATTGCCGAAGGCGAAAACACCATTGGGGCACATGTCGGGAATGGGTTCTACGCCGGTGATCAGGGAGACCGCTTCTTCTGGCCAATGTACGAGGACAATACGTACGTGCGCTATGGCAATGAGATATGCTTCTTTGCCGAGATTCACGTGCATTATGACGACGGCACGCACGAGTGCATCGTCTCTGACCCATCTTGGAAAGTGCGAAAGAGCGCCACAACTCTTGCCAATATATACGCTTCAGAAGATCACGACAGGAGGATGTATCCAGTTGGCTGGGATGCGCCGGGTTTCGACGATGCGGACTGGCAGCCTGCGAAACCCGTCACGGGGCCAAGGGGCAAGTTGCGATACCAAAGTCAGCATCCTGTTGTGCTGCACGACATGTTTGTACCCATCAGCCAGAAGACTGTCAAGCCAGGGGTCATCGTCTATGATCTCGGCCAGAACTCATCTATCATGGTCCGTGTCGAAGCCAGCGGCCGTGCTGGAGCCGAGTATCGCGTCAAGTACTCCGAGACGATCGGTGACGATGGTCTGGCACTGATGCCAGACCCGTTGTTCAAGGAGTTCGAGACCCATGTCTACTCAAAGATTACCCTTTTAGGGCAGGGTAAGGAGGTATGGACGCCTGATTTCAGCTTTACAAGTGCCCGTTACATCCAGATTGAGGGCGCCTCGCTCGATGGCGCCGGTGGCCTGCCCATCATTCACCTGGTTACGGCGCGCCACGTCTCATCTGCCGCCCCTCGTCTCGGCTATGTAAAGACAGACAAAGACGACGTAAACGATCTCATAAACGCCTGCTACTGGACCTTCAGCTCCAACATCTTCAGCTACCACACTGATTGCCCGCAGATTGAGAAGTTTGGCTGGTTGGAGGTATCTTCCCTTCTATTCCCAGCCACGCAGTATGTGCGCGACATGGAGGCAGTCTACTCCAAGATGTTGGACGACATTATTGACACCCAGGAGCCTTCGGGCCTTGTTCCCACCATGGCACCTTTAGTGCGCTACATGTAAGATCTCCCAGACGAACTGTTGCGGTGCCCATCTGGCTGCTGACACGAGCCCAAGGTGCGGCCCCATGCACGATACCATTAGCTGGGGCGGTGCCGTTTGTCTCCTCCCCGAGCTGATCAAGCATTACTACGGGAGCACGGCCGTTTTCAGCAAGATTTACCGGCCATGCGTACAGTACATGGAGTACATGGAAGGCAAAGAGCGATTAGGCGGACTGATCGAACATGGCCTGGGAGACTGGGGTTACAGCATTGCCTTTGGCAACCACCAGGCCAACATCGAGACGGCCATCTACTACAAGTGTTTACGCAACGTGGCCATGATGGCGCAGTCACTAGGATTTACCAGCGACGAGGCGAAATTCACCGCCTGGGCCGAGCGGATATATGCAGTCTACAACGAACAGCTCCTCATTACAGATAAGACGACATACCCGTATGCCTTCTATACCTCACGCGACAACCCGGGTGTGCAGGACCGCACCATGGTGGCACAAGCTGTTGCACTTCAACACGGCTTGGTCCCACTACAATATCGCGCAGACATCATCCAGGCCTTTGTCGCGGCCGCAGATGACTCCGGTCACGTAATGCGCGCGGGCGAGTTCGGCCTCAAGTACATTTGGAATACCCTGGCTGAGCAAGATGTGGACCGACCGGACATTGTGCTGAACATGGCACGGCAAGAGGAGCATCCATCATACATGCGCTTCCTGCGGCGGGGGGAGACGAGCCTGCTAGAGTTTTGGCAGGACAACTGCCGCTCCAAGTGCCACGACATGCTCGGCACGATATATGAGTGGTTCTATGGTTATGTTCTCGGTGTTAAGCCGCTGACTGATGCGTACCGCACGTGGAGGCTCACGCCCTGCTTCAAAGCCGAGTTCGATTATATCCAAGGAGAAGTTGAGTCACCTTACGGGCTGATCTCGGTGCGTTTCGACCGCAGAGGCAGGCCAAAGGCAGAGGCCGTGGTTGATATCAGTGTGCCGGCTGGGACTGTCTGCGAGTTTGTTCTGCCTCGCGAGGAATCCACCGTGGAGATCAGGAGAGAGCCAACTGAGGACATCAGGACCTTCAAGGGGAAGACGTTGAAGCTGCGTCAGGGCCGTTACACATTAGAGATTAAAATCTAGACTGCAGAAGATATTGTACTGGAATTACATTCAAACTGGGTGCTTTCCAACTCAGACCCCGATCTAAAGAAAACGTGCATCTGCCTCTTGGCATCCCACGGCAATAGAGAGGTGCATAGTGAATCCTCCATGATTTCATCTTACGGTTTGCGAGGTTCGAGGCTGTTGCGGAAGGCGATTGTCCCTAGTAGCCAGGGATCGTGACGCAATATGCTCGACAGCTCGCCATTCCCGGGGCCGAGCTGAGACGAGATTTCGGTGCCAAATAGCCCGTGAACATACCAGACAACCAGCAATGGGGGAACATGACAAAACATTGGTTGCACCTGGATCGCTTAATGTCCACATTCCAAAAATGTAGGTGCTGCTGACAGTGTCGAAGCATGACCGCTCCGTCGAAGAACCCCGGATGGGAAGCTTCCCTGCTCGCAACAACCTAGCTAGCGCCGGCTTTGATTTATTATGATTGGCTCCCAAACCCCAAGTGAGCGTGCATGGAAAACTTTCTCATAAACCGGCTTTGAAGGCTAATGATTGGTGCTTGTGGCAGGCTTTGGGCTTTGTCTATTGGTTAGCTATTTCATCTCCGCAATCTCAGGTGTCGGTTCCGCTAATGCCACCCCTCGCTATGCTGGGGTGTTTGTCTCCAAGTTCCCCGCATTCGGAACCGCGCTGCTGGCCGAGATGAAGGTGTTCCTTTGGTCAATCAGATCGAAGCCCATCCCTACCTGTAATAGGGTTGGTTATTCCCAAAAAAAAAAAAAAATCAAGTCAAAGGGTTCTCATGTCAAGGCACTCGCCCCGGGAACAACGAGAAAGGCGAGAGAGTTGACGATTCCCTTTGTGGCCGAGCTGAGCAAGTCTCTTGGTTTGAACATTGACCGGGTTCTTGTTCGTAGGGTGTTGAGCGCGGGACTATTGTTCTGCCAATGAGCATGACTCCTTCTAGCATCGAGTATAATCTGCGTATCGAGTACCATCTTCAGGAAGTATTTAAGAAGTTTAATGTCCTGGAGAAGCACAAGACGTGTAACTGGCAGAGTGTTTGGGGGTTTGCCGTTTTTGAAGAACTGGACGACTATAAAGTCAGGGAACAAGCAGGAGATGCAGGTTCTGCCAATATTGTAAAGTTTGGGAAATGAGCGCTCGCGACTTTGACAAGATGTCTTCTTCGGGAAGGTGAGGGTGAGATGAGATGGAAAATACTACACTACTGTGAGCATTGGTTTTGATGGAGAACTTTCAATATTAGACGGAAGTTCTGCCGACGACAGGCATAGAGGCTGGTGATACATAATGTCAACATGCACAATTGCTACGAAGCTCAGCGTCCTGTCAAGATCCTCTCTCCTGTCATCCTAATCATACCTAAATGAAGCCGAACTAGCAATATTAGGCACCTCCTCTTAGCCACGCGAATTGCAGTCGAAGATGCGCGAAATTTGTGTCCTAAAAGCTCGCGTGGTCTAAGAGTAGGTGCCTAATGCTACAAGTTCAGCTTGATCCGATGATAAATTGTATACCGCTAGAGTCTTCATGCTTAATATGAGAAGATGATCTCACAAAATGTATGTTTGCTATGACAAGAGGCATCTTCATCTGCAAAAATGCAAAGCCATGGGGGACACCGAGGGCAGCGCTTCACCGCCATAATCAAGCCACCCAAATGCGATAAGATGCATCCAAACGATGGCAATGGCTTTCTTTTTAGATGAGGAGAAAATTGTTCTCTAGCTTTTAAGCATTATGAAATATGCCAATTAGCCATTCACAGTGCGGATGCTATGTATTACACATCCTAGTCAAGATTGTTAAATTTGACCTGTTATCACACAGGCGTTTGGAAATATTCGCGAGGAAAGGCAAGCGGATGGATTGTCATCATATGCGTGGAGTTTCTCCTGATACTAGTGATAACTTGTTTCTGCTATTAGATTGCCCAGGCAGAAAGGCAATCTTGATGATGAATTAATATAACATGGACAACACAAGCACTCCGGAGGGCCAGTGGAGAAATGGCCCAGCCTTAACTGCTCGCGAATACTGATTGGCATTAGGAAACACCTGGACTCTGATATTACACCATAATCATTGAGTGTATTAGCGAATGCTATAGGGCGACTGAAGATTTATATTTTCCCGATCGTTGGTCACAGTGAGCACCATAGGTTTATGACGCGCAGATTGTCCCACTGTCGTTACCCGTTTCCGTGTACGTCACTCATATATTTGGATAGTTGGGCCAGGGATTAGCGGTTCTTCTGCCGGAGATGGGAGGAAGCCAAACACATCGCGTGTTGCCAACAAATAGAGCGTGTTGCATTCCAAGAAATTGGTGCCACTTATGCACCGTGATAAGGGCTTTTTTAGATATTCTAGTACATGGGCACCTCACATGTCTCCCTAAACCCCTCTGATAGATGCAAAAATCGCTCAACCAAGTACCTAAGGATTCCAAAGCTTGGGAGCTTGTTCTGGCGCCTCCCGATGGACGGGTTGACTCGTAGGGGAGGGTGCAGTGCTGAGATGACAATAAACGATCGGGGCCGTATATGAGCATCAACTAGACGAAGAAGAGCTTAGAGATCGCAAGTCTACAGCGGTTGACTTGAGCCCCAACTAACGGGGTTGACTTGGCCACTTAGGCAGCCGAATTCAGATTTCTACCATGTCAGTGGACCCACCCACCCACCACCAGATTACAAGGAGAATCTCAGCCCCTCCATGCCGCCCAGAGATCAATTCAGCACTGCAACACCATGAGACCCGTCAAGGCATGTTTGCAATGCAGGACCGGCAAGCGACGGTGCGATCGATCAGGCGGCTCGGCGTGTTTCCAATGTGTTCAGCGAAGCCTGCCCTGCTCAGCAGCTGATGATGGCTCTCGGAAATCCCCTGCGCCGCCACCTCGTCCCATCCTCTCAGCTCGTTCCAGTGAAGAAATGCACCTGGTAGACCTTTACTTCCAGTTTATTCATGATCAGCCTCACAGTCTCTTCCACGAGCCCACCTTCAAAGCAAGCGTCGCAGCGGGGACAGTGTCTCGGCATGTCCTCCTGGCCATGATGGGTTTGTCTGCAAGGTACAGGCGCCGTTAAATTGCTTTGCATGTAGTTTACAAAGTCTGATGCTATCAGGTTTTCCACGCAAGCCGATGTACGGTCCCGCGGAGCATGGTATGCTTCCCAAGCCAAGGCAGTGCTAAAGGACAATCTCGAGCACATCTGCGTCGAAAACATTCAGGCATGTGTTCTAGTAGGAAACACCTTCTTCGGCGACTGCGACGCCGATTCTGAATCCTTATATTTCGGTAGAATCCTCTCCGAAGCGGTGTTGGCGAGGTCCACTAACCTTGTTGTCTAGTCCTTGCCATTCGCATGGTTCAGATACTCAACCTCGGCACTCCCAACGAGGCTGAAGACGGAGTTACTCGTGAGACAAAGCGACGTATATTTTGGACCTGCTTCATCATCGACGCGTGGGCCAGCGGCGGTTCTAATTTATCGCGCCAGTTCCCGTGGCAAGCTCAACAGCCGCGAGTGCCCATGGACGAGACTGTCTTCAATTCGATGGAGTCTGGAGATGCTGACATCACGGATTCGGCATGGAGACCTGGATTATGGGGCCACATGGTACGACTGGTCGAGATATACGTCCGGATACAACAGCATCATAAGCAGCTTGCCGAGACGGCCGAATGGGACGAGACTCTCATCAACATCTCGGTCCAGCGCCTCGATGCTGACCTCACCGCCTTCGAGCGCAGTCTCGGCCCAGGCCTGACGTTCTCGCTTAAAAACCTAACAGCATTCGTGTCTCGCGGCCTGGGCAGTACCTTTATCGCGTTTCATCTAGGCTTCCACCACTATTACACGTTACTCTTTTATCAGTATCTTGACCAGCGGCGACCTGCCACCACCAACGGGAGGGCGTACGCTGACCGCTGCAAAGTTCACGCGGCCGTCATATGTGACGTGCTGAAAGCGTCGCGCGAGGTGCCAGGGTCAGAGGCACTGTACAACATTGTTGGCCATGTCACGATCGTATCTTCGTCGGTGCTGCTACACACATACCTATTCGGTGAGGCGCATGAGCTAGAAAGCTCCAAGCTTCGCCTCGAGTCGAACTTTCAGTCGCTCGTGCAACTGCGTAGCTACTGGCCGAGCGTGGAACTAATGGTAATAAGCCGCCGCTCAAGATGCTGTATGTTGCTGACATGTGGCAGATTAAACGGCTGGTAGTGTTCCAGAAGAATTGCATGAGGTCCCTGAGTAAAAATACGCATCGCTTTGACAAATGGATGGTCAAGTTTCTCATTGCACACGCGTTGGCGCTCGAGGATAAGGTGCAGGATTTGCCCAATCCGTGGTCTGAGTTCGAAATGAACCAGATGGCTGAGACTGCCCATATTGAAAGAGGCCGCATTACCCGGAGCATGATAATGGACATTCAAAGTTCAGATGGATTTGGTTAAGGAGTTGACTATGCGAACTATATGTCACCGTAGGCATTGTATATACCCAATTGTTGCATATCAGGCTGTCAGCGATCACGACTTGATGATGCGCCAAGTCATTAGTGATACCATGTCGTGTCTCGTCGCAAGACTATATTAGGTGTGGTTACTTGTACAGCTTTGCCGAATCGACGAATTGTGTCATCTGACACCAAGCTTCAGCCACTTGGGAAAGGCGTGGATTATCTTCCTGACCTACAGTCCAAAAGTGCAATTAACGCTGGACTACGGCCAACTATGCTTGTCCATCCTACCTAGTGATACATCGTAGCTAGGGACGGACAAGTTACTTAATATCCTGGTCGTCGAAACCGCCCTCTCAATATCTTACAGGCATCTTAACACTACCTACCGCTGCTACGCTTGATTTGGCATCTTTGCCATTAACGCATATTTTATGGGCAATTTCCTTCTATATATCGTGAGTTCGCAGTCGACATTGCTGTGCGCTGTTGCAGTACCATATCTGAACCACGAGCCGTGGGGCGCCACGATTCACACGGAGGTTTGTCCTGTGAAAGCTTGGTTAATTTGGTGATCCCTTGCTCCTTAGAGTGGTGTTGTAGAAAGTCACTTTATTATTTTGCTTTTTTTACTTAAACTGGAGGTTTGTTCACACTATAAGCGCTCCTTGGCTATGCCTTGGCTATGCCTTGGGTACAAAGTCTGGCTGTCCACCAAGTGATCCAAAGATGTCGCCAATGTAATTTTCTGGCTGGATTCCCTGCTCAAATTTGGCGGTCCAGCCGAGCAGAATGCCATCAATGATTTTGACACCAGTGTTGTACAAGTTCCGCACTGCAGGTTCCAAACCTCCGTTATCCATGACCCAGGGCAGTTGGGGTGGTTCATCAGTTGTAGGTTCCCGGTCAAAATTGGACGCTGCCCGCATGAGTATGATGCGTGAGAAATCAACTTCTTGCTGGAGCGCTGCTCTCAGCAGGGCAGATAGAATTGCCGTGTCTTCCTGCGCCGTCATAGCGTAGCTGCCCTTGCCTGCGGTATAAACTTTGGTGACATTATCCATGGATTCGGAGAGGTAGAACCCATGCCAAAAGGTGTTGGATGAGAGCACGTCTCCCTCAATGATGCTGGGAACAAGAGTGGCAGCCTGATACATATTATCCGGGGAATCTGCGTACTTGGCCCGAGTCGTAGCAGCCTCCTTCGAGTCCTCGAGCTTCGCCTGCTGTGCAAGCTCCATTGATATTCGCCGGAGATTATTATTAAGCTCAAAAACCTCGGAGCCGTGGACTCCCAGAGGAAATGAGTCTGGTGTTTTTGCGCCCATAGGCACGTAGCCGGACCGCCATGACAAGGGAATCTCCCTCGCGTCCCACTCCATCTGAGTATCTACCTGAACGGCAAACTTGGCAAACGCCACTCCTCCAAGCGTGGTCAGCCTCGGATTACCACCTGCAATCCCACTGAGGATAAAGTAGGTCTTGGTCAGGTCAAATCGCCCTGACGAGATGAGGTTGCTGACGGACAAGGCGGCGTTGATAACTATGGGGCATTGAGCTTGAGCGTGGGTACTGGGTATTGATAGAGCATCTGAGGCGCCACTTACGTGCTGTCCCTACAATGAGCAGGCAAACAGAGCCATCCGAAGTAGAATGTACTTCGCCAAAGCCTCGAGAAAGACCTAGCAGAGGTATTTTACGGTCAAATTTGACCGCTGAACCAGCGGAGAGCCAGTTGTGCGCCTCTTCCTGGCACTAGACAGTCAATAAGCATCAGAGGGACGACGATTCGTAATTAAAGAGTCAGTGGTTATGAGAGGGCGAGACATGCCATTACGAAAATAAAAATTTTAGGAGCCTCAACGGAAGTTGTCGAGTTGTTGGTGCTCCTGAACTGGTTAATTAGGTAATGCAATGTCATTTTTGCGGAGTGCACAGCGCCGACTATGAGACACGGGCTTAGGTCAACAAGGGAGATGGATGGGAAAGGAGGTAGTGAGGAATGGGAAATCAATGCGCCTAAGCAATCAAGAGCCTTAAATAGTACCCATATTTTAGGGACTCTGATTAAAAAGCCGGATATGTGCGCACAACATGAGGTACCAACAGTGCGCACCATAAGCTAGCAGGACACCTAGAAGAAAGTCTTTCGCTAGCAAGCAATATAAACTGAAGTTACTTATTAAGGCAATTTCTTTGTAGCATATATTTGGTAAACCATTTCATGTAATTTTAAAAATCCTATTATATTTATAAGCGCACCTATGTAATATAATCCGATCCAGCAGTCGGTGGAGTGATGAAGCCTCAGTTGGTAGAAGAGACTCACGGAGTCAATATGGACGAGAATGGGATCCTCACGAGCAGGCTCGCGACTGAAGATGCAAATGCGATTAATGAAGTAATAAGTCTGTGTGTGTGAAGACGAAGATTGTAGGGCTTTAGGGGAGTCCGTGCCAGAGCAAGGTGGTTTCACTCACGTGACGTGGGACCTAACATCGGCGTTCGCTGCGTATAAATGCAATGCAGCCCGCTCTGTGCTCTTGATCTATTCATCTGGTAATCCTTTACTGCTACGAACACACCGTCCTCATCTCCACTGTACTGTTCTGTTTTCATGCATTACAAGGTCAGAGACCTCTGGGCTGGTTTTGGCCGCATTGCAATCCTGGTCACTACGGCTTTCATGCTCACGACAGGACTCTATTTCAGCCAGGCTCCACCCTTTAACGTCTCAGCCCAAAAGATGGCCGTCACTCACATCCTCCTTGTCTCGTTCAAGCCGTCTGCTTCGCAGGACACTATTGATTCAGTGAGCTGCCTAATACACGGAAGTACACGCCTGGACTAATTCCAGAGTGACAGATTTGCAAGCGAATCATTGCCTTTAAGGAAACTTGTATTAGCCCTGAGACGGGTAAACCCTATGTCTTAGCGACCAGCGGTGGCATCAACAACAATCCTGAGCACAGCAACGTCAGTTACGCCTGCACACACATCATCTCTAGCCCTGCGGGTTCATTTCTACTCGCCTTCGATATATCTCCACAGGCCAAAGTGCTGATAGGTTCCTTTGACAGAAAAATATGACGCACGGCTTCATTATTGAGTTTCAGAATGATGTCGACCGCCAGTATTTCCTGGATGTTGACCCAGCCCACAAGGCATTCGTCGAACACATTGACCCGAACAATAATGATTTTCTCACCCTAGATTTTACGGATGGCGTGTATGGCGCGTAACTGTCAACTGGTGAGGCTGTGATGGGCAGGTGTTGGAGATTCGCGCCTGCACCATTCCAAGAGGGGTTCACAAGCCATGGCACCCCGACCAAGTCCATTCCAGATATTCTTACTGGCCTTGCCGGCACGAAGGTGCGCTTTATATTGCAATGCTAGGAAAGAGCTGATGCCAAATTGTAAATCCATCAGGGCTCTTCTAATCACTATGGGATTACGTATTGATGTGAGGGCCAGAATTGGTGGGTTTTGTGTTCTTGTGTATCGTATTGCGTTGGGAAGCGAGCAGAGAGTGCCAGCATTTGGCCCCAGCACAACCAGATCAATGCTCGCCCCCCTCCTAAGCTGTGTCACTGGCTTACCCATCGAAATGCGGACTGGAACTGGCCCCCCTGCGGTTCCCCAGCCACCCACTCGGTGATACCATTGCTTCCTTCACTATCTCTTACGTCGAGTTAAATAATAGTCCCGTTCCTGGCATATTAGGTAGTGCTAAGCAGGACTATATCAATATATCACAATGTCGGCCCTATGGACGTGTTTGACAGTGAACCTTATTGTCATAGCGTTGACACTACCCAAGGACTTATTAGAAATTATTAGTCAGCGCATAAAAGCAACAGGACCGCAACGAATTATCCTTCCAATTCATCTCTCCTTTGAGCAGTCCTTGAGCACTTCCGTTGCTGCTCCATGTCGTCTTTGCATGTGGCCATTTCAGCGAGCAGATACGGAGAATCCGCAACTCACTGGTATCCAGGCAGCGTACGTCAGAACCAACTGGCCTGATAGACCAGTTATTCTTGACTCCTTGATTATTTTCTTTGCTTAGTATCTTTAACCACAAGGCACCCAAGTTCGGTGAACGGGGCGTCTTGTAGTACAAGATCGTAACAGTGCATCGCGAAACCCTGTGTTCGCGTGTGGCCTTAAGACCCAGCGGCTGAAAAATAACCTTGAAGAGAAAATCTTTTAGCGGCTTTTGAGTAACCCTCGCGATGACTGCACCTGCAACAGAATAACACTAAACAAAATAGCCCTAGTTCTGCCGCAAAGGAAACAGCCTGCCAAGGTGGTTAACCAGTTAGGAAAGACTGTCCTTAGGAAGAAGCATGTCGCCATCACCCTGCAAAGTCAAGCTCAGAGCGCCGTCACCACAACGTCCACAACAATGGCTAAGTATGTCAGCGATATTTGTCACCTCCATGACGATGTCTTTAGGGTGGCGGGATTCTAGAAGAATATGTCACACGCGAGTATCTCAAGCAAGCCTTTTCTCGTTTACTAGTTTTGCAATTGCGGGAGATATGAAGGATTTCGTAATCGACCCGATTTCATAAGCTGGATCACTGCGTGTTGGCGTCTTAGCGTCAAGATCGCTGTGGCCGTAATTGTTCTCGAACACAGTTACGCCATGGTGAATCACTCTAATTGAAACTCCTAGAACACTAGATGCTTGACAAGCTTTTGCCACTTTGTTACTTGCGGCTTGAAGGCGATGGCCAGTTGTCGTAGACCATGTCTTTCCCTTCCATAATTGCCTTTGTCTTTGGATCTTCGCCTTACAATGACCCTTAGCAGATCTTTGGACTCGATAAGTGATAAGCCAATACTCAATTGCCGCCTTTGAGGCAAGTCCTCGATCTCTGGGATCTTTATCTGGAGAGAATGTCGTCTGGCATGGTAATTTTGCAGAGGCAATGGATCGGTTGGTTTGAGGTGGAGACTAAACACATCTTCAGGCTCATGTTCCTTCTACACAAGGTAGACCTTGGTCACGATTGACAGTGCTCCTCAGCTTCAGTGTAGAGTTATTCCTCGCGCCGGATAAAGATGTTCGCGAGCTGATTGTAGGCGCTATCATGGGGCTTTGGTCTCATATTCTACAAGATCACCAAGTATTTTAATAATGACTTCAATGAGGAAGTGTCCCACAATGAGATAGCTCTCAGGATTGACGAATAGTGAGGCATACTTTTGCGCGATTCTCTTGGCAGCCTAACCCAAGGTCCCGAGATGGCTGTATGAGCTGCGTACGTAAAGACAGCATCAGTCAGGGCTCACTGCTGAGCGCCAGTCTTC
This sequence comes from Keithomyces neogunnii, assembly GCA_020975405.1. Taxonomy (NCBI): domain Eukaryota; kingdom Fungi; phylum Ascomycota; class Sordariomycetes; order Hypocreales; family Clavicipitaceae; genus Keithomyces; species Keithomyces neogunnii. The sequence continues at coordinate 373,948 of JAIOWQ010000010.1, read as the reverse complement.
TGATTGCCAAACAATGAGCAGACAATAAGGTTTATAGAAGCCGCCTGCAATTACTGCTCCATGCTTCTTGAATATTAGTGGCGGTTGACTCGACAATGGCGGTTTGGTCGACCTCGGGCGCTGCGGCCATTTTGATAGGATAATAAGAAATACGCGGCGCCTGTCCAATCAAGGTGTTATACTTGAAGATGAATACAAGAACCCTAGGTAATGGAGTTTTTGCCGTCGGTTGTCGGGAGGGTTGACTTGATTTCCAATCACAACATCACAGACCCGCTGCTTTCCGCTCTGTACCCGTCATACCCGACTGAAACCCGCACCAAGCTGCGTGGCGTCAAATACGGGGTATCAGGGCGCCACAGGACTGGAGTCACTGGACTGCCACATGAGCAGGCATCTGGTTGATGTCATGCAAACAATTACCAATGTAGTGCATCGGCCAAGTTGCCCCATCCAGAAACAGTCGCAGCAAGTAACACTCGGCAACTCAGGGAACCTCTGGGCATTGGGACTGCGTAACTACAAAAGAGTGTGACTTACGGTCCTTGGATTGGGGGAGAAAAATTGCTTCAATTAAGACAAGAGAAATCAACGATTCCGGGCCCCCAACAAACACAAACAGCGCAACCATGGCATGCCTTATTCGAACCGAGTGCCAAAAAATTCTCGCAAAGAGCCTACCATGGACTAAATCGCCGCTCGTTATCAGCGCGCCAATGCGCGTCATGACTGGACCGAGGCTGGCTGTGGCCGTCTCATCCGCTGGTGGTCTTGGGTTCTTGGGACCAACCATCAAGTCGGAGGATATATTCGACGACCTTGAGAAGGTAACAGAGCTCCTCCAGTCCACTGCCATTCAAGGCGCGTCTGCGCAATCGCTGCTGCCCGTTGGCGTCGGCTTTCAGACATGGAATGGCGACCTCAAAGTCGCGGCATCCGCAGTGAGCAAGCACCGCCCTTGCGCGGTGTGGCTGTTCGCTCCGCGCAAGGGCCAGGCTGAATTGGATGAATGGGCAAAAGCCATCAGGACGGCATCGCCAGACACCAAGATCTGGATCCAAGTCGGTACCCTCAGCGAGGCTGTTGACGCAGCGCACAGCACATCACCACCTGATGTTCTTGTCCTGCAGGGGGCTGAGGCAGGTGGCCACGGTAGAGCCAAGGATGGGCAAGGGACAGTTGCCCTGATCCCCGAGGTATCCGATGCTCTGAGAGACACCAAGATCCCCTTGGTTGCCGCGGGAGGCATCATTGATGGCCGTGGAGCAGCAGCAGCCCTTGCCCTGGGTGCTGCCGGCATTGCCATGGGTACGCGTTTCCTGGCATCCACAGAGGCACGCATTAGCAAAGGCTACCAGGATGAAGTGGTACGGGCATCAGACGGAGCAAAGAATACTGTGCGCACACAGTTGTACAACCATCTGCGTGGAACTTTTGGCTGGCCAGAACAATTCTCGCCCCGCACGCTGATCAACAGGAGCTGGACAGACCATGAGTCCGGGACCCAATTTGACAAATTGAAAGAGCTGCATGACGATTCTGCCAAGACTGGAGATGCGGCATGGGGACCAAATGGTAGGATGGCAACCTATGCAGGAGCAGCCGTGGGGCTTGTTCGAAAAGTAGACGACGCCGGTGTAATCGTGCACGAGACTCGTGCCCAGGCGAGAGCCATTCTCGCGTCAGTTGTTGCTAATTTGTGAGGGAGGCAAATAAATCATGATTGCAGTGTCGGCATGTATCCATTGGACTAGTCATTCCGTACGGCTGCATGGACTTGTCTCTCGCTCTAGGAGGTGACACTGATGTAGGAGCGTGGCACGGCAGAGGATTTAAGCTTATGATGATGTGACTACCGTCGTTTGTATCATGTGGGCATGTCGATCTCTTCAAGTTAGGCAGGGTAGCTAATAGGTCGCCAAGTGTTTCTTCACCCCGTGCATCTTAGGTGAGGCCGAGTCACACAAAACTACTGGTCGGGTGACAATGACGAATGGGAGACTGTGTCAGACGAATGCTACGGATTGTGCTGTTTGCAAAGCTGTTGCATCATTTCTGAACAATTTGACAGCCTGTCAGCTGTCGTGTTTCACAACATCAACTATAAAATCGACCCAACGCACGCGGCATACTTCTTACACTGTATTACGCCAAGTCAAGCTGTTCAATGTCTCTACACATCGACTTACGTAGCCCTCTAAAACTGCATCCTCAAACAATGATGCTCGGTGCGCAGCTAGCGGCGTGTCCCGATGAATGTGCATGAATTTGATGCGGTTCTCGTCACAGGATGCATATGAGATATACATCACTAATTTTTAGTATGTAGTGCTAATGTGTCATTAAACAGAAAGTCGCCCAGGGAGCTTTATTGCCCATGCCTTGTGTTGAATTTACGGAGCGCCAAGAACTACGCTACATGTGCAGTGTCAAGTAATTGCATTGCATAGCTGTAGCATTTCCAACGTAAGAATGCTGATCATGTTGGCTGCCGTTGCAGCCTGGAACATCTTGCCATGGATATGTGTCCTGAGCGGATAAAGCGGTTCATGCGGCTTTGCCACATGCCAAGCGGTCTACATGTGCAGCCCGACATTATGCCCATTAGCAGGCTTCTAAATTCACTGCACACGGACCGATACTTGCTCTGGTCACGCAGAAGTGGTCTCATTGAAGTGCCAAGCACGAGTCTCGGCGCGTATCTCGGCTGCATGGCAGCTAAACGAAACATTGTTCGGGTGCACTCGACGCCGGAAAATGGCCTCTTGGTGAAACATGAAATTTTGCTTGTTCTCTTCATCTTCGTCATTTGGCATGAAATAGAGAGTAGAGTCCACGCAGTAGGTGGCCAAAGTTGATGTTGTATTGCGCTAAAGGAAATTGAAACACCACGAAACATTCACGCTAAAGTCAATTCCACTGGTCGCAATGACTTCTGCACAAAAGCACTCCGAGCTACACCGCAAGCTCTTCGACGAAGGTATCAAGATTCGCAAGGAAGTTCTCGGTCACAAGCACGTGGAAAAGTCATTGAGCGAGGCCACACCGTACACACAACCTGGTGATGAACTCGTTACCGAATGGACGTGGGGAAACATATGGCAGCGTCCAGGGCTTGATCGTAAGCAACGCAGTCTCCTGAGTGAGTCATCATTGCCGATACCAACACTAGACTCGAAGGACTCGTTAACAACAGAACCTGATGAGGGGATAGCTCTTGGTTTGCTTATCGGCCAGAAGGCCTGGCCCGAACTCGGTGTACATACTCGTGGTGCCCTTAACAACGGCATGACAGAACTTGAAATTAGGGAGGCGGCTTTGCAAGCTACCGTATACTGTGGAAATCCGTCTGGAATCCAGGCTATGCGGGTTACGCAGACGGCTATAGATGACATGATTGAGACCGGCGAGTATAAACGGCCTGAGAATTAAGAACAGTCATGCCGGCGTGAAGCATATTACACGTTGAGAATGATACATACAAGAGATGGGAAATTCGTAATGGCAAGGGGCCGAGAAAACCTCATGCAAGTCATTCAACGCTCAGGACTCAAGTCGCATATAAGTCACATAAAGCTAGATGCAAAAGGAAAACATCCAGTCAAATGATGGTGGTTGCTTCCGACATTGCAAGAAAAAGTCACGTTCCATATTATTAAGAACTGTTCAATAAGTCGGTCCACATTGGGGTCCTGAGGACCGTGGTTGACAATTTATTCATGTGGCCGGCAAAATCTTTGTCTCCCATCACACCGCCAATAACCTAATTGTGTGACATGTAACTACTTCTTAGGAAATTTCTGCATACTGCCAATGATTGACTTCTCCAATTGCAAGCTATGCCACAACAGCCATTGGTAGGGACGAGGCCTGCAGAGCAGGCTCAACATCTTTGCTCAATTCAGACCTAGCCGCATGTAGTGCGGCTCGAGCAATGGCATCAGTGTCGGTAAGAGTGACAGAATTTACACCGGGGCGAGCGCCAGCAGCCGTGACCCAGTGTACACCTTCTGTGGGCACACCGACTGCAAATCGTCTGGGATGGGCTTTCCCCTTGGCATCGATAATCTGGTAAGGACTGTGAGTGATGTCGATTCCCCCTGTTTGGTACCCATCAACAATATGTGGCCGGCACTGGCCTGTTTTGAGCAAATTTGAGAGCAGCTCGTCAGACGTATTCTTCAAATCTGGCTCTGGTAAGCGGGCCTCGATAAGAGTTGTGGCTCGCACAGTCCAGTCAGTTATCTCGGGCGATGTAGCAAGCCAGACTCCATTCTCAGCCCGAACTTGAAGACGTGGACCAAGAACGTCCAATATGCCGGCTTCAATAAGAGCAATCATCTGCTCAATACGCTGACGGGGTGGACCTATCGATACAAAGGCATTGAGCGGAGTGTACCACCGGTCCAAGTGATCCCTGTAGGAGGTCCCTTTGACACCTTTGTGGTCCACAATGAGGCGCAGTTCATTCCGGATATCTCGCATTACGTCCAAAGCTGCTTTCAGTGGGCCATGAAGATTCCCTAGTGCAGCTTCTTTTGCATCTCTTCGAAGGTAACCAAGAAGCCATGACCGCCAAGTTGAAGATGAGAAAACCTGGTTGCCTTGCGGGCGCTGGATTCGCTCCCAAGACCATCTGTCATCCTTGCTGATGCCAAACTCTTCCAAAAGCTGGTCCATCTGGCAATTGTTCAATGTAGTAGCGAGAAAACGCTCATGGAAGTGAACAGGGACCTTGGACAACGGTTGTCCACTTTGTCGAGCTCGAAGCAAAGTCTCGTAGTAAACGAGCTCTACTTCTTTTGCGGCAAGAGGCCAGACCTCCTTTAGGAAATCTGGAGCATTACCAATCCTGGTTCGCTTGTGGAAGTTGGCAATAATCTTCTCTGTGAGAACCAAGGGCATGTGGCGACCAAAAGCACCCTTTTCATTATCACCACGTGCGTGATATGGGATGCCACGCCGTGAGCCGGCGTACAAGTGTGGTTCAAGCCCTGAAGGATGATAAACAAGGCCGCCCCCTGGAGTGGAGGTAAATCTTCCACCACGGCCAGTGGTGAGTAGGGCCATGTGATCAAAGAAATTGAGGCCAAGACCACGGAGGACGACGGCCTCTCCTGGCGTAATCACAGAGAGATCTAGGTCGGCCGGGTTGCTTGGTTGAAAGTAGCGAAGCTTGTTCCGAACTGCGTAGCGAGTGAGCTTCTCCAGTTCGGGGTTCGGACGGAGAGAAAGATGGCCCTGAGCGAGGATTATAGCAGCAAGACCTGATAGGCTTTGGCCGGTAGACAGTGTCAGAGTTTGGCCGCCGCTTGGAGAGTCGTTCAGTCGAACTGCAAGGTCTCGATGAACCACAATCTTGACATTTGCGGGCGCCCTTCGAACCACCTCCTTGAAGACCCATTCAAGGTACCCGCCATATTGTGAGCGGGTAGCATAGTCATCCGGTCCCAGTTCGGGTTCAGCCTCTGTTGCCCAGTCATACAAGCTGGGTCCAGGGCGAATTGGTCCGGCACAAACCACGCTATCATCCGTGAACAGCGTGACTTGAGAAGTAACAGTATTCATCAGAAGCTCCGAAGATTGGTCTCTGCGCCAAACAAGACCAGGACCAGGCGGCGACGGGTCGATGACATGGATAACAAGCTTTCCGGATGGCCCGATAAACTCTGATGCCGAGGAGCACAGACGTTCCAGTGAGCTTGTTCCACGGGGGCCAGCACCAACGATGGCAACGTGGGCACATGTTCCCACTCCAATATTTCTAAGGTCCAGTGGAGCAATTCTCACATTGGGAGATGCAAGGGAGCCTGAGGATGCTGTCATGTTCAAGTTCAATTTAATGAGGTGATGTATGTTGAAGACTGAAGGATATCTGGTGGGACACGGCTTACTTTGTTCAGACAGAGAAAGAGGGAAAATGAGAGATTCGGTGTGATCTATATAGGCTTTAACAAATAGATGTTGGCATTATTTGCCACGACGCTTGATGGCCCAAGTGCAATATCATGTTACGAGTACTCTTCCCTGGCGGCCGCACAAGTCGATGTATTTGGTCAACAGTTCTCCGTGTTGTTTTGATCCCCTCGCATAACGTATGGTTGTCTTGTGGCCTCGGCTGGATTAGATGCATAATGGGGGGGCGCAATACTCTGGTCCAACAGACTATTGAATGGTTTCACTACATGGTGTATTAGCTAAAACATAGTAACATGACCACTCAGGCACCAATGTTAACCGTGAGATTGTACCTGGGTGAAACAGAAGCACCGACAAGCTCGGCCCTGCTGTGCCCAAGTCCACAGTTGTGCGTGGTGGTGCAGGACTCTCCGAGCAGAACTCACGTATTGCATTTGACACATATTCGCGACGACGGTCAGAGACCATGACATCCGCATATATCATCTGCAAGGAATACTTGTCATCTCCGACTCTATCAAATAACCAGTTTCTAATGGCTCAGCCGCGACAAAAACCGTCGTATGCACGAGCAATGGCATAATAAGCCCAAATCTGCAAGCGTAGTTTGAGTAAAACGCCGTGTAACGAGTGCAAAACATCACGAAAATCCAATACCTGGGGTCGGCCTATTGGCAAGATCCATTGTTAATCTCGAGCCTCTAATGCCGTCTAATGGTGTTGGCATAGTTAATTTAGTGTCGTGACGATAATTCTGGACCTATTATTCAGTTAGGCCATGGGACTTATTTACCGAGGGAGCCTAGTTTAAACTAGCATACGGCGCCCGAGCCTGAGAATATGCATGTCAACTCCAGCATTGTCTAAGTTGGTGTACCTTCCCAAAGTAATCCTTGTATTGGTATGATTGATTAGCATAGGCGTTGCTGTCTCAAGTGCGCGTGGCACTTCAGCCCCTTGAGAGTAGCACTCGAAGCACAGTATCACGCGTAGAGATACCCCGCTATTCATATCTTGTATTAGCAAACAGTTCACAGACTTTGATGCGGTGTAATCACTTTCGAACTTTTGAAAGATCCTTCGGGTGGTCTGTGAGAGTGTCCACAAAGTGCTACGATGGTGATGTCGGGTCCTAGAAGTGCGCGCTTGCCACTGCGACATGCCAAGCTCTCTTATGCAATGGAAATTCAAACGAGGTATTCCATGATCAAACAACACATGGATTGATTTCCGTGTGTCTTGGCAATAGGAAACAATTACAAACCATCCCAACTGCGGACATTGACCCGGGCATTTATGGTGGTAACTTTGCTCAGCAGATCACACAGTTGGCATGCAATGAAACTCTAGCTAGTTCTCAGACACGGCTTAATTCGTTGAAAATGCAAGCTAGCTTTTAGGACAAATAGAAGTATGCAGTATTACACCTTGGGTGTTACGACAGCGGCATGACGTGACAGTCAAAATGTCTTGGCAGTCCACAGCCCAACAAGATGAGACCATGTGGAGATCCTGGAGTAATGGTGGTAATAGAGTTAATGGACAAGCTTCTGTCGCCACTGATGGTCTGGAAGGAAGCCGATACATCCAATGTGTGACGCAGCCTGGTGGACATTATGCCGTTAATCGGTTGTGTCACGAAAGGACACGTAAATTCTTTACACCGGCCGTCATCATTGCCAGTCTGTTTTTCCGGCACCTAGCGTCCCCCCGGAGGATGCATGGCTCTTAGCATTTCATCTACAAACTCGATCAAGTGCTGAAACGACCAATTTTCTGCATCCCAATAACATGTCTAACTAACAAGAACGGTGTGAATGAGGTTATTAGCAAAACTGCAAACCCAAGTCAGTGCAGAGGATATTCAACAAAGCTTCAATTTGATCAAGAATACCCACAAACCAGATATGGTAATGCTGCCATGGAGTAGTAACTACAGCTATTAAATAGCGAAATAGCCTAGGACAATAGCTGTAAGTGGAAATGGAAGTCCAGTCTCGGTTGCACATCTCAACTAATGATCTGAAGGCCGAGCTCTAGCTTTCTTTAGACCTTTACATTCTGTTCTAGTGCCCCCAGAGGAGTATGAATTTCGAGACTGCGGGTGATGGGGAGATGCTCCAGATGGGGGTTTTCCAGGTAGAAAGCTTACCCGGAAACTTTTATACTTGGACTTTAGCTCACCATGCAGGCTGATCCAGGGCCTGTACAGAAGGCGTTGTGTTTATTCATATGCACTGTTGGCGAGCATTAGGCAGGCGTCATAAATCCAGTCAATGCCATAGTTTTGGGCACCTTTATGCTTTCTTTGAACGCTACATAACTATCTTGGCTCATCTAAAGAGGTACCCTCACTTCGGATTCCCTTCAAGTGACTAGTGCATGCTTGATTATTTAGTTAGCAGGGCTAAAATAGATGCCATGAACAAGGTCGCGATAAACATACTACGTCAAAGCTATCATTGCCAGCTCCCCCTTGCTAGGCATTGTATGAAGACCTAGGATGGCCGCAGGCTAGATTGCCCATCGAATGGTAGTCACAGTACCATGTTCTATCTGGGGAAAGATCTCATTTCATATTTTAGAGCTAGCCTGTATGAAATTATGAATTAGGTCATTATTTTGGGTCCAAATGGGCCAATTTCTAATGGCAGTTAACGGGTCATGCTTCAACCCTCACTGATTTCTTGTCTAGGCCCGTTGGAAGCAATTAGTACCACTTATTCGACCGCTCCAAAGAATGATTCGACATAGAGGGTCTGGCCAGATGCCTGTTGCAGTTATAAGTTGCAGCGCCATGACTAGGCAGTGCGCTCCATTACATACAATATCTCGCAGAAGATAGCTGGGGGGACTGGTGAAGGCACTGGGATAAGGGATTCTGTCTCGGATTGATTGGCCCGACGTGGACCAGCTCGATAGTGTTTGATGTACGGGAAGATGGACCGCTTCCCAAGATGTGGCATTTGAGCAACTTGGCAAAGCTGCCATGTCGGCACGTTGTTAAATCCATGCATTGGAATAACTGTCATGGTAGAATCCGACACCATGTTTCGGCCTGTCTGCATACGTAGGCAAATGCCATGACCACGTAAAAATCATATTACCCCGTTGCTTCCTGCGTTCCAAAAGAAACCAGGGCTCAGATACTGCTCAATGTCAAAGTACTGAAGGTTGGAAAAGTCCATGGGAACCCTATCCATCCAATCTGTTCCATCTGATAATGGAGGGGACGCTTCTGAGAAGCCGCCCTGAGTCGGGTTGGCAGGGCATGACTTCAAAATGTCATTCAATGCAGAAGCAAACATTTCTTTACCTCTTTGATGCAGAAGCACCAGCGAGCGAGCCGTCTTCAGAGCGTCATCTGTCGCTTTCGTGTTGTACACTGCCGAGATGTCTTTGAGACACCGAATGGCATCTCGTAGTTGAGAGATGGAGGCGACCGTGTCTATGGCCAGCAGGACGCAGACTATCTGGAACGGGACATAGGCCATGTGATGCCATGGTGCGCGAGCAGCCAAAGTATCCTGCGCCGCTTGAATGCCATTTGTCGTCAGCATGAGTATTTGTTGCAGAATATTGTCTGAAAGTGTGACCTCGATGGATCGTAATCGACGACAGAGACAGAGCGCCAAGTTGCATTGAGCGAGAATCGATGGCGGAGTTGAATGAACCCGACCCAGTACGGTGTGCAATGCAGCCTCGAGTTCCCCTGCCGTTGGCTTGCGTTCTGGATCTAGCTCTATGGAGAAAGGTAACAGCTCGGTCAGCTCGTTGGTATAATCGCCTGGCCGCGGTGTCGGCATTGACATTGTTGTTATATTCGAGAAGGAAACTCGAGTCAGGCCCATGTCAAATGACATCCAGATATTAAGGTGCTGTGCGACTAGAACAATCCGGCGTGCTGTTTCGGGGTCAACTTCCTGCCTTGTGGATGGAAGAGGGGAGTCGTTTGGGGATTCAATAGTTAGCCCGGCAGCCTCAATGATATGCATCACCATGCTGCTCGCCATCCAGGCCTCGTAGTGGGTTCCGGCGAGCCGAAGGTAAACGACGCGGAGTAACCATGCCGTTATGCTGGAGACGGATGCCGGGGCGGACATGGACCGTTCCAGGATTATTCGTGCTGATTCGAGCAAGTCAAGTTCTACCGTGTCTGAACGGACCTGGGAAAATAGGCAACCTAGCGCGGCAATGCCACACAAGACGGCCTCTTGATCTTGTTGGACTATTCGAGTTGTCCATCTCCGCTGGATATGCCCTGCCACTTCGTGGCGGTCTATGAAGCCGTACGTGGGATCCACCTGTTGGAAATAGACTCGTGCAAGTTCATGCATTCGCGGTTGAGACACCAGGTCCGTAATTGCCTGATACACGGGCATGTGATTTGCCTGTCTGGACCCGAGAAAGGCGTTCCAGGCAAAGGTGTGCATGCGGGGGGTCTTCTTCGGGTCCAGCCTCAGCGCCAGCTTTCTGACAAAGGCAGAGCCAGAGTTGGCTTCCAGCGAACGGGCCTGATTGTGTGGGGCCAAGGCCGACGTCGATGCCGGCGCAGCTTGTTGCGAGGCCTGCGTACTTGGCCGTGCAGTTGAGGGTGTTGGACCTTGGATTCCTGGACCTTGGTCGTCGTGACTGCGAGGCCGGCGGGCCTTTTTCATCTTTGCTTCGTGATATATACACTCATACTCAAACCGAACACATGTTCCACAAGGGTGGGCACCATCGCATCTGCGCTTGAGATCTCGGCAAGTTTGGCAGGCGAGCCGAGAGCGCTTGCGCCCCGTTGTCAAGGGAGTCATGACGGCAAGCAGATGCTTTCTCCGACTGGGGAGAAGAAACGACGGGGCATGAATGGTACGTACAACACGGTACAGACAAGCAGTCGACCAGGCTGAAGCCGAGGGAGCACGGAGCAACGATCGACAAGTGCTGATCCGAATCATGGACCAGGTCAGCAGAGGAGGAGTGAAAAACTTCCGGTTCGCCGAATCAGGTTTAGCTCGGTCGGGAAAAGCGGCAATTACGGAAACGTCATCCTTTATTAATTGCAAGGAACAGACAAATGCTCAGAGCATGGCAAAACGAGAAGAAATACTAAAAGCATTTATACATGGTCTAGAGATGATCATTTCCTCATGTCGAATTCACTCGCGCAGGAATTTGAAGCCGGTTTCTCTTCGCTTGCCTGGTCTTGAAACGGCATCAGTCCGTCAGGTGTCCAGACTCCCCCATAAGCTGCCAAGGATGCAGTGCGACAGGGCCTAATCACCTAATCACCTCACATGGCGAGAAAAAAACACGATACAACAAGTCGAACAGGTCTTTTGTGACACGATACTCTGTCCTTTGCGCAACATGTTCAAATGCAGCCCGACACATCGAGAGGTCTCGGAGGCGACGCGTGACACGACTGGCCACGAAACGGCAGAGCTCATGCCTGCTACAGGTAAGCTCCATGTCCCCGCGCCGCCCGACGGGGGCGCCTCTGCCTGGCTTCATGTCTTGTTGATGCACATTGTCTTTTTCAACACATGGGGTGTGGCCAATGGCTACGGCGTCTTTCAGGAATACTATTCCAGCACATGGGGGGAATCGGAGTCTTCGGTAGCCTGGATCGGGAGCGCTCAAGTCTTCTTCTTGTTTGCCGTTGGAGTCGTCACGGGGCGGCTAACCGACCTTGGCTACTTTCGCACAGTCTTTTCTTGCGGCGTGATGCTCCAGCTGCTGGGCATTTTCATGACGTCGATTTGCACAAGGTACTGGCAGATTTTCCTTGCCCAAGCCGTCTGCCTTGGTGTGGGCAACGGTTGCACCTTTTGTCCAGCCCTGTCGATCCTCTCCCAGTACTTTTGCAAGTACCGAGCCTTTGCTGTTGGTCTCGCGGCGGCGGGGGCAGCAGTTGGAGGTCTCGTGTATCCTGTGCTGATTCATTGGCTGCTCTTCCACCACCATTTTGGCTTTGGCTGGACCCTCCGCATCATGGGCTTCATCATGCTGGCGAGCTATCTGCCATGCATATTCCTCTTTGAGCCACGTCTGCCTCCCACAAGGACGGGGGACTGGGTAGACAAGACGGCATTTACTGACGCCCCCTTTATATTCTTTTCCATGAGCATGTTTCTGAATTTCTGGGGGTTGTACTTGGTCTTCTTTTACTTGGACACTTTCGCCCGCGACAAGATTGGCATTGGCGAACCGATTTATTTGCTCATGATCCTCAACGGCGTGGGCATTATTGGCCGCATTGCTCCCACAATCATTGCAGATAAATGGGTCGGTATGCTGAATATGCTGATTCCGCTCAGTTTGACTGCCAGCCTGCTGGTCTATTGTTGGGCTGCAGTAAGCTCCCCGACTGGACTTTACATCTTCGCCGTCATATATGGTCTGCTGGCGGCAGCATTGCAGGCACTGTTCCCGGCAATCGCCACAACCATGACACCCGATCCTAGCAGCACGGGTACCCGAGTTGGCATGATTCTCGGATTTGTCAGTTTGGCCAATCTGACGGGGCCGGCTATATGCGGCGCCATCATACAGCAGCAGGGAGGAGACTACCTTGGGGCGCAAATGTTTGGCGCATCTTCCATTCTCCTGGGCGCATTCATGGCATTGGCGGCAAGAGTAGCCAAAGCCGGAAGAAATCTCAGAACAAAAGTATGAAAGCTCACTGAAGTACATATCATGGAGAGAGAAAGACGGCGTTGCCTAATGTGAATGAAAACAGCCGCAAGAGGGTCAAGCAATTCATTGTGTTGGGAATGCAACATGTGAAATATCTGGATTACGAAGCTGGGTTGCTCAGAGAGGTCTGGTCAATTCTGCAATGCGGCTGCAGTAGGCAAAGACAATAACAATTTAAATAGAAGCAAAAATATCCGCATCTGCCAATGGTTGTGCTGCTGGTTCCTGGTTGCCATCTATTGTTCCCCAATTTTGGTGGATTGTCTCGACGTGCTACCCTATGCTTAGCTGTGTTTCCCAGCCAGCTGTGCATTTGATCGCTCTTCAACTCATATTGCACCTTGAGAGTAGTTCGTAGGAAGAGGACGGGAGGGTTAAAGTCAAGATAAGAAAGAAAGCTACCACATTGCGTGTTCGTTAAGAATACTAACTGGCCTACTTGGGTTGGTGCTTGTGGGCTCTCACAAAGTCAACTGGTGCTGTGGCTGAACCAATGATGGCTTATCCGAGGGTCTGCTGGTATGGTCCAGGTGGTGGAACGCCTTCCACCACGGACTTGGCACTGTATTTGCTCACTGTTTCGACACAGGCATCGCCTCAGTCTTGTCGTCAAAACATTGTACACCAATCATTTGCATCCCCCCAGGCCCCAATACACGCAAGACATCGCTACTACAGTCTGCCTATCGTAGTAAAACGCTTGTCAGGCTGCATCGACTGCCGTCCTGGGCCGTCGCCGCATGCCGTAACTCGGCGCCATGCTTCAGTCCCAGAGCAAAAGGAAGCAACGACGCGTCACCCAAGCCTGTGATTTCTGTCACCATCGCAGCATCCGATGTCGCCCGGCTAGCAATGGGATCAGCTGCCAGAACTGCGTAGATTTTGCACATCAATGCACCTATCATCGCACACCGCGGCGGCGAGGAGTTCAACCGCGGCGCGCGGCCACGGCGACGGCCAAGCGAGGCAATGCAACTCTCCCTTCACCATCTGGCACCATGCAGCAGCCAACGACGCCAATTCCAGATGGCTCTGGTCATGTGCAAGTGCAAGGCCATCAACCAGGCCATGCCTGGGCGGCGCCGGTTGTTGCCAGTCAGGCCATCATCATGGATCTGGTTGAGCTTTACTTCGAAATCGTCTACCCCATTTTCCCCTTCTTCCATCAACCATCATTTGCCAGACGCATATCACGCGCGGATTATATGAGCTCGCAGACATTATTTGCTGTCACCATGGCCATTTGCTCCCTGGTCAGCAGTCGCGTCCGAGACGGCGCCGTGAGCAATCCAGACTGGGATTTATCATCCATTCTGGCCATATCCCCAGACATATTCTATGCTCAGGCAAAAGCCGAGCTGCGCCATCTTGAAGCTAATACGGAGATCAATACCCTACGAGCACATGCAATATTAGCCATCGCTTCTATTCAGAATGGCAGGATTCGGGATATGCACCTCCATCTGGGCACGTATCACACCCTCGTGGCTGTGGATGCGCTGCACGACGAGTCTAATTGGCCCAAGGACATGGGGAATATCGAAAGGGAGGAAAGAAGGAGACTAGTAAGTTCTCAACACCATGACAGTGATGCAAAGAACCCCAGGCCTGACCCCTCTCTGCCCCATACAGTTTTGGTCCGTTTACACCCTTGACATATACACATCTGTCGTTTGGGGCGGCATTATACGTTGTCGAGAGAAGCAGTCCAAAGTTGCGTATCCCATGGAAGTGGACGACGAGCACATATCCGACAGCAAAGCCGCCCCAGACGCTGTCGGGCAGCCCGTTGTGAGCCCCTCTGCCCGTCGCCGCATGCCTCGGGTTTCCGGCGACTGCTGGATTTCTGGGTGGAACTTCATTACAGATCTGTATCGCGTGCTTGAACATGCCTTGACAAGATTCCGCGGCCACAATAATAGAATGGGCGAATACTCTTTTCTGCAGGATATTTTCGACGACCATCGACCGAGCATCACCGAGACATCGGTTTGCGACTCGGTGCTTGAGATGTATTTAAACTTGCCCGAATGCTTCAAGGAAACGCCCAACATGACCTTTGATCCCAGGAAAGACCGATTTGGATTCCAGGCTGCCAATATCACTGGAAGTCTACAGCTGGTTCGAATGGTTCTTTTCGCGGCCGGCGGCGCCAGCATTGAAGCGCGCTGTCAAATAGCTAGCCAAGTTGTGGATGCATTCGTTTCCATCCCGGTGACATATCTGCTTGCAATCAGCGCGCCCCTGTTGCATCACTTGGGTGGCATTGGCGCCATTCTGGGATCTCTGGAAGAAACCGTCAGTGTGTCCGACTATAGGAAAGTCCAGTCAATCATGCTTTCCATGGCACAGCTCCTCCAGAATTTGGAGCCAATCCATCAAAGCTCGACTGCGAGCCAGAATCTACGGAGCAAGGCTGCACGAATAGACGAGCTCGTCGAATCGCGGCAAGTCTCTACCTCATTGCAGCCATCGGGTATGGTGGCGGAGCAGATGCAACCTGAGAGCTTCGCAGGAGAAGGCGACACGGCTCAAGCCGCTACATACATCCATTCATCTGCAGCACCAGAACACACGGCAGGACTGTCGCCATTGAATCTTATGGACCAATTGGTGTGGAATTTTGACTTTGGTCAATCTTGGAATTAGGCGCCAACTTGCACACACTCTTTGTCTTGTGCCACATCTTGTAAACTTTGAGTTGAACAAGCATGAACACGAAATCAAATGGTCACCCAACAAGATCTTATGGCACTTCTTTCACAAATTGCGCCGCCCTCCAGGGTCCAATTCCGCAAGCGCAAATCGCGCTTTGTGTTGATATCGGCAACCATTATTTGCTATATTACAGTGTAGTGGCTATCAATGCCATATATTGGCCTTTGTTACTAGTCAATCCGCCATGAGTTTAAGAGTTCTGCCTCTCAAGCTTCTCCACGTCTCCTTGCTTGGCAGCCTCGACTGATGGAGGTGGCAGAGAATCTTGGTCTGCTTCATCAAGGAGGCGACGCACTGCAACCGCAACGTTTCCACCTGCTTGATCCATACGCCGCTCATACTCGGTCATATTATTCTTCACAAATATGCTGTCGCTTGTGAAGAGAAGTGACACTTCCTCCAACGACCTGCCCGACACCTCGGGGTAAGTGAGCCAGATGATGGGGAAGGCCACAATGTTCAGGGCGCCAAAGAAGACGTAGGTAGCCCATCCCAACTTGTCGAGCAAGATTGGAATAGTAAACTGGGTCATACCGCAGCCCGTGGCCCAACCGAATATAGTAAAGCTATATCCCTTGGCTCGGATCTCCTGTGGCCAAATCTCTGTTCCGTAGATCCAGGAGGGTACAATGTTGAACATGCAAAAGAACCTGCAACTTGGTTAGAAATGGACGTGTATAAATATGACGAGGTATAAATGCAAGACTCACCAGAGGTAAACAAAGACAAAAGAAGCCGCACCAGTGCCCAATTTTGCCGACAAGTCTGGGTTAGTTACAGCGTGATCCTCGGAGGTTTTGATCAATGCCGCGACGAGAAACAGAGAGACGCCTTGGATTACGAACGAGACCAGCAATGACTTGACACGACCCATGCGATCAATGACAAGGGCTGCGGCGGCCGTTCCTGGGACGCCGAGCGAATTGACAAGTCCTGCGAGCCACAGGGCCTTGTACGAGTCGAAACCCGCAAGGCTGAAGAGTTTGCCAGCCCAGGAGACAATGGCCAATATGCCCGTCCACTGTTGAATCCACTGCAAGGCGAAACCCATGAGCGCTCGCCTCCCCAAATGTAGCTTTCCCGAATAGCGACCGGCCAAAGTAATGTTGAGGAGATCGTTGCGTCTGTGATGGGTAGCCTCGACAATGGCATCGAGCTGCTCTATTTCGGCGGCGATTTTGGGGTCGTCTGGAGACAAATCACCGCGAAGCTTGCAGAGGATACTAATGGCCTCTGTTCGTTTTCCATTTGCAATGAGCCATCTGCGAGCCATGTCAGCCTTGAACTATGGTTTGAACCAGCCCGGAAGGAGTTGAGACTTACCGAGGCGAATCGGGCAAGAATGGAATGGCAATGTCAACGATTATGAGAGGAATGACCATCCACGCAAGAGGGAAGCGCCACTTGAAAGATTCGTTGGACTCGCGCACGCCAAAGTTGATCCAGTAGGCAATGGTGATGCCAAGGAAGTTGGCAACAAAGACCAAGGAAAAGCTGGAGCCACGATCGTGGGTTTGAGAGAGCTCGCTGACCCAGGGTAGAATAATGGCGTTCATGAAGCCTATTCCGAGGCCGGCAATGACGCGCGCGCAGATGTACATGTTGGAATTCTGGCTAGCAGCTTGGAGGGCAGCACCAACTATTCCAAAAAAGGTGCCTGCAAGGACGCCCTTTTTGCGACCAAACTTGTCACCAACCCAACCTGGCACATCAAGATTAGCACATACATGCATGCATGCAAGTTCGGTTTCGGATGGGCTCACCTCCTATGAAACATCCAAACATGCCGCCAAAGTAGTAGGCGGCTGCAAGACCGCCTTGCTTGGTGCTATCCGTCACCACACCGTCGTGGCCGATGCCGGCCATTTCGATGAAGCCCGGAGTGGCGCTGACAGTGCCATATACTCCCTGGTTGTATCCTGCAATGACCATGTCAACACTGGGCCTTGAAACTGAACATATCCCACCATGGAGCCGTACCTTCAAATACTAGAGCGACTGCAGAAACGAGATTTATGAGGAAAAGCAGAGCCTTGCCAGGCAAGTACTGCCAGACCTGCGGGAGGGCCATGATGCCACTGGGACAGGATGGTGGGGGAGAGATGGAGTAAGCTGGACGAGGAAAGGAAAGATGTCGCAGGAAAGAGTCACCCGCTATGCCATTGAACCATTGTTTGGAGGATTGCCGTCTTGCTTTATATGTTGTCGAGGGCACAGAGGTGTGTTAAAGAGGTTTAGCTAACCTCGGTGTTTGGGGAAGAGGAGCTCACAGCACCAATAAACTCATTTATTCCACGTTGTGGCTGTCTGGGGCGAGTCTTCATTGCGGGGCCCCGCTCAATTTTTTGCATCTACGGATCAACATTTACCTTGTTGATTGACATTCTTCTGGCCCAACTGGCTGGAAGGCGACATCAGCCCATTCGCGGCTGCATGCTTAAATGGCTAAACGCTTAAAGGCCTCAAGTGTGGGCCCGTCGCCCTGCACCCAAATACATGGTCCACCTGGGCCAATAACCCAGCCCCATCGCCCATTTAAGCGTTTAAGAGTTTAAGCGTCATGCAATCTTCCGGACATGTCCCAGGAGGCCGGCTTTTCGGGTCCGTCACGTGAATCCACAAGTATAATTGTATTGCGAGCTCGAGTTATCAACATAAATAGCCCCGAAGCAGGGTGTGCCTACACTCTCCTCCTCAGCTGTGCCCATGACCCGATAAATCGACTGAAAATATGGGCTCCCTTGACCGCACAATTGACGCCCCGCGAGGCTCCTCGCTGGACCTCACGGTGTTGGGCTTGAACTCTGGAACATCCATGGATGGAATTGACTGCGCCCTGTGCCGCTTCAGACAGTCATCGCCCGATGACCCGATGCATTTCGAGCTGCTCCAGTACGATGAGGTGCCCCTGGAGCCAACCATTAAGAAAAGAGTCATGAACATGATTCTTCACAACACAACCACTCCGGAGGAATTATCAGAAGTCAACGTCATTCTGGGGGAGACATTCGCAGCCGCGGTTGACGTCTTTTGCAAAAGGCACAGCATCCCAATGTCCTCGATTGATGCCATTGGGTCTCACGGTCAAACCATCTGGCTGCTGAGCATGCCAGAGGATGGGCAGGTAAAATCCGCTCTCACCATGGCCGAAGGCTGCTTCTTGGCATCGAGAACGGGAATCACGACCATCACAGACTTTCGCGTCTCGGATCAAGCGGCTGGGCGGCAGGGAGCACCGCTCATCGCGTTTTTCGACTCCCTCGTCCTGCATCACCCGACCAAGCTCAGGGCCTGCCAGAACATTGGCGGCATCGCCAATGTTTGTTTCATCCCCCCCGACAGAGATGGCAAACTGAATCAGGACTTCTTTGACTTCGATACGGGTCCAGGAAACGTGTTTATCGATGCCGCAGTCCGGTACTTCACCGATGGGCAGCAAGAGTACGATAAAGACGGGCAGATGGGCAAAGCAGGCACGGTTGACCAGGAAATGGTGGATAAATTCCTGACTACATTCCCTTACTTCTCGCTCGAACCCCCCAAGACCACTGGCCGTGAGGTCTTCCGCGACACCATTGCGCATGAGTTGATTGAACAGGGTCTGCAGAAAGGACTCTCGCCCAACGATGTTGTGGCCACGCTTACTCGGATCACGGCGCAGGCCATTGTCGAGCACTATAAGCGCTACATGCCGACTGAGTACGGCCAGCTCAGCGAGATATACATGTGCGGCGGAGGTGCCAAAAACCCAAACATTACAGAATACATGCAGGCGGCGTTTCCAGACACGAGGATTGTAATGCTGGATGAGGCTGGGATACCGGCTGATGCAAAGGAGGCCATCACGTTCGCTTGGCAGGGAATGGAGGCCATAGTTGGTCGCAGCATCCCGGTGCCGGACAGAGTTGAGACAAGAGAGCCCTATGTGCTGGGCAAAGTCAATCCGGGCAAGAATTATAGACGGGTCATGAAGAAGGGCATGGACTTTGGATCGGGCAAGGAGCACCTGGAGCCTGTGAAGGAGCTGGTGAATTATGTAAAAGGGAAAGTTTTTACTTGTAAATAATACAATGTTCCTGCCACTTGTCAAGAGTATATTAGTGCTGCCAGTGAGGCGAATATGAAGCGTATTGGTTTCGGGCGACACAGTGCATGGATAACGTTGGCATCTTTTAGCCGCGTCGAAACAGTCACGTCATTTGTCCCTTGATAACACCTGTGCCTTCTTATTAAGCATGTTTTGGCAGTTTACTAGACTTGTTCAATGTTTGGCAACTCCTTCTTTTGCCCAAATCCTTAACTTCAAATGGCTTGTGGCCGATTCGGTCTTTAAAGCCAGTAACAGCCTCCTTGATGGTGTTCTGGTTCGTCAAAAACTTTTTCTTCAAGCTAGATCCCTAATCGACAAAGCACATGCTTTGAAACTATCTTAAATAGGAACCCGTTTATTCATGCACTTCTATGAGTACATTAGTATCTCTTCGGCTGCTCCAAGGTCAGTCGGAACGTAGTGACAAGGGCTTTTAACCAATTAGACAGCAATAAGTTAAGGGTACCTAGAGTTGCGAGGGAAGTAGCTGGTAATAGAAGTCCTTAGGATATCCTCTGGTACACAAAGCTATAACCACATATTTGCCCAATGAAAATACATCAATACGTGAGCAGCCTGAGGAAATGGCTTACATTCTACAAGAGACTTATGAAATATAATATGGCATATTTCCAACAGGTTTCTGACTATCGAGGACACAATTAACATAAAAACTTGTAAATCTTCTTCCATCGTGGCCATGTGGCTCGCTGATCCCTGTCATAAGCTTCGAGCAGAGAGACATTGTAATCGCGACGCCCAGTATCAAGGTCGACGTTTCTGGACCCGACACATCTTGTCCCGTAGACAAGCTTGTGAGTTGCATAGAAGAACAAAATCAACACACCTCCCATTGTTTTCAACGCTGCATTTCTTGCCAGATCGACATATTTCATCGATTCGTACCCAATGGGTGAAAATGCTATCCAGACCTGCACGGCGGCAATTCCGATATTCAGCGTCAGTCCTACATATGAGCCAGCCACGCCCAGGTATGAACGGTGCGGAAGCTCATTCTCCCTGCGTCGCTGTGCGAGCCAGGCCTTGCGAAATCGAATGTGGCAGAGGCAGATGGTAGCCCAGGTAAAGACACTGCACAGCCCCGAAACTCCTACCAACCAATGCAGTATTGTGTCGCGATTCGGTGAATCAGCAAGGTAGGCAAGCAGGCTGAAAGCCGCTGCTACAGATATCGCAACCAAGGGTCGGCCTTTCCTATCAATATATGCCAACGCGATAGGGCCCTGCCTCATGGCTCCTAAAGCGGCAAGGGTTCTGGATGATCCGAACACTGCCGAATTTCCAACTGATAAGACGCAAACTAGTACGACGGCGTTGATTATGGACGGAAAAGCCTGTAGTCCAGCCTCTTCGAAAGCGATAACGAGCGGCGAGGCATTGGCGTCTGCCCTGTTGGCCCCTTGTAACAGTCGCGGGTCATCATGTCTGACGACAATGCCAATCAAGAGTATGATGCTGAGGTAAAAGAGGCAAATCCTCCAAAACACTTGCTTTATTGCCATTGGCAAGGCCTTTCGAGGGTTGGCTGTTTCTGCCGCGGCGAGCCCAACCAGCTCGGTGCCACCAAAAGAAAACATGGCGTTGAGCAAAACGCTAAAGAAGCCCTTGATGCCGTTATGAAAGGCACCAGGGTTGCTCCAGTACGTGAACCCAATGTAACTTTGGTCAGGGGTGCCTGCACAGTTTATAATAATACCAAAGAGGCTACAGAGCGTCAGCATCCCATCACATCGTGTTTTTCTGCCAGGGTTGCCCTTACATGAACCCAATTACAGCAGTAATCTTGATAATGGCAAAGATGAACTCTGCCTCGCCAAAACCCTTGACACCAAGCATATTGATAGCCAAGATGAGCATAATGAATAGTGTTACAAATATTGCTCTTGGCAATGACTTGTTCCAATATGCAATGGCCTCCGAGGCAGCGACGACTTGTATCGGAAACAAAAAGAGCCATTGAAAAGCATAGCTGCGATTCTAGCGTTAGACAGGGTGCTGGTATACGTAAATTTGTCATGTTTACTTACTTCCAGCCAATGGCAAAACCCCATGAGGGATCTATAAGCCGCGTTGCCCACGAAGAAAAAGATCCTGTGACGGGAAACACAACAGCCAGCTCTCCTATGGCTTGGCACGTACAATACATGGTTACTCCTCCGACTGTAAATGCCAATAGCAAGGACGCCGGGCCGCTGGTTGCCAAGGAAACGCCGCTCATGATAAAAAGTCCAGTGCCTGGATCGTGAAGAGGTAAGAGAACGAAACTTTCCCGCCAACAACATGGATTGAGGTGATCCTACCGATCGATCCGCTGAATGCGATCATCTGCAAGTGGCGGCTTGTCAAGCGCCGTGCCAGGCGGGACTGCGCCTTTTGCAAGTCGGCAAGCTGGCCACTTTGTCTTTGGGGGTAGAACTTCCCAGAGCTCGCTGGGCTCAGGTAGTGCTCAGGAGAAAGCGTATCATTGTCGCTGCGTTTAAAGTCGTATAAAAACGGCCGTGACACCTTCAGTTGCCGTCGCTGGCTATTTTCCACTGGGACATCTCCGGCCTCGGCTAGTTCTATACATGAATCATGGCTCTGGACGGGATATATATGCCCTCTGCCCTTCCGGAGTCCTGAAAAGAGTCGTGGCATGTCGATTTGACCTTTGAATGCGGCCTGCGTGGGTCGCGGGTGATTTCTCTTGTGCCACTGCTCTTGCGTCGTGATGCGCTTGCCGTCTGGACTTTTATGCAACAAAGCTCTTCAAGTCGTTTTCGAAAGATTTTCGCTTCAATGAATGCAGTATTAAAAGTTCAAATCGTTTACCATATCATCTCTGCTTGGGGCGACAGATGGCTATATCATCAGCAAAGTGTAGAGGCTGTCACAGTTGACTGTGGGTCAAACAAAACAGTGAATTTAATGTTCTTTATTGGCTGCTGCATATGGAGACGGAGCACAATTGTTTCCAAGTTAGAAGATGTCCGGTAACCCCTGAATGGACTTTTGTAGGCCAGATCATCTAATTCTTGGCACTAACCACAATACAACGGGTCCCTACTGAACTACAAGATAAGGAAATTCCTAGATAAGCTCGTAGGCGGCTATAATATCTCTCATCTTATTATGGAGTCTAGGGCCTCGTAATATTAAAAGCTCACCATAAAATAAAGAATATGACCATGTACATGCCATTAGTGAGCGAGTCACGCCTGTGACTAGAAATGTTACAGGACGTAATCTATAGTGGATCCGAAATGCTTGATAGACGCGGTATTGACATGGTGAAACTTGCCAAGCTTCGAACCCTCTGAAAATGAAACTGCCAAAGCATATTTCTGTTTGAGTGTGTGCTTAGGGAATAAATAATGGGCCTCGAAAGAGGCTTCCTTTGTCGAGCTTCAGACGCCAACCCGGCCTCGACCGGGGGGCCATCTATTCGGTGGCGAAATCTCCTCTCTGCACTCCTAAAGCCCCACGGCGCACCGATCAATCTCCTTCGAATCCGAGTCCGGGTCTCATTTTTGGTGATACCATGAAAGCTGTGGGCCTGACTCCCGCAGCTGACAATGATGAATCCGGGTCTGAATACGAGAGCGTCGAGTCCAAGTCTGGATTGTCCCTCGCGTCTGTTATTCTGGCTCCAACACTAAAGGCGACTCGAATCCTTAAGCTTCCGTTCCCAAATGCAAGGAAGTTGCTGCCGCGGTCCCCATAATGACTCTAAGCAAGCGAAAGGCAGCCAAAACGCCCCCTCTCGTCACGCAGTCACCTCGTCTGAACCTCTAGTGCTTCACGCCAAAGCTGCGCCCAGTACCATATTGGTGTCACTGGGGCATCACTGTTTCTGTGAATGCCTAGTCAACCTCTTGTCTCTCCTGAGTTGCGATTCTCGTCCAAATCCACCCGCGCTGTGTGAAATCGCTGTGTGAAATCGCTGGGTGGCACCAGAGATTGGTGCCATCTTGGTGTTCTCGAGAGGCCGTGTGTCATCATGTAAATCTCCAGCCATGAGAGCTTTAGACGTCTATGAGAAATAGACGACGAAAAATCAAGATGACTCAAGATGACAGGGAAACGTCCGAGAGACTTACACGAAGGCATAAGGGCCGTGGAACGAAAGAAGAACTGCCATGTTATGCTCTGCCATGCACAATAACATGAGAAGAGTTGAAAATAATTCCGAACTACAAAGTAACCAAACACCTAGGTCCTATAATATTTGCTCTTCAGCTACCCGCACCTCAACCTTCATTCCCCAGGGCTCATCCTTGCCAACCCAATGCTTCTTTTTACCGGCCTTCTTAATGACCTTGATATTATCCTTGACGACTTTCCTCAACTTTTCCGGGTCGTGCTTGACTTTTCGTATGGAGACTTTTAATACAATGCCTTCCTTCTTTCCCTTCTTTCCCAACGTCCATGACCAAGACGCGGATAATAGAACCTTGAGGTTTGCAGGGTCCACCTTGCCTGATGGATACAGACAGGTAATGACGAACCCGACTCTACCCAAGTACTGGGCCCACCAAACATCCTCGGGGCTGATGATGCTTCGGAGAGCATCTCGGAACTCAACCTCACGAGGCGGGAGCTCGCCCCGATATCTTGCCTGAAGCATTAGAGCAAGTCTTGCGCGGTCCTGATGAGATACGCCAAGCGTGGATGCAAGAATGCCGGAGCTCGTGGAGTACAATGCCGAGGTGGAAGCCGTCTCCTTGGACATGAACATGTGAACATACATGACGTTGGTGAAGGCTTCAATAACATGGCTCCCGAATCCGGGGGGAAACCTCCGACTGCCGTCCTTGGAAGTCTTTGGTATCGCACCTTTGATGAGCTCTTGGATCTGTAACCTGGATCCAGGCGCAAAGTTTCTCGTCGTTACTTCTAGCGGGGCCTCTTTCCGGATCGAAGCCGGGAGCCGTTTAAAAAGGTATCCCTCTCGTACGCCGCCCTGGCAGAAGTGGGCTTCTTTGATTCCGTGCGGTATGGCCTTTGCAAGGACGTTGACCAGGAAAGCCACAGCTGGAACTTGTGATCGTCTCCTGTCTGAGATGCGAAAGATGTCGCGAGCGGCCTTGGCGGCCTTTTCAACGGTCTCGGTGTCCTCGAACTGCTCCCGTCCGACCGTGTATCCGTTGATGATGGAGATGGGATAGTGCTTTCCGTTGGACTGGTTCAGATACAGCAACAAGTACCCCCACCCTCGAAAGCCGCCCCCGGAGAGGTAGATGCGGAACCCGCCTTCTCGCTGAGCTTCTTCCACCATGACCTGCGGCACCTGCAATCGATGAAAGGCGTCTGTGAAGTTTTGCACCATTTCGTTCCGCAACTCCTCCACTGAGCGCTTGGCTTCCTTTGCACTCTTGCCCTTTTGGATGTCCTCGAGTCTTTTTGTCAGCGCTGCAGCTCCATATGGAAAGCTGAAGCTCCCGCGCGTGCTGGTCCGGATGTGACCCTGCCTGCTGATGATCCAAGTAATTTGGGTGCTCCCTCCCCCGAGATCCATGACCAATCCCTCCATTGTCAAGAAGCCACTTGCAATGCCTAACGCACCAATCTGGCCTTCCTCTTCCTTCTCAATTAGCTCAACGTCCTTGTGAATGGCCTCCTTGATCGCGTCGAGAAGTTCAGAAGAATTCTTTGCTAAACGAGTGGCTTCCGTGGCGACCAAGAAAATGTGGTCTTGGGGAACACCAATATCGTTGCAAATTACGACAAATCGCTGCAATGCGTCGCAAACGGCATCTATCGTCTCTTGTGGTATTGGAATATGCTCTCCCGTCTCAGGGTCGAATTGTGCATCATACAGGGAGATTGAAGATCGATACACTATGACTGGGGGGAGGATTCGGGCGAGTGGCTCGGACAGATCTGATATGGAAAATCGTATCCCATTGCTGCAACTTTGGTAAGAACAACTTGTCACAGCAAAAAGTCCGCTATAGACGAGTAATTTTACCTTCCCATGTCAACAAGGCCAATGAGTCTGTCTCTATGCCCCTGCCACGGGGGATGCCCGTCTTCCGCTGTCGAGATTGAAAGTTTTGTAAACCCATCCGAGAGACGGCTTCCCGACAGAGGCGTTGTTGTCATGTCGTCAAAATCATCTGGAGGGTCAATCATCTCGAAGCTGGAGCTATCGGAGCTGTCTGAGCTTCCATCCATCATGGGAGGATGTGACTATTGTTGCGATCTGGCTCGAATCCTTGTATACTACTGCAAAGAGGATTATAAGCAAAGAATTGCTGCCGAGCGGGGGAAGTCGCCACGAGGCTTGTTTACGTGTGCGTGTTTGATGTGACATGTGTATCCCATGGGCGGCCTGCCGCTTTTAAACTTTCTGTTGTGAATCATCTGCGACAAAACCGGCACTAGCGCATGCGCTAACAGACGGATGCCGCCAAGTGAACACAGAGGCAAGACACTGCCTTGGTGCCTCTGCGCTTAATTCCAATCGGTTGCAGCCTACGGAGTATTGTCAGAAAATCTCTAATCGTTTTCCATCAAGAGGATTTGTCCACGCACTTTCAGCCCTTTATCCGTCCAAGATGCCATGCATCACGCGATAGTTGAGAGTATCCCCAAATGACGTCAAAAGACCAATATTCGGGGGTTGCGGCACTAAAAGCTTATGTGTGCGTGATTGCCGGAACCCCGCAAACAACTTGATCTGGCCACCTAGGTATGCATGGTCGCTCAGGTCTGGGCGGTGGCAGTGTATTGTCCCCGAGCACGCCCCTCTTGGGTCAATGGAAATCTTGCTACAGCACTTCCCAAGTACCTGAAGTGAAGTAGCAGATGAATCCAGGTGCAGCTAAAATCGACATGGCCAGGCAGGGTGAAAAGAGCAACATGTCGCCCGTCATATCATGTATATGCTGGTGTGAATGCCATTACGAAGTGTCTGCTTGACTTCTCAGCTGGGTGGCATGAGATGCCCACTGCACTGGAGACACCAGCACCTCTAAATTCACAGCTGGTGTAGAGGGCCCCGATAACCTATCCTCAATTGCAAACCCACTGGAGTATATTCAAAGCCTGGGCCTTCAAGAGCATGTCAAGTCATTTGCTCAACCACAACTTCCATCTCCTCCGCATCCAGCCGTCACAGCTTCAGAGCAGGCGATCTCGGGCTCTTTACCTCCACCAAAAGCTTGCCCTGATTGGCACCATTGTACAGGTCTAACAGAGCCTGCTCCGCGGCAGCCAGTCCGCCACGGACTATGGTCTCGTTCTTCTTCAGCTTGCCCTCGGCCAGCCATTGCGACAGCTCCCTCCGGATGTCAGGAAGCTTGTCCTTGTGATCCAACACGATGAAGCCTTGCATTTTGATTCTCATTGTAATGACTGTGGAAATGTTCTTGGGGCCTACAGGGTTGGCCGAGTTGTACTGGCTAATGCCGCCGCACATGACGAACCGCGAGTGCTCCTTGGCCCGTGCCAAGCACATGTCCAGGATGTCACCACCAACTAAGTATTCAACAGTGGTTAGCCAGACGGTTGATGGTAGATGCTAGTGCAGGGGCTATGAGGAAACAAAGACGCACCGTTGTCAAAATACACGTCAATGTAGCTTTTGGTGGCAGCCTTGAACTTTTCCTTAAAGTCGGCGGCTTTGTAATTCAGGGCAACATCAAACCCGAGATCCTTGACGAGCCAGCTGCACTTGGCGTCGGATCCGCAGATGCCCACGACGGTGGCGCCCTTGATCTTGGCAATTTGACCGGCAACGTATCCCGTAGCGCCCGCGGCACCAGAGACGACGACGAGCTCCCCAGGCTTTGGGTCACCGATTTGTGTCATTCCCCACCAAGCAGTGGCACCAGTGAGGCCGAGCACCGACAGAATGTCCTGGGGCTGGCTAGGATCCAACCCAGGGTACATGGAGGCGGGCTCAAACTGACCCTCCTGGAGGATGGCATATTCTGTCCATCCCGTCATGGCGCTGACAATGTCACCAGGGGCGGCCTGTTTGCTCCTCGAGGCCAGGACACGAGCTGCCGTGGCGCCTCGCATAACTGCGCCCAACTGAACAGGCGGGACATAGGAACGAGTGTCTTGGGGGCGACTCCATGTCAGTCAATGTTGCTCCCATGCCAGCTATACACGGCATGCTCACCATTCAACCAGCCACGCATGGCGGGGTCCAAGGACAGATACAGCGTCTCGACGATGATTTGCCCATCCTTCAGCTCCGCAGCCGAGGGCGCTGGCGATGTCTCTTTGCGAAAAGTCCGGCCGGGGACAATGGCATCCGTTGGCCGCTCTGCCAACACGATTGAGAGATTGTCCTGATTCATTGCAGCGGCACGTTTGACGGGTTTCGGGGCTGGTGCAGGCAAGAGAGATGCGAGGTCAAGTCAATTTGACACGGCAGTGGGCAGCATCCGCCTTTTGTAACACTTTCAATTCTCCACAATTGGCTACATTGTTGGTCGTACAATAACATTTACTGCCATGGTTGAGGGCAGCGACTCTGTGGTGGTTCGGAGTTTTTGCCAGATCTGGGGCGGACTTTGAGCGACCAAACTCGGTGACCCACACCACCTGAAGCCGTAGCCCCACGGATCTTGTGGCGAAATAAACTCCGGCTGGGTTACGAAGTACCGAGGCTGTTGAGCTCAGCTCTTTCTTAGGCTGTGTGCTGCCTACAAGCACGGACGGTGCTGGATCCACCTGCCCACACCAGCTGTGAGGAATTGGCCCATCCATCCGGACGGTGTTCGCCGTGATGACAATTCACCACGGTCGCAAATTGTCAAACATTCATGCATCGCGTCAATAGTCTCTTTGCTTAAAGGCGTGGCCAATTTTGTTTTTGCCGCCTGGCTCATTTTCGCCGTGTCACACTTGTCGCTACACACAATTGGACAGGGTTCAATGGTGTTAAATCATTGTAAACTCATGGGGGCTGGTTCTAAACCAGAGACAATCTAAGGAAACCCCATAACCATATGCGAGAAGAATTAAATACCCGTACCTAGAAGCCCAACTTTTTTTCTTTCCGAGGTTAAAATCGACACTTGATGGAGAAGGACAAAACTCGGCCGGGAATTGCGACATCCAATTTGTAGTGACTCTAGTGAGCCAGGCAACAACCGTGTTACCAAACACTTGCACAGCATTGCACTTTACTTGTCCATGTGCAACGCATGTTTGACTTTATCCATTGTCGATTCCTTCTTCTCATGCTTGGCGTGTTCCCCCATCATGGGGTTTGTAACGGGCATGGCCGGTGCAGGATTGCTCGGATGCAGCTAATCCAATTTGTTCAGCCGGTGCATATCTCATCCGAAGTCAATGGATTCACGTACTCTCTCTTCCTCCTCCTCGGCTCGTGCAATGAGGTCGTGTCCCTCAATTGCTGCCTCGTCCGTGATTCCCGTTTCCGCGTGGGGATGTCTCGCACCGCTCATCTTGTCTGATGTATTCAAGGTGTGGTGTGTCTGTGAAAATTCTTCTTTGCTTTCTTCCTGTTGTACTACTTCACACGTAGGATGGTGAACCATACAACTTTGCCACCCAAGGAAGAGCTGGGGGCGTTTTATAGCTACCCATCGAGAGGGGATCAAGATCATGTGCTCAATTCCAAGTCTATTGCCACATTTTCAAGCCATGATACAATCACAACGTCATGGCTGCCGGGTATCCAATGAGATGCCTTGCTTGGCAGTTGGAGCACACCATTTCATTCGCATGCCTCTTTCAAGGCTACGGAGGATCAATTATCCACGGAATCTGTTGTCATCTCTTCGCTTCCGCGTCTCCGAGCGACAAAACTAGAAGAGGAACAAGAAAAATAAAGTATTTTTAAACTAGCCCATGGTGCTATTTCCGAAACATCCATCACTTTGGCTATTAATCATTACGACTGTTCTGACTGTCTTTTGCCAGGGGAAGCATTTTCGAGATCAAAGACGGCTAGTTCTGGTATTGCCACTATCCCTGCCATATATTGAAGGTCCGCGCATTGGGCCCTGGAGTCGTAGGGAAGCATTTAGCCTCGCAATAAGTCCGTAACTTCTTGTGGTCCAGGCTGGTGGTATTGCCGTTTGGACATGCACCTTTACACGAGGCATGCTGCATATTTAGGTCAGCAGACTGGGCTTCCGGCAAAGTGGATAGTTGCGGGTTGTAAGCACATACATTATTTAGTTACTCCCAAGCTAAACCCGCAAAAGACACATATGAGGATGAATGAACAAAGTGAACGATACAATGGTACTTGACCACTTCTACACTGCATAGTCTCCCGGGTGGTTGACGACTTCATATGATCACAGACTATAACTGTGTATGCGGTTGCGCTCTCTCCGCAGTCAAGGGCATGCAAATGGAAAGTATTGAGGTACGGTGAGTCGTGCTAGATCCTGGTCATCGTTCTGTGTCTCCTTATTTATGGACAGAAGCCGAATAAGCAGGTCATATTTCTGAAAGGGGCTACATGGTTTGCCGAGGCACATGTCGTCAGCAGTTCTGGCAGCTTTCAGTGCTTCTACTTTGGTCACTGGATGTGTTGTGGCATGATGCAGCATACCCTACTTTTAGTTGATATAGACTCTAGTGAAATTCTCTGCTATGATATCCACTCTGAACTTGGAAGACAAATTATTTGCTGATGAAATAGACCTTTACTATAAGTGTCGTTGAACATGGCATGCTAAAACAGGACTATACTTACTGCACTGTTGTAACTATGAGATAGACAGATGGTACATCCCTCTTTGTCTATCGCTTCACCATCGTAGGAACAATACTGGATGCATACTCGCCGCTACTGCTATGGTTTCTCCCCAAGTGAGTGGTATGTCACCAAATAATGCGGAATTTGACACTCCTGGTATAAATTTACCGTCATCCTTTTATCTGCGAAGTGAACTTCGTCTCCGTGCTGGCATTTCTTTCTCTTGTGCCCCATTGGCAACATGCTGTGCCCGCGCGTTGGCACATGGCAATACGTCGGGCTTCTCGAAACTCGGTAGTTGGTGGCTCTTGTTCCTTCTAGAAGGTACGCTGCTCGTAGTCATGGCAACTATGACATATATTTTCACGCAAAATACCGCTTCCGTAGCATGTTTTTTATTAGATGACGAAAGCTTGTAGCTTTGTTACGTTAAATAGAGCAGGTGGCGAAGGGAGCACAGGTCGCAAGTTTCCAATGGCCCGGAACATTGACAGCTTTGCTTGACGCAAAGAATCGGGTTACTGCACTCATGTGTATTCATGCAATGCACTCTACTCATCTCTGGCGGCTTCTTCTGCCCACCTTTCCTGCCGACAATCTTGAGGGCATTGGTAGGGACTTGAACTTGTCTTGGATATCGCTTGGCCAGTATTAACACAAGTCTAGGTTTCTCGGGCCTGTATGAGCACGGCCTATCCTTGCCTCCATATGTTGGCTTGTTCCTTGTTACCATCATGGCAACGCTTGTTGCAGATCGAACACAGCTGCGCAGCCTTGTTGTCATCGGCTTGGCCATGTTGGGCGGCGCTGGATACATCAGGTTGGCAGCGGCGTCGACCACTGCGGTTCGATATGGTAGTGTTTACTCCGACAGGGCCAGCACCCAACCTGAAGAGAAACATGTCTATGAAGACGCCGGGATTGTCTCATTCCTAGAAAGCCGTGGATAAACACCACAGTCAGATTTTGCATTGTTGTAAATACAGCGGCTTGGCTTGAAAATAGATATCCATACTGATCCTGAGAGTTGATATAGACTAGCTGGTATCTCCCGGATAATTCCACCCTCCAGCTTCTCGCCGTCATTGACCGACGCTCTTTTGTCACACTTCTTCTCATGTTCAATTCCAAAGATGGACACAGATTGTATCCCTCAGTTAGTTGATCCATCCATTTGGACCACCCCAGGTTCCCTTGACCATTGACGTATAATAAACCCAAGGGAAGAAATCCTTCTTCAGATGGTAAAAGGCGCGGCGTGGTTCAACTTGGTCAATACCCAGCCAATTGTCAAATGTCTCCTTGGGCTCTCCGCCGTACTTGAATTCCGCGAGAAGCACCTTGCCATACTCGGTCAAGAGAGGGCAAGACGTGTACCCGTCATAGGCCGCATCTGGCTGCTTTCCCTCCAGGACCTGCAGCAAATTTCGCACGAGGACCGGGGCTTCTGATGTGATTGCCGCAGCCGTCTTGGATGTTGGCAGGCTCGAGGCATCGCCAGCGGACCAGATGTTGGGGTATTTCTTGTGTCTCAAGCTGTTGTCGTCGACATCCACGTACCCGGCGTCGTTTCCGAGACCGCTGGCTTTGATGAATGCCGGAGCAGTCATTTTGGGGACAACGTGCAGCAAGTCAAACTTTCTGGTAACTCGCCCTTCTCCGTTGGGGCGAGCAAAAGTCGCCTCGTTGCCCTTGACGCCAACAAGGTCGTGTTGGAACAGGCCTTCCACCCCTCGCTCCTTGCGCAGCTCCTCCAGCTTGGCGGCATACTTTGGCACAGCAAACATGGAAGGTAGGCCGCTGGCGAAGCTAATGCTTATGGGTGAGTCGGAGGGAGTGTTTGGCGAATAAAGACCGGCGCGTTTCCAGTAGTCCAGAGCCAGCCACATGACTTTCTGCGGCGCGCCAGCACACTTGATGACGCCGGCGGGTTGGGTGAAGATGGCGGTTCCTCTGGTAAGGCGTTCCACGGTACGGAACGCCTTGTCGCAGGTGTCGTAGTTGTAGATGGTTGAAACTTGGGAGTCGGCGTCGTACAAAGCATCTTCAAGTCCCTCGATGCTGCTGTAGTTGATGCTGAGGCCGGGCGCAACCACCAGCTGCTCGTAGCTCAACTTGTCGCCATCCGCAAGGGTGACAAAGCTGTCTCCGGGGGTAACTGATGCCACGCTTGAGCTGTAGAGCTTGAGCTTGGGATCAACCAACTCATCAAGTTTCCGTCGGAGGTCCTCCTTGTTTTTCAGTCCGCCTCCAACAAGCGTCCAGCCTGGTTGATAGTGGTGCCATGTTGCCGGGTCAACGATTGCGATGTCTTGGGGACCAAACTTTCCAGACCGGAGCAGCTGGTGGCTTACAGCGAGGCCAGCAGTCCCAGCGCCAACTACCACGACTCGGTGATTCTTTGACGAAGCCATCGCCGGCGAGACGCTGGCGAAGCACCGGACATTGTGTCGTGCCGAGCGCAGGTTTACGCCTCCGTGGCCCCACACTGGATTTGTCCTTGGGCACCGCATGCCAGTGACTTGACAAGAGTATCGAGTCTACGAACTACTTGGCTGAGACTGGTCTGTATTAGAAAGGGGTTAGCTCTGGGGGCGGTTATGATGGAGTTGAGGATTAAAAAAATTTATGCAATTTATAATTTATTAGAGCAGCGTTCATTCCAGTGGGACCATGTTTGTACCAAAATTTCAGTCAGCCACTCCATTAACGGAAGTGGCTAATCACGTCATCATGCCAGCTGTGGGTCGTTTTTGGCATTTTGGAGGTTGCATTAATCTAGGTAATTTGATCTATACACATGCATATGGCTGTGCATATATACAATTCCTAGAGAAGTATTTAAAGGCAACTAGGAATTAACATGTCCAAGAGTTCACGCTGTGATTTCCCTTGCAGTCGATGCCCCAGTAACGTTTAATTGGGCAAATCTTGTACCTGGTCCTTCATTAGCAGCACAACTCCAGCAAAGGTTTGGCTACTCAATCGGTTCGCCACATCAGCCGCATAGCAGGGTGTGCTTCCAAGACTGTCATAAAGATTATTGTACTTTACTGAGCCAAAGTTCGAGCAGCGGCATAGTATGCGGGGCTTCCAGTACCGTTGATCACAAGCGTCTGCTCCAAACCATCATCAGAACAAGTACCAGCACCGCCATCCCTTGATAATTTGGGTGGTCTGCACATACAGGCATGGGTTTACGCCAGAGCGGACACCAGAAACATTGTAGCATCGCACAAGGCCCGGGTTGCGAACAACTTTATACGTTGCTGGTAATAGGAATTCGCACGCAGCCTACTCTCCTGCATCATGACAGCCAGCAGAATCGGACATCGACGCCTAGAGAGCCCGAGACCTGGTTCAGAGTTTTTAATACCACTGAATTCCGCGGTAGAGTTATCAGTGCTCCAGCCATACGACTGCTGTATTAAGTGCAGGTTGACATTCGATAGCTCGTCAAAGGTAACCGAAGAACCAACTGATGGCCACCCAAAGTCACCATTTCCCAGGGAAAGCCGTAGTAATTGTCAACTGCACGTGCTTCCAAAGCCCTGACTAGGGACGTAGCGGACAGACTGGCTATAATCGCAGAACAGAGGGAATAGTCTCGTAGCTCCGCATTTCAAGTAGCAAGCTAAGCACTAACTAACAAAAGGCTCTCATTACTAAGTAAGAGTACTACCACTACATCTACCATAATTTAACTATAATTTACCTCTATAATAGTATTACTCTTAACTAGTACTAGGAAATAATGTATTGTATTTCTTACCACCAGTCATCGTTTTCTTCCAAGCTGAGGCAACAGCCACGTCTCGATCGCATTAATGGCCAAGAGATCCGTGTGCTCCTCCACAGGTATTACATCTGATCCTTAAATAGTATTGAGAAGAGCTTCCATTCTTTTTGAGATGGAGAACAAGCAGAAATGAAATGCATAGTTACCGTCTTCGGTATCTTGGGTCCCATATTCAAGCCGACCAATGCGCATATTGTGTAGAGACAAAATATCGATACATTCAGAGGAACGATTAGGAGAATCCGATTAGTTGTGAGTCCTAGGTCGCATTGTGTTGCATCTTCATTTCTTCCTTCTTGAACCAAAACATTAAACAGCCGCTCATGCTACAACAGGTCCAGCCAGTCTCTTTATGGATGTGGTTATTATCGTCATGGCATTCCAGGATAACACCGTCCAGTCTCCTACATGTATTCTTTTGCTGATACTTGATATTATTAAAACATAGATTCTTTACCCTTGCGTAAGCTTCAACTAGATCAATACCTAACCTGCACTGCCCAAGGGTACGCTGGTGGCCATCTTTGTACTCGATTAAAAGCCCCATACAGATCTTTTTCGTTGGTAAATTGTAGTAAACTCGGATTATAGCAATATTTTCTAGAGGTGCTGACGAGAGATACACCGAACCTTGCCATATCTTATTAGACATGATGCGATTTGGCGGGTCAACTTTACTTAGTTTATGTTCCGTAGAAAAAGCATCACAGAAGTAAATGGGAGACGACACGTCGCTTTTCCTGTATATGAGGGTTCGAGGCCGTTGTATTGACAGAAATCTTGAAGGCGTCAGGTTGCAAGGCCCAACGGTGACAATCCCAACGTCCTCAATGCTCAACTGCATTTCGTTAGTTTGCAACATACGCACTCGGTTTGACTAGGGGTTGTCATCCGCTTCTTACCAAGACTTGCTGTCTTTTGCTACTACCTACACGACTAAACGCAAATTCGGTGATACCCTTCGGAGTAGGAACATAGATCCATGTTAAAGTGTCTTTCCTACAAGGTTCAAGGTTCGCAAACGTGTCTTCCGCAAATGGTTGGACACGAGTGTGAGCATGAACAGCATATAATGATCCATGGGCGAAGAAGAAGGTGATACCAGTGAGGCAACCCCTTTCTGTTGCTATGGTACCCAGATGGCACATTGGGGAAATATCGTCAACAGAGGCATAATCGATACATGGCGGGCAGGGGGTATCCCAAACGCGCAAACTTCCCGTCACGCCCTGCAGAGTAGCAAGGCCGTGCTAACACCTGTTTAGTGCTAAACTGCCTTTATATTGGATGCCATGACATACCTGGAACTTTACGACTGCACTAGAGAGGCGCTCAGCTTCCTCCACAACGTAACCAGCATACTTTGAACGAAGATTTGCTGCGTGGGGGAGTACCGCAATTCTCTCGATGCTCTGAAGCCCTCGCCAGTCAATTGACAGGCGTATAAACGGCTTATCCAGGACATCACGGACTTCTGGGAGCGTACCGCGGCTCCAACTCTCGATTCGAGTCAAGGATTCCTCACAAACATATCCTTTGAGCGAAGACGCCGCCAGCAATTGATTGTAATGATGTAGCGCGAAGTCGGGCGTTGGAGCAGTTGACAA
Organism: Keithomyces neogunnii; assembly: GCA_020975405.1. NCBI lineage: Eukaryota > Fungi > Ascomycota > Sordariomycetes > Hypocreales > Clavicipitaceae > Keithomyces > Keithomyces neogunnii. The sequence goes on along the minus strand of JAIOWQ010000010.1, from coordinate 338,435 downwards.
TGAAAAGTCGAGGATCATCTTGTAAAGCTCTGGCGGCATTGACATCATCGGCTCCGTCAGACCCAGGTCGGCTAATCGGCGATTGAAATCAATCCGCGGGGGGACATTAAGAGGCCATGTACCGCAGCATGGACTCCTCCACATCGCTGCTACCCTCAGCCAGCATACTTTGCCACCAAGTCTGAGGTAGATCTTCAGACAATCCGAGTGCACCATACCAGTCTCTAAATGAGGCTGAAAACACTCTCCTAGGGCGCAGAACTTTACATCGTCGCAAAACATACCATACTGGTCGGCAGAGAACTCCAGTGCACCGTGGACAGTATATCCAGAGCCTCGACGAACAACTGCGTGCATCATCAATGTTAGCTCGACATTCCCAACAGAGTGGGTGAGGGCACGAGAACTGCATCTCACAGCCGTGAAAAATATCCTTGTCACGGAAAAACGAGCCGCAAGCTCCACAGCGAGTGTGGACGCGAGCATGCCGCCTTTTCGACATTTGGGGTCAGCTTGGGATGCACTGTTCTATTTTGCTGAGGAATCAACACAACGACCGACTTGATTTGGACAAGAGCAAGCGGGAGTGGCAGGGGACGACACATTGCAATTGGGGTCAAATAGCACGTGACTGATCTGGTCTTACTAGCCCGTCTTGGGAAATCTGTTGACTTTCTTTTGCTGAGTGCCCTATTGTTACAGCTGGCGTAACGTAACTCGGTCAGGTCCTGATGCTTCGAATTGGGCGGATGATGGGGATAGGTCGGCAAGCCGGGTGAAGCGGCAGGCTTTGGCGTGGGTCTGAAGTCACCCAAGATTCAGGTATAAATTGGGCAGCGCTTGCCAATCGGACGCCTCAAACCGTCAAAACCAGGCTGCGGCAGGGTTCCTTGCCCGCTTGCACTGTAGCAACTTTTGTACTGAAACTACCGGTGCTGCTCCTAGTCAAGGTTAGATATCAAGGTTGCATCTTGAAATACATGACTCATTAACTCATGAAACCAACCTGACCAGAGCCAGTGAGAAACTGGTGTGTATCTAACAACGTTGCTGCGTTGGGTTCATAATGGGCGAAAAGATGGTTTTTGTATTTCGTCTGGGGTTGACGCATGAATTCGAAGAAAGGCTGTGCATCCATTCTTGTAATGAATGCTATAATTTTTGGTTGCATGTTCCATGTCCAAAAGTGCTTGATCGTTGGGTAGAGATGATGGCAATTTAACTGCTAAAAAAATGAATGCAGAGAAGGGCCCTTGGACTTTGTACCACCAACTCGGCCTCGCTGAGCAACACTGTCATCAGGGCCTCGCACGTGGTGACGGGCAGCCAGGGTGGGAAGAGAATGGAGAACATCTGGGAACAGGCCAGCAAGTTGACAAGAATTTCGCTCATTTAAACATGATGAATGTTAATAATTCATCTCGGGCTCTCTGAAAGTGAAGCCGATTTTCACCGCATGGCTTTGCCCCGACACACCAGCATTCATCCCCTTCGTGGCGTACATGGCCGCCCCTGGACTCAGAACAAGCCACTGTGGCAGATTAGGCGCGTCAAAGGCCGCGTAGTTACATGGTGGGGTTGACCTCCACTAGCTGAGATTCGTACACCCGCAACTTACAGGTGCCGTAAACATACTGTATTGGTGTAGTCTGTTATGAACTGGAGTTGCAATGCCCACTTCAAACTCCCACTTATGTTTGGCAAGAACTATATATGCACACGCACTTTATTGCGCCTGGTGGTTAACGTGACTACTATACATGAAGATTTCCTAAATTATGCTGGTCCTCCTTATCCCCTGTACAATGGCACAATCTTGTTCCGGCGCTTGTTGTTGATGTCCCGACTTACTGCCGTTCCTTATGCGTTTATTATTTACTATTCGACAAGAAGCTTGGAGTCATTCCTCCGGGTGTACGCGACGCTAGGTCAAGGGGCGGAGGTGTAAAATGCTGTTAGGTGAGAGTGATGGGGAGTTACTTATCAAGGCTGCCCCTGGCCAACACAAACCATATCGTGGCTCGCACGGCTCTTATACTTGGCTTCTATTTGCTATATCTGACGGCGAGTTGCCTTGGGAATAGAATGAAAGCTTTCCTCGTTATCTTCCTTGAGCAATTTGATCTGATAAAACAGAGAACAGCATGGCCAGCCATCTGAAATCCGCCGCCTGTTGCTTGTCATTTGATCAAAGACCTCTTGAACTGGAGGCAATCGCACCCTGCTTCCGTGGGAACAGTTCTTACTGTGTTGCGCATGACCAACTGCAATGGGTCCCTAACGACAGCTCTGCGCACATCTTGAGGCAAACGCCTGCCTCTCGTCAAACCCAGTCACGGGCATCCGCCTCTAGGAGGAACAATCACCCAGGTCATCCGATTGAGATTCAATGGCATCTTTAATGATATACTAGGGTTTCCAAGATGATATCTCTCTATTAGTATCCAAATCAGTGACGACAACATCATCCCGCGGCGACAATGAGCGATTAAAAGATTCGTCATCGAACTTGGTCGCTGATTGGGGGCTGCACACTGAGTATCCGCAAATCAGACGCGGGCAAGCCCGATATAATCATATTTAGTAAGACGCAGGATAACTTCTAAAGGAGCGTCGGTAAGCGAGGATGGCATCTGTCCATGTAATCAAGGAAGTCGCCAATACGACCGCGATTAAGGTGGTGCAAACCACTGTGCTTAGCCTTGGCATGGAACAGGGGAAAGTCAAGAGGCAAACCTTTTGTTCGTTGCCCTTTGAGGCGGGAACAGCAAAACACCGAAGCTATAGCGTTCCACAGCTTCTAGTAAGGGCGTTCCGATGCGATGCTACTAGTCCCAAGTCGACGCTACATCCTTGGTGTCTTTCCCTAGGAAAAGATGTCTCTTAAACGCTTCGTTTACGTCGTCAGATCTAGTACTAACTTCTTTCTCCTGCTTCGCCTTCCAAGCGATGAGCTGGACCATGTAGAATCGCCGCTCAACAATTGCTCTAACAAGCAAACTCTCTCCTTTCTTCTCCAAAGTATCATAAAATTCTATGTGACGTTGTAATTGTCGAATCAAGGAATCGGATTGACTTGCATATACTTGTCTGGTGGTACTAGATTGATAAGCATTGACCATCTTCCATAGATGTTGCAGGCCATGTCGGTGACGCCATAGTAACCAGCCTCACAAATTTCCTCCAACGGGGTACTTCTAAAGACGATGCGGCCATGGTGGATGTACAGGATGTGGGCGATGTGATTGAGCAGACAGCCAGCGGCGAAGAGGAGGGACTGGCTTTGGGTGGGTTTGATCACGCGACACCCAAAACCCCGGTTTTACCTTCTCAGAGGGCCAAAAGGGCTGTTCTAGCGGAATCATGGGACGATGATATGAGTACTAGGAGCTCGCAAGACAAGGATACGCCAACTGGTGAAGCTCTTGATGCCCCAATGTTGGAAATTCCAGCCTGGCGGGACGACGGCGAAGAGAGTTTGATGCACGTTTTAACAGCTTTTCAGCAATTGCAACAGCAATTTGATGAGGTTTCCAGGCTTAATTCAGAGTTTCTATGTTATTCGTGTCGGGCAGAATTTTGTCACGTATCCTCCTGAATTAGCCAACTCTGATCTACCTATACCACGCACCATACTTGGAGCCTCTTTTCTGCAACCCTCGTTTTATTTACGCCTTGGCAACCGAAATGTTATTGTATTGATCTAGATCCAAGCCATTCAAGTTTTCCCAAATATCCTCAATTGCTGGCTGAAGCATGCTTCTCAGGCTACAAGAGTGTGAGGCTGAATAACGGTCGGGGTATCGGTCGTGATATCGATCGAAATACCACCTAGAGGTTTTGAACCCGAGCACCGTAGACTTGACTTGGTTTATGCTCTGTTCGAGAAGCTGATTCGGACTAAATTTGTTCTTGTCCATTTCCTTGATGAGTGTGCCGAGAAGCATGGACGAGCATTCATATCCGCAACCCTTGCTGCCTTTGATGAGGCCCTCACGCAGTTCGTCTAGCATTCGTAGAATTCGATGGAGCGAGTCCGTTCTTTTCTTCTCAATGGCCGCTAGATTCCGAGTTAGCGCCGTCTTTGCGTGTCACTGTGGCTTCTTACTTAATAACATGGGCGGCAGCGGCAGGCACATGGTCTCAAGTGGACCTTGACTCTCTTTCATGGCCAGCTCCGTCATCTTTTTGAATATGTCGGGGATCGAGAAGACCCACGACACGAAAAGCCAGATGGTTGACTGTCGGCCATAGGAGGTCGGCAGGTTGCATCTGAGCTTATCCACCCAGATACGAGCAAAAAGCTCCGTTATTTCATGGCACTTGTAATAGTCTACGAGACTAGAAAACTTTCCCAATGCGTCTATGTCGACCGAGTGTGGTACCTGCCGATGATGACCGTGAATGATATTCATCAGGAGGAGGAATACTTCCGTGTTCCACTCCGTGGCTGCCATCTCATAGCGCAGTTGCAGCCCTGTGTCTTTCTTGGTGCTTTCTTTCCAGCATCCGGATAGCATAGTGTTAAAGACATGCGACGCGAGGCTCAAATGCCGCGAAGAGAGCCGAAAATGCACCTCATTATTGTCGCCGCTGTGGTCCCATGATGCAGAGATTTGAATTGCCTGGTCTCTCGATTCTGTTTTCGCGTTGCCGTCGCCATTCCCACTCAAAGGCTGACTTGCTGGCTCGGTGGCACCATGTTGGTTCAAGTCAAGTGGCACTTGATCAGGCTCCAGTGCAGTCTCAACCCAAGCTTCCACCACAGGCTCAACTTCGGTTTGGGATTCCGGTTCTGGGTCTGCCTCGGGCTCTGCCTCGGGCACTGGGTCAAATGCCGATTCAACCACGGCTTCATCTTCATGTTCGGGGTCGCGCCCTGATTCGGTCTCGGCACTTCCAAGAGCAATTGTCGCAGTCGCTTGGTGGCCGGCGGCTTGATTGACAGAAGTGGATGCACTCCAGACAAGCTCTTGCGGGGTTGGGTGGAGGATTAGCAGCACATCACCTTGAGGATCCATGTCCAACAATAGGCCCGGCATGCTGCAATTTAGTCGTGGGGGAGTTTTAGGGAAGAAAATAACTAAAATGTACTGTTGTCCAGCCTTATGCCAAGAGGCGTCTTGAGGACGGATCATGGAGTGCGCGTACAGAGTTCTGCCTCGTGCGTTGAAAAGAGCAGTGCGGGCTGTTATTAATACCATGCATGTCACCTGACAAATTGATGATCAAATGGTAGATAAATTGGATGTTCCAAGGGTGCCAGCCTCATGTAGGGTCTGTCCATGCGCATAGAGCTGCCAATAAGTTGCACCCAGACGCAGGAAAGTCCCCGCAAGGAAACAATCAGCAAATTCCCTTGCCTTGCACATTGATTGATTGATTTTTGTATCGCCCAACTGGCGCCCTGGGGTAGGCATGAGGCGTGCTATTCTCGCTTGATTGAAATATACCCCTGATGAGGCTAGTTGGCAAGACACCGCGGCTAAAGAGGAATAGAAGGCTGCTACGGCTCTTCTTGCCAAAAACCCCCCGCCACTAACAGCTGCAAGAAGCGGAGAATTTTTTACAGGGGAGAGTCGTTTCCACTGCCACGGCCAATGCAGGGTAGTTGATGCCCTTCGTGCCCAACCCCCACTTGCCCATCCCACTTCCTCTTTGTCAAGCTGTCCAGCCGCATCCGCTTCTGCAGAAGCCGCGGTCGATCTAGCCGCCATCGCCCAGCATCCTGTTTGCAACCCATCTTTAATCGCCAACCTTGTTCTGTCCCAACTCGTCGCCCTTTAATCCGTAAGCTGACCGCTTTGACACACCCTTCAACCCTACCGATATGCCCGATTCAACTTGCACGTTTTTCCAAAGTCATTTGTTCACGATTACGAGCCTTCCGACGTAATTTGGCCCTCTATAACGCCCTTATCGTTGGTCTATTAGTCCTCAGCTTCCTCGAAACCACTGGCTAGAAAATTCATCATCTCCATGTTCTTATACAACAAGGACCCCGCGCCGACACCTTCATCGCCCATCTTCACCATCAGAACTACATAACCACCGATTCCTTCCCACCTATAGTATATCCTTTTGCCAAGGTCATACAATCGCAGCCGCAGTTGTTTACCTTGCAGAAAGAATCCTCTGCCCTGCAAATTACTCTCTCCCACCACAAATTCTATCCCCTACGCCGCCTCAATAATGACTTTGTTAACTTGCTGTCCGAGCTTTCTACGCAAGGCTAGACCTCGCGCGATTTGGTCGGGTTGATCGTTCTTTGCAATCCTTCCCATCGTCTGGACGCAAAAAGATAATCGCCCCCCGAGCCCAAGGAACTATTAATTAAGGTGATGGAGCTGCGCTCTCCCGCCCTGTTGTGCCCTTACACTACTGGCCACGCAACCTCCGGCTCTCCTTGGCGAGATTTCGTCAAGGAGCGGTTAAAACACTAGACTCTAATTGAACTCTATAAAATGCCACAGCGCAGTCGCCCCTTGGATATGACAACTCGTAGCCCCCTGGACCGCTTCTCTATTGATCTTCCAGCTCACTTTCAAGCACCGGAGAGCTGGGACTACGCCGATGACCATCACAGCCATCATCTCTTTATACCCCTCTTCTATGTATGGCAGCTAGTTACTAGTTGCCAAATAGAGCGGCCAGAATTTGCCCAGTTTGTTCTGCGCACAGCCTGGCTACTCTGGGGTATGACGGGAGGCGCACAGAGTCGGTCACGGGGCCGCACAAGGATAAAGTTATGTCAAAAGATTGTGCCTCTCTCATCAGATTTTCTGCGATCCAAGGCTTGTTGTCCTGCCGGCCATCTTCTGCCATTCTCTTGAATTAGCCAATGCGTTCCACCATGAGCTGTCCCATTTCTTCGTCTGAACCTGACCGGGGCATACCTGCGGGCGGATTTTCATCCCACAGGGCCTAGGCTCGCTCCATAAGTTAGATTGCCTTGCCAGGCCATCCAAGTTGACGGCTCTGTCAAGAGGATTTCACCAAAGTTTTAATGAGGTCCATAGTGGCGGCTCTACCCGTATTAAACAGCGTCATCTAATGTTGAACAAAATCCTGGCATTCAACCCCGCCTGCTCTAGGAGTCAACATATCGGTCGCGATGTCATGTGATTCATTCCAGTCTATCGCCTGCATGTGTGTAGGATGTAGGACTGCACGGCTACATGTTAGATATTACTCCCGGGGACAGGTAGAGGTGGCGCGCTGCCACGGGTGCGCACGTAGTACACATGTGCAAGATGAGTAGAAGAACATCCAAGAACAGGGCCAAATTAAATTCTTTCGGATTTTGTATTTCATCCTCTGTTGTTGCCAGTTTATTTGCTGCTACGAACAACGTCCCCTGCATTTAGGCGGGCGGCAACTTGCACAGGTTACCAACTAATATACTTCCTGAAAGGCTCTCACCGGAGCGCCAATATGTCTTTGACACACACTAGCGACCACACGTTCAATGCGCATGGGAGGGACTCCATGCCGTTCACCCACTCCAGCACCTCCGACATCTCCGGGCGTGCTGCAGGTCCAGGATCTGTAGAGATATTCTTAGGGAATGTGAATAGGCACGCCTGCACCTGTGTTCGTGGTGTTGGTGGACTCAACATACCAGCACAGACAAAGGCAGCTATCACTGTCAAGCAATATGACAATATACCTTGGAAGGCGCTCAACATTCTGGTCCAGACGTTTTTGATCCGGTTCCTCTTTCGGAGGGAAAGAAACATCATGGTAATCTGGAAGAGAATGTCCCGTTTGGCAAGGCTGTCGGCGGAGTTGAGGAACTTCCCTGCGAGCCTGCAAGCCACATCTAGGAGACTGCTCTTCCTCAAGGAAAAGCTCCGTAATACGAATCCCAATTGCGAGTGCAGTTGCAGGATCCGTTCGTCTCGCCACCATCCACACTTGCTCATCATCTACGACCCCGTTATCAGCGTTGTCGAGCGCCTGCTCCCATTTGATGCAGCTGGCTTCCACCGTTTCCGTTTTTTTATCCATGTCTTCCGCCAAATGCAATTCAGGCCCACTAATGAATCTGTCCGCTATACTATGCTATCGACAGTCGGCGTGGTGCTGCCGCCTCGCGCTCTTGCAAACGAATGCCCGATTGCACGGCTAACAATACAGTCCGGGATGCTTTGCAGCAAAATATTGCAAAAACACAAACAAGCCGGGCATATTGGAGAAATATGTCAAATACGTCGGATTTGTCCTACTGACGGTGGAATCTATGGATCTCAAACTCGGATCACTGGACGATAGCTCTGGTTTAGTGCCGAGCTGTAATCATAATAATACCTGTTCGATTACTCCTTTTGCATGACAGGTATGGTTCGGTCTTTCCTAATAATGCCTGCATGTCTACGCGCCGAAGTTAAGGGTAAAGAAAAAGAAAAGTGCAATTATAAGAAGTTTATAAGAATGACGAGCAGCATCGACTATGGTGTGTTTCTAGCTGCAGTGGCAGATTGTTGTTGCCGTAGTCTCACAGCAGAGGGGGCTACCCTTGCGAACATGCATTAATCTCCCCATCCCTCTCAGCTACCTGGTCATTTATGAGTCTGCGATCCTGCGTGCCCTGCTTATGCTGACAACATCTCGGCACGGCAAGTACTTTCCTCCCTATGTAATCAGTCGGGTCCACGGAGAACAACAAAACTTGATTCGCATAGTCTCCCCCGTCCGCGTATTGTCCTCCATCTGTATCTACTTCAATGATGTTAATCGCTAGTACTTCCGGATCCGTGTCGTCGGGGGGGACGTGGTGGTCAAACGTGACCCCGTAGTAGTCAATATGACTGAACAGTTGATGGTCAGTTTCTAGAAGCATTAAACAACCAATCATGCTCGTACTTCAATGGTCTTCTTCCTTCCATAACCCAAGCCAGGTACTCATCCCGCACCGTCGGAACACAATCCACCATGTTTTGTTTTCCTTGCCCGTATAATACATCATGCGTAAGTCTTGCGAGCTCTATGCCCCCGGGTTGTGGAAAACGCCCGATATCACGCCATGGTGCGTTCGGAAGAAGCTTTTGAATAGACTCCATTGGTCCTTGTATCCGAATTCGCAGAGGCCCGTCGGCTGGCGGGGGATGGAGGCGGTGAGGAGGGTTTTGGATGCAAGGATGAATGTAAAGTTCGAGTGCCATTGGGAACTCCTGGCGGTTGGCTTACTCGCCTTTGAGATTAATTCATTCAGGCATGATTAGGTCTAAATATCACAGTACATTTGAGCTGTTGGCAGAAGCCTAGAGTGGACCCGCCGCCTGCCACGTCACCGTGCGGTGTATTACTAGGCAACGACCTTGTAAACTAGTCAACATCGGTATCTCGCGTTATACAGTAGTATAATATCAATTATCTTTACTGTAACTACTGTACTGTACACCTAATTTCATAATTCATTAAAGACGCACAACAGCACACTATAATAACGATAAGTATGCCCAAGAGCTAGCGTAAGAAAGTCGACTAGTGAGCTGATAAATACTGACAGAAATGTGTACTATAATTACATTAATTTAGACCTGTGGTCATGTTAAGGGTCGACGAATGGACCCCATCTGCAACAACCCTAACAGCTGTGTGAAACGTATCAAGAGGAGGAAGTGCAGGAGAACTGTGCTGACGCCAAGTGCAATACACCGCCATCCTCGTAGGATACTAATAGCGACGCATAGCTATAATCATAATGGGCATTAGCCCTGTTTCGTTAGGAGTGGATTCCGGTTTATGGCTTGGAGTGTTAGGACGCAGGTGTATCAGGAAGATTTAGCGCATTATAGCTAAACCCGTGGCATTGAGTGGAGCGCAATATCTGTGCAACGACCATCTCATTTATATCTTGGATGCAGACCCTCGTCAGCAGAGCTGTGGATTGTTTCTGTCAGATCTACCAACTGTTCATGAGAGCCTAGGGCCACCGTCGTCCAGCTGGTGGTCCATTGAGCTTTCATCTCCGGACAACACCTCTGCCGGCACCGGCAACGTTGCTAGAAGCCAAGACTATTCTAATATTACACTACAGTTCCTGTGGCTGCGCACTAGTTGGAGCCTCCTGACTTATGCTGAACTTGTCGCAAAGCATATCTGAACGTGGAACCTCCACCATGGTGGCTGACGGTTGTTCCTCCTCGAGAACTTTCATCATTAGGCCCTGTGAGATCGGACTTGTCCACTCCATCTCTGTTACGCTGCTGGCGTCACCAATTTCGCTGTTAGTCTTGCTCTTAACTGAACTCTGCGCTAGCTTGGATTCATGCGTTGTTTTTTTTTGTCTTGATAATGCGGAGGGCGTCGTCTAAACAAGTGAACTGAGTCTCCTGATCACGGTGCCTTCGACGCCTCGGTCCATTATTGGATCACCTACTTGTTAATAGCAATAGTGAGTGCATAGCCCGCTGTGTGCTTAATGTAGGGTTCCTAAATAGACTTTGCAATGCCTCTGCTGGATTCTCTCTGGGGTTCGCCAGGTTGCCATGTTTCCCACGTACAATGATGGCGAGGATGGCAATCAAAAGAATGAACAGAGGGGCCAAGTTGTGCTAGCATGATGTCCAAGATACTCCTCTAATGTGGGTCCATAAAGTGCAGACCGTAGAATGTATTCGTTACCCTTGGGAAAGGCTTTCAAGGTGGCTGATGTAGCTGGAGACTGGAAGAATATATATATATATAGAATGTCATGTCACAAAGCACGGCATCTAGGATCTTGGCTCGGGCAGCATGGAGTCTCTTTTGATCTTGAATTCCAAATCTTCTTCATCACTAGCATTTCCACCTTCTTCGCATCCTGCGGCGCAGTTCTGGAACTGGTGTCAATAGGTCGTCTCCATGCCTAGAATAGAAGAGTTCTGCTACGGTGTGTTAGGTATAGTTAGAGCTGTTCAGTGCAGAGACTAGTTCTGCCCAGGTGGTTAGGGTTACATAGCAGGGAAGCTCGTTTAGTGTTGCCATGGTTTATTCGATGGGTGTGAACCAGTACTGCCGGGGCATTGATTAGTCCGTGATTGTCATCCTGTCAAACCGCTCGTTTGTAAATTCTCTGTATTGAACATTAAAATTTTAACCTGCGATTCGTTGCACACTTATGCTGTTAATCTGCAGACTCGCCATCTATTCCTAGGTTGATATGGTGGTCGCTATGGCACCACATCGGTTTCGCACAATGGGGTGAGCAAGGGATATTTCTCTACAGGCTGACAGCTCGTCTAGTGGGAAACTTGTCTCTGGGGCCGAGTCGCAGAACGTGTCGTATACGGTTCTGAATGTCGGCTTGGTTCCGTTAAAGAGTGCATTGTTCTGCGCGTGTGCCTCGATAATCAGCATTAACTTGTCAGCATGATTATCAAGCAAGAATGTATCGTGGCGGTGTTGCAGTCTCGAGAGCGCTCGCTTTTACATGTGCAACCTCACGCGCGATAAAGGCGATAATCCCTATTTAACTTCCTTATTTAGTTAATTAATCGAGACCGACCGATAAAAGCCAGAGCTTACTTAAGGAGACTATAAAACCATAGATCTTAACTTTTAGGATATATAGTTAGTTAGTATATATATTTAGGCCTAATATAATATAATATATGTATTTCTTATATTATACTTTATTTCTTATTCTTTTCTATTTTAATCTTTTCTAATTAATATAAGCTAAATATCTTTATTAATAGAACTTTATAAAAATAATACTTTACTAAATAAAAGGCTTAAAGATCTCTATACTCTATCTATTTCCTTTAAAGTAATTTTTCTTTTTCTATTATAATAGTATAACCTCTACTATATAACTTTTCTCTATAATACCTAAGTAGTACTTTCTCTAGTATCACTTCGTGCCCGCGCCCGCGCCCGCGCCGCCTTATAAGGAACGACAGTTTTGCTACACCGCCCGCTTAACCCTCCACCCTAAATGCACCTCCTATAAAACAATAATAATAATAATAATTTTGTTACAATAATAATAATTTTGTTATAATAATAATAATTTTGTTATAATAATAATAATTTTGTTATAATAATAATAATTTTGTTATAATAATAATAATTTTATTACAATAATAATAATTTTGTTAAAAATGATTTCGTTAACAAGCTTAGTTAATAACGAATCTCATAACGTGACATCTCTGGATACTTGGTGTCTAGCTAGAACAGGTGTACTTGGAATCAAATGTGTACACAGTGCACTTAATGCACCAGCCCTGCTTAACGTCACAGGCACCACCGCACTCCTCCTTTGATCTTTTGGCGCCAGTTTTCCACGTTACTGGTTGCGATGGTTCGCGGTAGACAGTAACTTCAGAGGCGTCCTTGCTGAGGACCATTGTGACACCTTTCTCACAACCAAGAGTCCAGGTATCATTTGAATACTGGTGTGGTAGTTCAACCAAATCGGCTCCATTCCCGCAAATGGTTCTTTTAGGGTCGCTGTAGGTGTCCTCTAAAACGCCGTATATGGAAGCCCCGGGAAATGTCTCGTAGAGTATTTGGCCTTTTATGTGGTATGCGCATCCTGTGGGTGAGGGCAAGTCGCCCAGTGCGTAGAGGTGCGAGAACAGGGCCGTCTCTGTGGACTTAAATGCCGGCAAGTCCATCGTCGGCGTGGCCCAGGTGTCCACAGCTTCGGTCATGACGTCAACGTCCAGCCAAATGGGGCCAATGGCACCGCCGGTGCCCGCGCCGCCGGCGCCGCCACCGCCGGAATTGTCTCCTCCCGGGGCCGTGTAGGGAGGGAGGTCCGGGTCGCCTGGTCACGATGGCTTTGGATCAGTCGCTTGATGCCACAGTCGACGCTCATAGATCAGCTGTCAGGGATAACTCACCGAGTGGCCCATCATCACCGCCACTGCCGCCTCCAGGGCATTCATTGAAGAACGTCTCGGCCTAGATGTAATCAGTAATCCGCACGCACTTCACCGGCCCCTCCACAGTCCTCTTACGTTGTTCTTGTCCGGCCAGGTATGATGAAGGTCGGCTCGCCCCAGCCCGCCGAAGTTGGCGAAGTGCTACCGCACACAAAGTCAGCAATGGCCCAATGCTGCATCTCGTGGGCCTACGTACCATGTTCTCGCCGCGGTCGATGGCTGAGTAAACGATGCCGCGAGCCGTCCAGTGGAATGAGCTGCCTCCATTTGTGCCGGAGTCGGCCGGGATGTAACCGTCGTTCTTGTACAAGGAGGTTGCCCCCGTGTACTTGTCGAGGTGGAGGAGGTCCGCCCGGCCGGAACCCTCCACGTCCGCAAAGCGCATGTTGGCACGGTCGAAGCCCTGGGCGAACTTGACCTGGCCAGCGTTGTTCAGTCCATTAAACGTATTGAGCCAGGCAGTGACTCTTCCGTTAGGTTCAATGCAGAGAATGTCCGCGCGACTGTCACCACTGCAAACTTGTCAGCCTACGCAGCTTCGAAGGTGTGCTACGGGTCTTACTCTATATCAGCGAGCCGCATGCCGCGGTCGAAGATGTTGACACCCCATCCCTGTGTGCAGCTTGCCGGACCAGAAACAACGCCTTTGTTGGTAAACGTGAGAGAGGTAGACCCTGTTTTGAACTTTCCCGACTGTCAGCATCGCTGTAGAGTCGACTCCGTGCATCGCCAAGTTTGGACATACATCATTATGCCACAGAGTGAGGGCTCCCGTGGCTTTGTCCTGCAAGAGCACATCGCATTTTCCGTCGCCGTCCCAGTCTGCTAGATGTATGCCTACGCGAGGATGGGAGACGCCTAGCGTGATAGAGATAGAGTGGCCCCAGTTCGGAGGGTTGTGGATGTTGGCAAATAGGTCCGTTGAGTGGCCGTCGGACCAGATCCAGACATAATCATCACTGCCGCTGCCCGTCATGTCGCAGTAAAAGACGCCGTCGCCTGAACGAGTTAGTCATGATGAGTAGAGATGCATTAATCACGTACTTTTGCGCCTGGTTCCTCCACTTCCCTGATTCTCGAATACGTGCACGTCGAAGTAGTCTGCCGTCTCCTCGAGCCAGATGTAGTCGCGCCGGCCCGAGCCAAAGATGCGGCCGAACTTAATGTGTTGGCGCTGACCGGGGGTGTGGATACCAGCATGCGTAATGCCGGCGTGATTCCAGAACGGGATCTTAACTCGACGTTAGCTCACAGTCGCCTACGCCGTTATAATCACCTTGCCAAACTCACGATGTTCTGGCCGGTCCCACGCTGGTTGGTGTAAGTGTCGACAGACCCGTCGTCATCAACCCACATCCAGTCGTCCCGGAAGCTAATCATGTCAGAGAGGCTACCCCCAGGTGTATATGAAGACTTACTCTCCGTTCAGATCGGCTGCAAAATGTCAGTCAAGAGTCACCTGATCGAGGGTTGCAGACTTACCAAGCACGACTCCGTTCAGGTTGCCCTTATCCTTACCCGTGAATACTGTACTTCTTAGTTCGCCAGGCCCACTGAAACCCTGCCAGTAGAAATCTTTGCCCAACCCGCCATTCCGGGAGCAGCCAATGTCTCCGTTATCGTGAAGGAAGCAGACGTCAGCTCTCCCATCGCCGTCGATGTCGGCTACTCGGATATTTGCTGGCGCAAACGGACTAATGTCTGGGACGATAACGCCGATATACTCAAACTATCATCTTTAGTCCGCGTGTACAATCTTATGTAGCTGGCGTGAAGCCTACCTGAGGTGGGGAGCCCCCCCTGTTCAGAGAGACCGATATTGTCTTCTGGCCGATGCACCAGAAATCGGCTAGAGAGGGTAGTCAGTGCCTGGTCTCCACTTCAAAAATAGAGATAGCCTTACCTAAACCATCATTATCCTGGCGGATGCAAGGGTTAGTTAGAGTAAGCAAAGAGAAAACTTGGGAAACTAACGAAGTCGGCCCAGGCGTAATCTATCAAGGTCAGTAAGGACAGGAGCAAGCTGTTGACGAAAAAACCTACTCGGCCCTCCATCGCAATTCTGTTTGACGTCTAGCATCTGGTCTGCGCCAAATGAGCCGCCGAGGTTCTGACGTAACCAATACTCGTTCGTTCCGGCGCCATCCCCTGCTGTCTTGTGGAAGACGCGAATCTACGGGCCTGGTTAGAATCAATAACTAAACAGTCAACCAGCGGCGCGTACCCAGTCGTCGAGCTCCTGGCCACGGTCCACTTTTTGTAGAGAGCTGAGCTGTGCGAAGAACATGTGAGACGGGATGGCTGCATTCTCTTCGTCGGTTCCGTTCCTGTTGATCCTTCCACCCGGCATCGCATGCCTGTCTGTGGACATATGGACATATATACCATCGTCGACACCGGATCCCATCTGCGTGATGATAGGACCGCGCGAGACACCAGCCTTCTTGGCGCAAGACAAGGTAGCCTTGGCGTCGTCTTGCCCGTTGTCTAGCGGGGCCGTAATAGCATCCTCAATTTTGGAGATCGCGTCCCACCAAACGGCCGCCATGACACGGTAGCCAATATCGTTCGGGTGGATACCGTCTGAAGAGAACATGGTGTTTGGGTTCAGAGCCGAGAAGTGGTCAGCTAAGATGATACGACCGTTCGAATACATTGGAATGAGAGCCCGGTATTGGACGCTGAGGTCAGCGGCGCATTGTGCGATTGCGGGGCTTGGAACTAGTGTTGATAGGACGATGACGACGTTGGGTACGGAAACAAAGATGTCGTCTATAAGCGCTTTCAGTCGAACACCAGCATGTTCGATATCAATATTACCGGTGCAGTCGTTAGTCCCGACATTTATCAATACCAGATTTGGCTTTAGCCACTTGGCAGCGTCCCACGCTTGCTGGACCCCAGAATGATGAGCATCCTGAGTGATGACCCAGCCGCCGTGTCCCTCATGATCCTGCAAGAAGTCAGTCTATTCGTCCAAGTGCAGAGGTGTGTTAAAGCAGTTTCCTACCCTGTCTTTCATGCTGCCATCTTGGAGCGAACCGACCACTGTGACTGATCAGGCTACAGAACCTTAGTAGTGGTGTACACTACTTACTGTTAACATCCCATCCTTCCCATCTTAACTGCTGCCGTAGTAGCTTTCTATAGCCGTTATTGTCTGAGGACCTGTAACCCTGAGTGATAGAGGCGCCAAGGGGCATGACTCGAAGATAGAAATCCTTAGAAGCCCTTGTACTCAAGTTGAGTCTAGGAGCCCTGCGTCTTAAGTCGAGTCCCGAGTCATCGCCTCCATCGCTGCCATTGAATTTGCTATTGTCACCCGCTATGCGTGAGGTGCCCTCGTAGGCCGGCACAGATAGGTTCCAACCTTGCGCGATGCTCACATCGGGTGCGAGTGAACGATCATCGGGAAATTGAGCATCAACTAAAGTGACAAAGATAAGGTGCAAGAGCAACACCGCGAAGTAGCGCAGGCTGGAAGACATGGCGAGAGTCTAGAGAGTACCAATAAGCCACGGTAATGAAGAGCATTGGGAGCCATCGGGTGAGAGACGTCGCCTCCTTATACGCCCAACACAATGGCATCCCAATACGCTCAGATGGAGCTGTTTCTGAGACGGCCTCGTAGTTTACGATTATTGCTTACCCTTGTATGAGCCCATTATGCAAACAGGTATTCCGTGTTCTTACAGTATAACCCCTGTTTAATGCTAAGCGTTGATTTATTACAAGGGGACTCGATAAAGTAATCCACCCCATCCTTGCTTTCTACTGCAAGACTGTTTCTTCTCCTAAATCTCTTCCTTTAGAATGTACCAGACTCTTTCGCCCCACTGAGAGACTCTCTCATCAGTTGAACTAGCCCTTGTTAGGTATTTTCCCCATATCTCAGTGACACATCTAGACACATAAACGCGTAAAAGTTAAAAATTAAGTGCGTAACCGTCAGGCGAGAGCCTTAACAGTGACATTTCTAGCTGTGGCTTCCACCACCACAATTCACAAGCAATAGCAGCGCTATAGCAACAGTATTAGAAATACCGTGAGAAACATTCTACTAACTAAGTTCCTTGCCTAATGGTTGCGCATTTAATTTTTAATAGTTGCGCGTTTATGTGTCTATTCTTAATTTTTAATGGTTGCGCGTTTATGTGTCTATTCTTAATTTTAAACAGTTGCGCGTTTATGAGTCTATTCTTAATTTTAAACATCTAGGCAGGGTTAAATACAAATTAGGCTAATTTATCCAGCACGTCATCTGTCAGCACTAAAACAAATAGATTGGACCCATAAACGCGTAACCATTAGGCAGGGGAACCTTATCAGTGACACCTTTAGTTGTGGCTTCTACTACCATGATCCACAGGCAATACCAGCATTGTAAAGTAACACCATCAGAAATACCGTGAGAAACACCTACTGTTAGCAACGCTATTATTTTCGCGAGGTCATGATACCGCGGCGAAAGTAGCATAGGGTTAGGGTTAGTAATTGATTCTTTATTAGTAGGCTAAATTTTTAGTAGCTAGAGGGCAATTAATACTAAAAGATGCCACCTAAAGTATAGAAAAACCGGTAACATAACGTAATATTATTAAGGTACTAGAGTCATTTATGTGTGGATACTACTAACCGAGCTCCTTGCCTAATGGTTGCGTATTGAATTTTCAACGGTTGCGCGTTTATGTGTCCCTGCCTGGAAAGGCTATTCTACTATACGCACAGAGGTAGTGGTATTATAAATACATGTTCTAGAGTGGAAGCAGACAGACCGCGTCTTCTAGCTTGGCGTTAGATTTGTTCTCTGGGAGCGTATTCAGATATGTCTCTCATTAGCAAGCAATACTTTGGGTGTGGGCTTGAGTCTAAATGACCTGATAGCTATACGCCACGTAATAAATAATACTTTTGAGACTAATCTTAAGTGCGGGCTATTACACGCATACACCAGGAATGAGTGATTGTAATGTATTGGGTAGAAAGGGGCTTTACTGATACTTTGTTCTCGAACGTGGCCTAGGTAGGTTGTAATCATCCGGGGGGGTCGCGTGGTACGTAGTACCTGACGAGCCTCTCTCATTGAAGGTACTCTTGGAAAACAATCATCCCTAAAGTAGTTGATCTGGGCCTGCCTTCAATACGCCCTATAACCCTTAGTCAAATACGACGACGGTGTTCCCGGTCGGTCTCGACTCGACTGAGCTATTTCTTACTCTGGCAATGGCTTTCTGCACTTAGCGGGGCCATTGCTGTGACAACTCTTTCATGTCGGCCATATATTTCCATGATACCCCCCAATATTGAGTAAGGGTTTTCCTGCCTGTCACTCACACACGCGTTCGTCAATTTCCCTGAGATCCCTCTCTAGCTTCGGTAATGAGGTTCCTACTTTATTTTGTTCTCCTACAGGGAGTTGCCTTTGCATATGTGAGCGATGTTACACAATTATTCTCCGTTAATCTGAATTCCAACGACATCGGCGGTTGCAAATGGATCGGCCAGGACCTTCTCAATAAAATCATTGCCGACGCCTATGCAATGGCCGAGATCGGGATCACAATGGTCCAAGATTACCGAAATGATGTCAAACCCGCGCGTCGCATTATGGACGCATTCTTCGTCGGGTTGTCCGAAGACGCCCTGACTGACGCCAGTCTCGATAGGATTGAGAGTAGGCAGTCCTTATGCATCCTTATGAAGTGGTGTTGACTTCATAGGACAGCTGTCTACCAAAGTATCATTGATTTCCTCGGCGGTTTAGGTGGTTGGAACTTGGACGCTGATCCGCAAGCCTCCAGTCCTTTCCTTTTCTGTGATTCCAACTATGCCGTGCAGGAGAAACTATCGGATCCGGCCATTGATAAGAACGGAAACGAGCACACAGACCCTGCCACGGGCAAGGTCATTACGATTGGGGATATCCCCTACGTTCAGGAGGCCTTGAAATATTTTCCAGACCCCAAGGCACCGCCAGCGGTGGTAAGCAATCAAGAAACTTCCATGCCCGACCATTTCACACTAATTAAAACGTCGGATGTGATAGCATTACCTTCCTCATTTTAACACATATGCACTGGTTGATCCTGCGACTAGTGCCTTGTGTGGTATAGAGGGGCTCAAGCCCTTGGGCATTGCTAACCCCGACTATAGGCCAGGGACCTTGGTCCTCTGTCCAGAATCATGGGGAATCGATTGGAAGGACTACAACCCTGACCACCCACCCACACCAGTGCCTTATCAATCCAGGGGGCAAGTCGCGCCGTATTCTGTCAATCGCAACCAGTTCCTGGATGCCTTTGGGAACGATCCCAATCTTGTATCCCTCAATGACGTTGCACCCTCAGCGCGGGCTTTGTTCCATGAATTAATACATATTGTGCGTGGTCGCTCGACGACCTCACAAGAACCTGGAACCGGTCCCGTAGAAATCTACGGCATTGAGCCAAATCTGGCACTGTCCACGGACATGGCTCTTAGGAATTGCGAGTCGTACACTCTCCCTGTTATCGGGTACGACTATACCCTTAACTGGCGCACATCCGGCAATACGTACGAGTTCTTCACGGGATACGCGACAACTGAAGATCAGTAGGTTAGGGTGGGTTAGGGTCTATTTTCTATCCTAGCTATTCTGCCCTTTTGTTTCCATCGCGATTTCTTCTAAAATACATAGTATGGAAAGATGCAAGGAAAGCAGTAAAGAAAATAGTAAGGAAAGTAAGGTATAGTGTTAGGACTATTATAGTGTTAGTACTATTATAGTGTTAGGACTATCCTTTATGGACTATCCTTTATGGACTATCCTTTATGGACTATCCTTTATATAGGAGGTGCATTTAGGGTGGAGGGTTAAGCGATCGGTGTATGTTACGTGCTGGAATCCCTACAACTAGGTATGCAGGGATTGACGTACTTGAGGTTAAATTAAGCGTAATAAAGGTCAAAGTTCAGGTACTGTTTAGTGATGTGTAAGATTCTTGTTCCTCTCTTCCATCTGGAGGTCAACTTTGACCATTTATACGTTAGGCTTAGTCACGTGCGGTCCCTTTGGGGCCTTGTCACAGTTTACACCGTAACAACTGATGTCCTCGGCCGCCTCGTGCCCGCGTCGCCTCCTATCCGCCCGCGCCTGCCGGTGATTTACTTATGTAGCTATTTATGATAGTATATAAAGGATATGCTTATAGCTTTATCTAATTAACTAGATGTGAAGTATAGTAGGAGAGGAAAAGTCATATCCCTAATCTCATAGTTAACCTTACTAACCTAGAGGCGTTTAAAGGCTTTATAGTTGGTTAGTAGTAAGTAGAAAATCTTTAAGGATCCTAGCTAAGCTAGGTTAGCAGAAAGTCCTTAGGAGTAAGTAGTATTATATTCCTATAATAATATTATAGAAGGCTCTCTAGAGAGAGTAGCAGGTTTCATAGCAGCTTAGAACAGCTATAGAAGATCCTTATAATAGGGATATATAAACAGATAAGTTGACTACCTAAGGAATGTTGCACTCTAAGCTGAATTTATCCCCTAACAAGAATTCAGTGTTGTCCATCTTCAAGCTTGTGTGTCCAACGGTACATGTAGAGATGCTTGGAAGTTTCCCAGTCGTCACTGTCAGAACATAATTGTGATGAGGATTATTTTAGGCTGGAGTAATTCATACGACATCTAACTATAGGCGAGAGTCAACCTGAGATTTTCTCCAGTCAATGCTGCTGAGATGTTATCCCGAATGAGCCTGGGTGCTTGCACCATGTGTTGGAGATTGACATTTGTGCTACTCACTGAATCTCCATGTAGCACAATTGGCCGTGGTTAACATTCAAGAATCCATATAAACAAACTTCACACAGTGTGCCTGACTTGCTTTCAGCTGGTTCACATTGTATGACTAGGTCTGAGTGGGAACAAAGGCCCCGTAAGGATGGTATTAAAGCACTCAATCACCCAAACTGCTGCGAATAATATGCATCGGAACCTTGCCCTCAGAGTATCAAATCCAGGATCTTAAATCATGTTTGCCTACTCTTTCTAGGCCATCAAGCTTCCCTAATGCGTGTTGGCTGTGGCCTCTCAGCTGGTTCAGAGGCCCAAACCTGACGCTCATTCTTGAAGGAGGGTGTTGAAGCACAAACTTTGCTGCTACGCAAATAGCCACCACTGGAAGCGTCAAGGTATGCAACTTGAGCTAAATTGCAACAGCTTGATTTGTGGATGAGCCGCGCGTGATGGAGTAAGCGTTGCGCTTTTGTCCAAGCAGCGAATCATGTTGAATGCGTGCTTGACCCAACATTCATATCTTGCATGGAAATGGATCCATATGCATGTAAAGAACGAGAAACACTCTCGTGTCGCGCGACTAGCTGGGTTGAGTTGACTCTGTCCTTTCAAACTGACGCACATGATCACTTATTGACTATCAACGGCCGAGCATGGTGCTATTTGTTTTGGAGCACTTGGCTCTGGGAGGTTGGCTAATCGCAGGAGACTCGGCGCCGTCTGAGCCCCATTCAGTCCCCACTCCACCCGAGATTTGGGTGTGCCTGTTCATTTCCCAGCGGCCAATACTCCGTACAAAAACGACGCACTCTTCGGCATTAGCGCAAGACTCACAGATCTCCTCCCTGGACCAAGGTCTCGGCCCCCAGGCATTGTCCTATCGTATGATGCACAGGGGACGGGGTCCCGCCCACCAACGCCCTGGCTGGTTTCTGGCGCCAATTTTTACTTTTTTCCGAAGAGCCTAGCGGGACATACCTGACCCATCACACGGACCTCACTGCCAGGGCTGGGGTCCCAGACAAATCTGGTGGACGTGCCGCTACGATGGCTGACAGGCTGAAATGTCTCCCCAGTCCTCTTGCGCCAAAGCGCATCCATGCATGACACCAGACCCATTACCAACTCATCGTGCAACACAACTCATGTAATAGTTGCACACAATGCTTCTACATGGTCAATTCCAACTGAAATTAATAATTGATAGCATTACATCATTCATATACGTGATTGTTGTCTAAGCGACCGCTGAATTGCTTCTACCGCTGACTCAGTTTCATCTTCAGCCCCAGCTTCAGCATGTTCCACATCAATGCTTCTTTTGGATCAAGTCTCTTTTTCAGACTTGAAGCATTGTTGGTTGTATTGCCGGTGGTTTTCGTCCTGTTCCAGTGATCTACGATGTTATGCAGGAATGTATTGTTACCAAGTACATCACCAAACACATCGATGATGGAAGCGCTCCCGCCACCCATGACCCCATTAAGAAGATCGCTAGCAAGGGTTATGACGGACATGGAAGTTGTGAGGCGCCGGCTATTGAGTACCTTCTCAATATATGTTATGTGTTGACCATTGACGATGGTGCTGTTGCCGGTGACGTTGAGCTCGATTTGGCCCCTGTTCAGGGCACTGCCCTGGCTTGCGAGGACCGGAGCAATGTTTTGAAAGATGGAGTCCAAGGAAAGCTTTCCGTCAAATGTTCTTGTGTTGTTGCCGACGTTTAGGAGCACATTGTAGGCTGTGATCTGGCCAATTCTGATGTCCCCAGAGAATAAGTTGAAGGTAAGGTTGCCAAAGTTCAATTCCAGCACGCCCCAGTTTGGAATTGTGAGAGTACCCTTGATATTGTTGCCGTTTTTATCTGGAGGCAGCATGAATTTTAACTCCTTGATGCCGAAGCCGTTGAACTGTCGCAGCCCTGGCAGTTTAACCGTCTTGTCAAGAGACGTATCTGACTTGAGTTCTCCCAGATAGATGGTAGGGCTGCCACGAACTGACAAATCTACTTCATCCTGATCAAACACTTTGCCGAACCAATTCACAATCTCGCTCTGGTTGGAAATTGCCACGAGTTGCTCCTTGACAACAATTTTGGTATCCCCTTTGAGCTTTTGCCCACTGATGGATAAGTTGGCAAAGGGGGAATATGGCTCCGTGTCTTTGTTGTATAGGTACAGGGTCAAATCCGACAATTTGGCGGGCAGCGGCGTATTAAGCGACGTGTTGATGGCCAACTTGACATCTGAGCCCGACACGCATTCAAACAGACCGCCAGTGATGGGCACTTGCTGGCCCTTGACAATGGCTTGGACTATGGCAGGTATGATGACTTTGAAGCTATAAACCCATGTCAGTGCGATTAGAACAGCAAATACTGGATGGCTAGACGGCAAAAACATACAGGATTGGCAGTAAAATGGCGAGGAATATGATTGCCGCAACCAGATACCACAGCCAGAATCGACCACAATGTCGCTGTACCTTTTGGCGCCTTGACAGGACTGGCCCGGCGGCCTTTTCTCCAACATGATCATTCGAGGATGCGTTGTCGCTCTGGGCATCTGCGTTGTCCTCTGCATCTCCTCTGGCACCTCTTGCTGTTGCCGGAGCCACCTCAGGCTCATGACGTGATGCGCCCGGTGGTGATGCCGCAGTTGCCATTGTGTGGACAGTATGTTGCAGTCCAAAACGATAGAGGGCAGGATTGAAAGACGGCGTTTCCGGCCCCGAGTGAGGCGGACAGGGGAGATAAGAGTCAGTCAAATTAAAGGTTCCAGAGAAGATGACCTGCCGTTTGCTAGTGGCTCAGCCCACACGGCCGGCCGTCAAGACTTGCCATCTGTGCACCATTTTTCTTCTTTCGTGGAGCCCGACTCGCACATGCTTTGTGCTCCGTAGATGGAAATGGTCAGCCGAGTTACCCCCTCGCAGAGCTGGAGAGAAAGCCTCACAAAACAGAGAGATCTGTCTGTCGCCCTGTTGTTCTCCACACCAGAGCCTTTCCCGGTTGCGGGGAGAGTTTAGCTGAAGCCGGAAATGATGAACGGCCATTGCGGGGGGCCTGTGGGTGACGGCAACACGACGGTTCTGATACCCACTCATAGCGTCTTCTGCCCAAGCCAAAAAGAGAAATTGCTGCGAGTTTAGTTCCGCTGGTCATGGCCCGCGCGCGCGTGGATCGTCAAAGATTGGGGCCTCGCCGCAGTTGGAGAAGCTGGAGAAGCTGGGGAAGGCTGAGTTTGCGAACTAGAAGTGACCAAAACAGGATTCGGGTCAGTCGCTGGCCTGATCGGCAGAGACTTCCGAGGCTATCTGGTCACGGACGGACTCATGGTTCACTACCAACAATGCCGCCCTCATGTGAAAAGAAGTAAACATAGCGGCCCAGGCAAGCCATATTGAGAGCCCTCCCCTGACAGTTTCTTTCATGTCTCAGTTCTTTTTGGCTCTACACTACCCCATTATCCGCGCACATCAACTCGAGTCCATTGTCAGGCTTCAACCTCCCATTGGAGTCAACTCGAGTTGGGACAAATAAGCGAGCCAACACGATGCGGTTCTCGTCGCTCTTCACCGCGGCACTGATGCCACTTGGCATCGTCGCCGGTGGTACCAGGGGAACAGTGTCTCCAGAAGAACTAAACCTCGACGAAATCCTGGCCAGGCACAATCTTGCCCTGGTACCACGATCAGACCTCACCGAAGCTCTCACAGAACTCAATGGCCTGCTCAAGAAGAACCAGGTTCTGCAACAAAGAGTTGCTTTGTTTCCCAGAGCAAATTCGACAGAATCTGGCTCCGGCTCCGGCTCGGGGTCCGGTTCCGGTTCTGGCTCCGGCTCTGCCTCGAGTGGTGCACAGGCTGCTGGGCTGTTGGGCGACCTAGGCGGTTTGCTGGATATAGTTCCGGCTTTGAAGGACATTGGCTCATTACTCAAGTCCATTGAGGGACTGCTGAGCCCCGAGTTTCTCCAGGCTCTTCACGATGCCATCATCTATTTAGCGGCCACTCTTCGGCCTCCGGTGCCCTCTCAAGTCGGACAGCTACTCAACAGCACCTTGCCTCTGGTGCAGCTACTAAACAAGCTGGACCTTGAGAAGCTGGTTGGCGAGATTGGGGATATTGATCTCGGCAACCTGGTCAAAGCCATCCTGGGACTTTTAACCGAGAAAAATATTGACAACATTGGCACGCTTTTAACCAACGGAGCCGCATTGCTGACACCAACCTTTGTCAATGAGACACAATCTCTCATTGGTGAGGTGTCTCCGTTATTGGATGCCTTGAAGGGCATCGATCTCAAGGGCGTTCTCGAGCAGCTCTCCCCGCTCTTGACCTCTCAATCCATCCAGAATATCGTGTCACTTGTCAACAATGCCGGAATGATTCTGAACAATCAGACCACCACGGACCTTGGCGATCTCCTCAAGTTTGCCCACGGGTTCATCCCATATCTCAGCGTCATCGATCCCAACAAAGTTCTAACGGCAGCTGCTCCATTGCTCGACAATTTGCCAGCCATTGCGAATGGCGCAGTAACTCTTCTGAGCAACGAAACTGTCTCCGACATCAAGACAGTCCTTAAAGGAGCCAGCCCACTTATTGAGTCGCTCTCCAAGGCTGATTTGAATAATCTCATTGATCAGCTCGGCCCGATTCTTAAGCAGCTCGGAGATATCGATCTTGCCGGCATTCTCAAGGCAGTCCAACCACTATTATCCGAAGATAGCATCAAGGGCATTGTTGGCCTTTTGGGCAATGCAGAGGACTTGTTGACAAAGGACTTTGTCAACAACACACAATCCCTTATTGCTGGCGCCGGTCCACTGCTAGGCAGCCTCAAGGACGTCGACATTAAGAGCCTAGTTGACCAGCTCGGCCCGATTCTGAAGGAGGTTGCCAAGATTGACCTTGTCGGCCTTTTCGACGCTCTCAAGCCGCTGCTGACGAGCGATAGCGTAAAGGGTATTGTTGGCCTTTTGGACAACGCCGAGTTGTTGCTTACAAAGTCATTTGTAAACGATACTCAATCCCTCATTGCTGGCGCCGGTCCACTGCTAGGCAGTCTCAAGGACGTCGACATTAAGAGCCTAGTTGACCAGCTTGGCCCGATTCTGAAGGAGGTCGCCAAGCTTGATCTTGTCGGCCTCTTCGATGCTGTCAAGCCTCTATTGACCAGTGATAGTGTCAAGGGAATCGCTGGTCTCCTTGGCAATGCCGAGCTTCTTTTAACAACCAAGTTTGTTAATGAAACTCAAGGCCTCATCTACAGTGCTGGTCCTCTTGTGACCAGTCTTGGCAAGCTTGATCTACAAAAGCTGTTGGACCAAATAGAGCCGCTTCTAAATGAGATTACCAAGCTTGATCTAGCCGGTCTGCTAAAGTCACTTGAGCCACTGCTTACACAAGACAGCATCAAGGGCATTGTGGGTCTACTTGGTAACGCCGAGCTTCTTTTAACAGCTGATTTTGTTAAAGAAACACAAGGCCTTATTAAGATTGCCGGTCCTCTTGTGACCAGTCTCGGCAAGCTTGATCTACAGAAGTTGTTCGACCAAATAGAGCCACTTCTAAATGAGATCACAAAGCTTGATCTAGCTGGTCTATTGAAGTCACTTGAGCCTCTGCTTACAGAAGACAGCGTCAAGGGCATTGTTGGCCTTCTTGGTAACGCCGAGCTTCTTTTAACAGCTGACTTTGTTAAAGAGATACAAGGCCTTATTAAGATTGCCGGTCCTCTTGTGACCAGTCTCGGCAAGCTAGATCTGCAGAAGTTGTTCGACCAAATAGAGCCACTTCTAAATGAGATCACTAAGCTTGATCTAGCCAGTCTGCTAAAGTCACTTGAGCCTCTTCTTACAGAAGACAGCATCAAGGGCATTGTTGGCCTTCTCGGTAACGCTGAACTGCTACTCAATAAGAAGTTCGTGGAGCAAACTCAAAGCTTGATCTCCAAGGCAGGTCCGTTGATCGATGCTCTTGGTGAACTTGATCTTCAGGACCTGCTAAAGCAACTGGCACCGCTCATAAGCGCCTTGGGCAAGGTTGATCTACCTGGATTATTGGAAGCTCTGCAGCCGTTGTTGACCAAGCAGAGCATTCAAGGTATCGTTGGACTGTTGGGAAATGCCGAGAAGCTCCTTACAGGCGATTTCGTGGACGACACTCAAACCCTCATCAAGGGCGCCACGCCATTAGTCGCAGAACTAGGCAAACTTGACTTGCAAAACTTGATCAAACAGCTTGAGCCTCTTCTCGCCAGTCTCAGCAGCATTGACCTTGCAGGGTTATTGAAAGCGTTGAGTCCACTTTTGAAGGAAGAGAGCATCAAGGGAATCGTTGGTCTCCTGGGCAATGCCGAGAAGTTGCTAACAGGAGAGTTTGTGGACGAGACGCAGGCCCTTATCAAGGGCGCTGCACCATTGATCGCTTCCTTGAGCAAGCTGAACCTACAAGACTTGATCAAACAGCTCGAGCCTCTTCTTGCTACTCTTAGCAGTATTGATCTTGCAGGTCTATTGAAAGCCTTGAGCCCGCTCTTGACGGAAGAGAGCGTCAAGGGAATAGTTGGTCTCCTGGGCAATGCCGAGAAGTTGCTAACGGGAGAATTCGTGGACGAGACGCAGACTCTTATCAAGGGCGCTACACCATTAGTCGCTTCTTTGGGCAAGCTGAACCTGCAAGATTTGATCAAGCAGCTGGGGCCTTTGCTCAACACACTTGGCAAACTTGACTTGGAAGGACTTCTCGAAGCTCTCGGCCCGCTGCTAACCAAAGAGAGCATCCAGGGCATTGTCGGTCTGGTTGGCAACGCTGAAGATCTCCTTGGCGGAAAATTCGTCAATCAGACTCGCACCCTCATTGATAACGCTGTTCCCCTAGTCGGCGCCCTTGGCACGCTCGACCTTCCCAGCCTCATCAACAAGCTCAAGCCGTTGCTAGACTCTCTAGGCGACATCGACCTCGGAAAACTCGTCAAGCAGATCGGCCCCATCCTCAACGCTTTGGGTGAAGTAGATCTCAAGGGCATTTTTGACACCCTCGCACCCTTCCTGACACCTCAGACAGTACAGGGTCTCATTGGCCTTTTGGCCAATGCTGAAGCTCTCCTGACCAGCCAATTTGTCAACGAAACGCAAACAATCGTTCACGGAGCAGCGCCGCTTATTGCAGATCTAGGCGGGGCGGATATTTCGGGACTTTTGAAGCAAGTGAAACCGCTCCTCAACTCGCTCAGCAAGCTTGATCTGGCAGGGTTGTTGGATGCAGTTAAACCGGTTCTGGACGCGGTCAAGAAGATTGATATCGAAGGCATCGTGGATACCGTCACACCTCTGATTACGCCAAAGAGCATCAAGGGCATCTTGGGCCTGCTTGGAAACGCTGAACAACTTCTCACCGAGACGTTTATATCTCAGACATCTGAGTTGATTGGAGACGCCACGCCCGTAAGTAACGTCTCTTTTCTTTCCATTTCCGAATCTTCAAAACACAGACTAATGACATCAATAGCTGGTGGCGACGATATCGGATTTTGTCAAGGCAATATTCCAGTCCTTGATGGGACAGAATTAAATGAGAGTTTTACAGTGGCTTAGACCATTTAGCGGCTGTATTTGATTAGACCAATATCTTCGAATGAAATAATGAAGACATGATGATTGTGAAGATGAAGAACGGTCATGTATAAAGAATCAAGTACAAGGTGTATATAATAATAAACCCGAACAAGTTCAGAGCGCTTTGTACAGTAATGTGTCGACCAGTTAATGTAGAGCTCACAATGATATCCCAATGTTGCACTGCTGTTTAATTTTCAACCCAGGTGTTTGGGTCTCGTGAATAATTTTTCAAAGGGCCAGATCAGTCATGACCAGCGGAGAAGCCGTATTGTTTACACCGTTAATCCAAATTAAGCATGACATCTAATCTCATCGTACATGTATGTATTAAGCTACTAAATGTACCAGTCGCTAGCGTCCAGTGCCAAGGGTCACAATGATTTCGAGTTCAGTACGGAGTATGTATTTCAATAGTGCCACTGGTGCAATAGGGGAGAAAGCGATTGGTGGAGGCCAGCGCAGCTTGATAGATGGCGTAGAGCCGATTCTGGTTCGGGGATAGAAAGTTCCATAATGCAGGCCACGGAAAGAAGTCATGACACGTGGGACGAAGGGGTGTGCTGCACCTCGGTTGGCGGCATAATGGCAGCACATGTGTAGACCACTCTGGGATTGGATACATATTCACTTGATGAATTGAATGTTGAACGGTTAAGCAGCCCACCAAGCACGCATGCTAGAATAGCAGGGCATTGCCATGTTGCAGTATCATGAGACGTGCGGTGAAGACTGTGTAGACACATAGGGAAGGAAGCCTTTTAGCTCAAGACGTTGTATTTGATTCTTCAGCCCACATCAACATTTGACAAGTCATATTCGTAGTGGCAAAGTTCATTGTTCGTTAACAAACCCATGGCCGTTGTGTTAGTGGGCAATAGTGTCAGGTGAGCGCTCGGGACCAGCCAATTGAGGTGGAGCCAGCAGCATCTTGAGTCAAGCACAAGTTTGGTACGCTACGAAAAGCAACCGGGGACGATGGACTACAATGTTCAGCCCAAGACCGAATCACAAAATTATCATCAGCTTGCGAATGCCGATCACAAAATTATCGTCAGCTTGCGAATGCCGATCGCGTCATTCGCCAAATGCGTCCCCTCTCAGGGGAGCCGTCATCCGCTAGTTGATGCGGGGTAATGCGGGGAAGAAAAATCTTGGCACCTGATGGGCGGCCAAAGTTCAAGAACGGGAACGCGGCCCAACTCGACGGTTTGGAGCCGTCCCCATGCTGCCTTTCTCGCGGCAGCAGGACCGTGAGGGGAGCGAGATCGACTTTGCATACATGCACACAGAAAACTGCTGATTCCATAGTAGCTGTTGTAAGCACAGCTAGTTGCTTGACTGCGGGGCAGACCAACCACCACTCATTACGGGGTCATGTTGCATACAGCTATCCTTGGTCACATCCGTCCTGTCTTGCAAGTCATGGATTAGGCGCGCGGGCCTCCACCCATGATCCATCATCAGTGCGAAGGTTCGCCAGTACGACTCCACCCCCAAAAAGACACCGACAAGGTTTGTACAGACGCTCTAACTTGAATCATGCCAATGTTGCGGATAGCTGGGGCCATTTTCCAAGCTTTCTGGGCGTACAAGGCGGCCATTGTCACAATGCCACGCTTGAGCCACTGCATCACATTGTACTGTTATATTAGGCCTGACCACAGAGTAGCGGCTGCTCTTGCGACCCAAGTCCCAATTCTCCGTATTCAATCCCCTCGGACATGTCTGGTCGCTTGAAAGTAGTCGAATGCATGTGAAATTCCACTGCATTTGCTTGCTCATCAGGTTTGGCTCAACACTGATGACTGCTCTTGGAGCTGTCGGTTACGCGGCACTTTTCCATCAATACTTGCAGTTATAAAGAGGTCGTACTAATCCATAACGAAATATCTGAATCTATAAATTAACTGCATCCTGGTCCAATATGAGCAGTTCAAGTATGTAATATTAGGCGAATCCTATAGCAAGCCTGACCGCTCCTGACAGCAGTATGTTTGTGTGCGGATGTGAATAGGTTTGCTATCGCATTGTCCTTTGGCGGACTCAAGCCGGACCAAGCCTCTTCAACCAGGTTGCTACGACTCCCCTTTCATAGTCCCAGCAATCTCGGCGTATGTCTATTTCTAGGAATAGGACTAATATAATATCATGGAGATTGTGATTACAACATAAGCCCAAGAAGTACATGGTACTACTTTTATACCTGTCGGCGGAGTTGCTGGGGACTGCATCGATCAAGTCGTTCCAATTAGCTAACGCATAAAATCTATCAGTAGCCTATAGTTGCCGTAAACACAATCAATAGTTTTATTGTTTGCTAAATTTAAAGGTTAGGGAGCACAATGCGAACTTTGACTGTATTGCCATGCCTGTCTTGAGCAATTATCCGCAAGCTTTGATCCCCATTGTAAAGCTTCCAAGCGAACGTTGCCCAAAATCCAGAATGCAGAACAATGACTAAGCCCGTTGATATCTCATTCATTTCTTCTCATTTTGTTCATTTATCACATAAGACTTCTTACACTGAACCTTATGGCTGCTACCGGCCAGTGGTTTATCATACAGTCATATTATTACTCATGTTATTCTAGTCATTTGTTCTATCCATCATTTTGCTTGATTCATGACATTCTTTGCTACTTGTAATATATTATGATTATAGCAGCCTTATTATACACATGACTCTTTCTTTTCACATCACGACCAGATCACCATGAGAGCAGTAATGCTACACGTTTGAGTGGTATTATACTATTTTCTGCATTTTGAGCACTAAAGCTTTGTCTAGTGTGTTGGAGAATCAAAGAAAAGCATCTTAACGCGCCGTATTTAAAGGAGAATTAAATTTTTAAAACACGAGTCAATATTGTCGAGGCCCAAGAGTCTGCTGCGTAACCCCCGAAGAATGTAGCTCAAATTGCCGCTATTTCTGGGGTGGCAAAGAACCCTTTACTATCGACTTATCTACGCAAATGTCCGTCCAGGCAGATGGAGAGATAATTAATACACATTTTGCAATAATTAGAGAACAAGATCCAATGTGTTGACTATTTACACAAGTAATACTGCAAGGGTTGGAAGTATCTATGAAATATTATGCGTTATATATTAACCATTGCGTGATAATCCACGGTCACCTCGTCCTGGGCCTGGGCGTGGGCCTTGACCGACGTGTAGGGTTTCTTGCTTCGAATAAACGTGGCGGTTAGTATGTCGGCGGTTGATTCTGAAATGAACAGCTTGGGTACCGAGTTGGGCCGAAGGATTTGGGTCATAATCTGTGCCCACTTCCAAGGTTCCGCGGTGTTGCCAGGCAGGCTGTTGAAGTATTCCCAGCCCATGACGCCTCCGATTTGTCCATACGTCTGCCTCAGAGATGTGACTGTGGCATTGAGTTCGTTGTACGGAATATACCCATAGCCGTTATTCGGAGAGGTAAGTTGCCCAGCAACGACGCGAGATGCCGCGAATCCGTTTGATACAATGCCCGTGTAATCGGTGGTGCTCGCCATGCTTCCAAAGCCGCTGTAGAACTGGCCATTGTAAAAGTTGATCTCGGAACCCTTGCGAGAGTCCAGCAGCTTGTAGTTGAACCCGCTGAGGTTTCCGCCATTGTTCAGAGCCGAGGCGACGGGTGCCAGAGTGATGATGAAGCCGGAGCCGAAATCCCTTCGAAGACTGTCGATTAGTCGCTCGATGCCAGCCTGGCTCATGGACTGCTCAACGTCGATGTCGAGTCCCTGCAGCTTGAACTGCCGTATGACATTGCGCAGCTGGCCGTAGTATTTGTCAAAGGTGGCCTGGTCGCCATCAAGGGTACCCGAGCTGAAAGAGCCAGGCGCGGCGCCGCCAACCATGCCCATGATCTTGATGCCCGAATTCTTCAAGATCTGGGTCTCGTTCCAGAGCGTGTAGAAGACAGGGTCACTGGGCGGATAATCGTTCAAGTGAATTTCTTTTCCTTCATTTATATGCAATGAACACACGATGAGATGGGTGAGCGAAATGCCTTTTTGGTTGACGAGTGGCAGCATAGAGATTGGCCTTCCACTAGAATCATGAGTCGTCTGAAAGTAGACGACGAGCCGAGGGAGGTCTCTCGACGCCGTCACGTATTCATTGACAGGCGATGCCAGGGACAGTGTGGCCAGAGCCGCGGCCAAAAAGGGCACCTTGAACAACATGGCTGCAATGGGAGAGAAAGGGTACAGCAATACTCTTCAAGGCGACAGCCAAAGCTTGGAGACGAAGGGAAAATTAAACGGAATGAAAAAGAATCAAGCCATGCAGCCCCAGCAAGAGCCCAAACTTATTATCAATATGCAAATGTGACGCTAAGCAAGACACGGGAAACTTGGCTCAATTGCGGTCGAGGGAACCGGAGGGCCTGTCGGGTTATTTATCCCTTCAACTGCCATGGCTCCCGAGACTCAAGGTTGCATCCTCCATGAGGCCATGAGGCCGATGCGGCGCTTTTCCTTTGTCTGCCGTTGTTGTGCCCGGCGTTATTCTTAGACATGGCCAAGGGGCGTGGAACTCTTTCCCCACTGCCGCCGGGACAACTAATGCCAGAGGTGACAATCGGCGCAGTGGCCCAACCAGGAACTCTGCCTGTCTGAAACAAGCAGTTGAGGGGCGCCTTCATCGGGCCAAGCCACCAATTGGGCTCGTGCCATGCGAGGCAGGTGTCCTCGGGGTTTAAATAACTGACTGTTTGATCTTTGAGTCTAATTTGGCAGGCGGGAACGCACCATTCCATCTGGTGCCGCTCCGATGGGGCAGCGAAAAACAGGACCAGTGAGGCAATACCATGCGCGTCTGTCGTGGAATCGCAGTCTTGCTCATCTCGCAGGTTGCCGTTTATTTTATTTTGTTCCCTTCCTTATCAAGCCGCCCGGTAATGACGGTGATGACGGGGCGTCCCGAGTGTAGCGCCTCGTTCCTGCCGAATGACGACTAGTGCTGGTTCTTTGAGGATAAAGCATTCGGGTTCATTCCAGCTAGCGCAGTAATCCGTGCAGCCACCTAGGAACGACGGACCGGTTGTCGCACAAGGAATTTAGAGTCTGACAAGGACGAGTGGAGGCGGTAAATTTGCAGACTGCCAAGTCGAAAGATGCAGGTCGTGGCGGAAGAAGACGACCTTGCATGCGGCCATTCGGGCGCAATTTATCCAGCCTGTAACCTTGGTGCTGCAGCCTCCAGTTGCAGCGGCATGGCGGGACGTCGGTCGCCTAGCTGACGGGGTCTGGTGCTATTGACACGCTGCATGTCCGAGTCCGCTTTTCATCTGCAGTGGTCCTCGCCTTCGTCATGATGGACGGAATGCGTGGCATCAGACTGTTTAGGATACACTGGTCATAGAGTGAGATTGTCTGACACGGCAAATGGGCCGTCTGATCTGACAGCCGCCCGTCGTGCCATCGCTCACTGGGGTGTCGTGGCGCTTTAGCACCAGGCTGTTGAAAAGCCACACCAGTTGACCAGTTGACGTCTGGCGCCAGGGATCAAACAGGCACAGACGACCCACTGGAGGCGCTGACAACCGAGAGGTCTGGTCGGGTCTCGACTCCTGCCCAGACTTTATCCCGCGGGCCGCCCTCAGCCCTATCACTCGCTGTATTCCCGTGACGCATTTCTGGCCAAGGTTTCCACGTTGTCGTCATAATCTCGGCCGATTCTCCTCATGCGGCTGATGAAGCAAAGTGTTGCCAGCCACAAAAGTATGCCCAAGTTGAAATGGCGCTCGGCTTTTCTTCCTCTTCTTAATTTTGGTCGCCCAGGATCGGATGTGACAGCTGGGGCTGCATTTTCGCCCTCTACAGCACTCGGACTGAGATGAGCTGATTCCAAGGCTTGGCTGCGTTGGGACTGAGCATTCCATTTCCAGTGACACACGCGGCGTAACACAATGCTTGGCCGCAGTGCACTGACGCACCCAACATTGCTCTAATTACAATTACTGTGCTGGCTGGTAACAGTCGCCGTGTCTTCCAACGTCCTCCTGACCACTTTTCTGCACGCGATTGAAAATCCATCAAGTTCAAAAAGCCGCGCATAAATTTCTGTAGCATTCACGAGGGGTCTAGCATATACCATATTCCCAAGTTACTGGAGAATTGTCAAGCTAAAAGTGCCATCACTACCAACACGTACTCTAATTGGGCAATCAAGGCCATGTGGCAGAGTATTGTCAGAGCGACTTAAAATGAGTCTCTCCTAACACGGTCGGAACCGTGATCTGGTTGATCTGACAGATGTTGGTTTTGAATATAAGCTACCTGCACAAACCCAATGCCATATTCTGGATCTGAGATGGACCTCGCGCGTTGAAATGCGCTTCTTTTACCTAGCAGCTCTTATTACCGCATTCGTTTGGTGTTGAATTGGTCGCAGAACCGCCAACTTGCTTGCAACTTGGTGAGGTAATCATGTTAACATTGGTGCCTAGTGAAAACCCCGATTTGGAGCTCTTTGACTCTCATCAGAACGTATAATAGCTCACATAATACCGGCAAAATCCACCTCGCTAGGACATGTAATGACTCGTGGAAGGACCACTGCCATCCCTCTGGCCCTGCGGTATTGCTTCGCTGATGCTAGGGTAATCGACCCTAGTCAACAAAGCAGTGGCCGACCACAACCCTACGACGGGCTGCAAAGAAGGCAAATCAACATGTGAAATTGGTGAAGTCGTGATGTGCAACGTTTTTATCAAAACAGGACCAAATAGCACCAATTTGTGTCAGCAGCAATGTGAAGTAGTCATCAATCTAGCAGGGCGGAGAGCAACACAACACTCCGGGTGGTTAAAAGTTATCATGGATGGAGCGGCCTTTCTCTGCCATCTTGCGGTAACGACATGACGACGACGTCTAGCTTTCAGACCAACTCGCACTTGGCAGTCGATGAAGTGCCGTGTCCGGAATGACACTCGGCTGTGCTCTCAGGATGGCCATGGACCATGGTCTTACCCTCACCCGACGGCGGAGCCTTGGGTCAAATATCGCCATACTTTCAAATAGACGGATTGGGCATGGTTTCTTCAGATAGACGCAAAGATCTTGGTTCTTCAGCCAAAGGCAAGACATCACAAGCTCCAACGTCACAATTATTGAAACAATTGCTCGGCCGCAGCTATTCATTTTACAATCCAACGCCTACGCCAATCTCCGCGTGCCTAGTCGTAAAATAAGCCGCAAGGCAAAGCATTTCAGTGTTGGTATAGTTGCATAACCTTGTCAGCAAGGGCCTCGTTGACACTGTCAACTGGCCCATTTCAAGTAGCAACTGTGCGTCTGATACCGTGGTTGGAGATAGTATAGTGCTCACACCATACATTAAGTCAAGGCAGTCAGACTCAACTTCCGAGCTGCCATACCGGCCATATAGGCAGGGAAAGTACGTGGGTAGTCTCAGATTATTGCGTATTTGGCAGATTCGAAGGAAGCTTGACCTCGTTCTCAGGCTCTCTCTGCAGCGCTACAAGCAGGAATGGTCTTGTCCAAGTACCTTTAGCACCCCAGATACAGCCATCGGCAAATATTTTCATCACAAAGGAAAGTGGCTGCTACGCTTTGCAACGGTTTGTTCGATTAGTGGTCTAATACCTATCTGAAGGGTAGTGTGCTGCTAGTTCTGCGCAGACATTATGGCCAGTTTCTGGGTCCTTGATGGATACAGGGGACATATTAGATGAGTCTTGATGGCGTGAAGCGGATGATTAGCCGTGATCTAACGGGGGCCGTTCTGCACAAACTCCCGAACTGGGTGGTGTAGGGAGCTCGATGGCCAATCATGGCAGTGTCTAAGTGGGAATCTGGAAAGTTCTAGGTCAAGTATGGATTTGGATTACATTTTGACCAGCCCTCTTTGGTCGTCTAGTCGCTCTCCCTATGAAGAAGGTTTAGTTTTGCGTGGTTCTTACATAACTCATGCCCGTGTCTTGAGGGGTTTGCAAACATGACGTGGCCAGACCAAGGGAAAGCAGATGGACTTGCCTCTGATACTATTCAACTCGATAGAGCATCGAGCTAGTTCGCGTCACGTCTGGCTGGGCAACATGGCTGACAGATGGGTGTCTGGTGAAGACTTGGCCGTCATGGACACGCAACACATGGGCGCATACAAATCTAATGCCGGCTAAAACAAATGGACCTTGGGCTCGCTACAGCAGCCGTTGCTTTATTCGCCCAGAAAATATTGTCATTCCTGCGTAGCAACACCTTTATATGCCGGTCGAACCATGACAAACATGTGTGATTTGCATCCCAGTAACAATGTCTAGCAAAGTAAAAAGTAACACACGGCAATCAGTCGAGAGCCAGAGGCAGTATATGGCCATGTTCCGGACAATGACCATCTCTAATACTGACAACTCGGGTTGTTGAGAAAGCTACATGGGCTCCGTCATTCCCAACCTGGCACTGCATCTCAATACGCATGCTTGGATCAGACATACTTTACTAGAGCGGGGAAGAATGGAACACGGTCGGTTATTCTACGAGCCCAATTCAATTGATTGCGGCGTTGCATGCGAATGAACCCAGCGTCATCGTAGCACGCGAGCAACATTTTGTTCACCGTAAACCCAAGTGCAATGTCGCATTGTCCGCAATTGACTCAATATTATCATTGAATGCATCTTCACAACTTCTGTCCATGGCTCAAGATGCATTCCCTTACTCGGACAGCCTCATATGCAGCCGCCCGCAAGATGGTGCAGACTAGGTCTCAGACGCTGCGTCTGCTTCGTCTGCTTCCGCCAACAAGTCAAAGTTCTTAAACTGGCGCGCGGGAATACGTCTCTGGAACAGTATGTCCAATTCCTCATACGTCCTGTTCTGACTTTCCGGGAGACGAAAGTAACACCACACGAGGCAGACTGCGCTGACGCCCCCAAAGAGAAAGCCTGCCTTTCCGCCCCAGTTGGCCTCGTTCGAATTGAGCATGTACGGCATGGCTATTGTGAAGACGATGCTGGCGCATGCCTGCACCGCCGTAGAAATGGCTATGGTGCGCTCTCGCAGTCGTGTGGCGGAAATCTCCGAAATGACTACAAAGCATATCGGCCCGACAGTCATCTGGTAGACAAAGGTCCAGACATCCATGAGTGATGCCATGGCCCATATGGCGCCTGTGTTGTGCTTTGGGATGCTTAGAAACCCAATGACGAAGAGAAGAGTCGTCATGGCCACCATTCCGGAGATGTATATGGTTCTCCGTCCAAGCTTGAACTGAGGGTTGCCGCGTCAGCTTCCTTTGGTACCCAAGACGCGGCTCGCGCATTTCCGGCGATACTCACGTAATTCATCAACGGCCAGGATATCACGGTACCGACGAAGCCGAGGGCAGTGTTGCCGACGCCCACTGATTACGGGTTGTCAGTGCACCAGTCCAGGCGTGCCGGGGCGGAAGCAACTTACTGCTAAAGGCATCACTGGAGCTCAGTCCGGCCTGTTCGAAAAAGTAGTTGGCATACCCAATAAGGGGATTGCCCCCGATGACCTGGATGAGGTAGACCATGACGGAAATCTCGGTGCGCACCAGGCTCACGCCCTTGAAGCAGTCGCGGTATGTTGTTTGGGTCTCGTACTCTTGTTCGAGAAGGTCAGTTTGTTCTATGCCAACCAGGAGCTTGTCAATATCCGGGCGGTTCTTCTTCGACGTGAGCTTGAGCAAGGCATTGCGGGCATCCTCGCGTCTCCCGCGGCGGATAAGCCAGTACGGGCTTTCCGGGGCAAAGGGAAGCCCTGCCAGCAGCACGACCGGCCACACCCACTGAATAGCCTGTCGGTTTCAAATTCGCAATGAACTGTCAGCGTTCGCGTCCCGCAGGTCCCACGTGTCAAATTAATCTTGGTGCCGGAGCTTACAAAGGGGATCCTGTACGCCCACTCGTCGAGCCGAGTCTCCACCCCGGCGGCACAGCCTTGGGCAATGAACTGGCCTATAACGAAGGCCAGGTTGACAGAGGTGGTGAGGAAGCCTCTCAACGTCACGGGGCAGATTTCGGAGGCGTAGGTGGGAGCAATGACGACGTAAAAGCCATAGGCGAGGCCGGCAAAGATCTCGCCTACGCAGAGCATGGCAATGGAGGTGGCGAAGAATTGCACAAAAACAAATGCAATGGACCAGACACAGCACAGGGCGAGGGTCTTGCGGCGGCCAAGATAGTGCAGTGGATAGCTGCTCGCAATGGCGCCGACTGCTTGGCCGATTGGGTTCCCCATGCCCAGGCCCGTCTGCCAAGGCGCGGCAATCTCATAGTGGTCACCAACCCAATCTCCGTACTTGGTTTGGAAGGCGGGCAGGGCGTAGAAGGAGGTGATGATTTGCGCATCGAAGCCTGCCATGACGACGGCAATGCAGAAGAACATGGCCCAGAAGGTGGCCATGGGGTACATTCTCACGGCCGCCCAGAAACCAAGCTCGTGTTCGGCCTCTGTGATGTCACGGGTTTGGTCAATGCCCAGAGCCCGCGACGGCCCTGCAACGCCGGTGCCATGGTCATGATGCTCTGCCGCGTAGTCGTCGGGGTCCTTGGATGGCACAAACGCGGCTGACGTTGTGGCGGGCATGCTGGAGAGCGAGGTGTGTCGCGTGTGCAGATTGGGCACTGCTTGAAAGCGGCAAAGGTTTCAGGAGCCTTGGGGTAGTCACAAGAAGTCGAGCTTGAAGGGCGGATGGAAAAGGTTCCCCCGAGCCCAAACGTGGTCCTCGGATGTCCACGAACCAGGCTCAGTCACCAGGCTTGGTCTTTTCAATCGACCCGTCTCCCTTGACACTGGGCAATAATATGGGGAGGGCGACGAGTGACAGGAGTCGATGAGAAGCAGGACACGTGGGTTTTTTTCCTTTTTGCTCGGCTCTGAGCAGTTCGCGCATGTCAGACGACGCCGAAACCGCATTCAGACAAGGCCGGGAACGCTCTGGGTCGCGTGGACGGCGTCGATCAAGCACAACACGGCCAATGAAACACGAGGCTTTGGGCCTCCATGTTAGATACCAAGCATGGGGTAACGGGGTATTGTCCTCTGGACGGAGCATGGAGTGCTCCATGTCCATTGTACTCGGTCGTTGTCTGGTGGATTTGGCATTTGCGGGGGAGAAGCGGAGCAACGCGAATACCCAAGCGATATTACAACAGCGGGGGCCAATGAAAGCTCTCTCTGTCAGCTACCAGTCAGTTCGGGGCAGAAGACCGCAAGAGCAAATGCAGCAGCTCGATATTTTGCCTCAAGTACGCACTTTAATGATGATGAGCCAGGCAGTCGTCCCTAGACACTTTTTGTCAATGACTGAGGAAGCAGAACAGGCTGCTGCAGGCGCATTCATGTCGCAGTTGATGCCCACTGTCGGCTTCCTTAGCCTGCTCAATCACGCTGCGGCAACAGGCTAAATGTACCAAGTGTACAGTAAGTGAGGATCAAATGACTCCACTACGTACCCGTTGGTGCACCGGGCCCCTGAAACGAGAACAGTTTTGCATGAATCCCTCCATATCCCGAGTGACAAATGAATGCAACGTGAGCCAGCCAAAATCTTGAATCGACCATTGCAGAGGGAGCTGTGTTCACCACAAAGATTTCCTGCGCCAGTTGCACACGTGGCTTGCATTATTTTCCATCACTACAACACCTCGTGTGACTCTGGTTATGGCGCACGAGACCAGGACGTGGCCAAATCTCGGCGCCATTCTTGGTCCTGCAGATTTGGTATCGGGCCGCTTCCACCCAACTGGAAAGTTGGATTCACAGTGGTTCTGAGTGAGCCTGCGGCAAGGTGATTGGGATTCAAGACCTTGGTTTGCCATGCACTTGTAGTCTTGTACCATTGTGCCAGCAACATATACACTGTGCCAGCAGCATATAAGAGGTGCTGTCCGCGCGAAAGGGAAATAAGGCAGACCAGTGCTCGACATCCGCGACAATGAAAGTTTCTGCATTCCTAGTGCTCGCCATTTCCGGCCTTGGCGTCGCGGCAGAGCAGCAACAGCCCGAGGCCCGCGCCGCCCACGGCTATCAAAAAGACAATCGCAACCTTAAATACATCAACAACGTCCCCATGGCCAAGACACCTGCGCAGGTCAAAATTGAGAACGAGTCTACTTAGGTGTCGGGCCTCTGCTCTGTCAGTGGATGTTGGCTCAATGCTGTCGTCGTCGAGAGCAAATCCCCCACAGATTGCTAACATGCCTGCACAGTTGACGACCTGCGCCAAGGCAAATGACACAATGTCCCTCGATTTCTGCGGCCTGTCTGTTTAACTCGACTCGGGTATAGTATATAAGCGTGGTTATATACTTGTATATGTGCATTTAGTGTCGACTGTATATAAAGCAAGACATGTCCGATCAAATGTCAACGTGTCTAGGACAATATGCAAATCCTGCAATGTGCACTCTGTTTCGCAAATAGCACCGACTTTTGCTAGCCAGGCCAGCATGTGGACTACAGTAACATGTTGGCCGCCGCTGGGCCATCACCACCCACAGCTACGTCATGGGGAATACCCGATAAGCCATAAATTGTGCTTTTTTTATATTATTAGTTGCTGTGTTATTTACAAGCCGCAGCCCCAAAGTGAGCCTGGAATCCGCAGCCCCAAAATGAGCATGGAATCCGCTTGAGCCCTTCGCCCGTCTCAAAAGACTCGGGGTTGAACATGCGAAATGCTGTGGATCACTCGATACGAGGCCGGTACTGAAAACTCTGAGAAGGAATGCCCCATAAGACTTGGGCGGGCCCTCGGTTGGGTCCTACGGAAATTCCTTCACCTAAACTCTTTGTTGCGCTATGACAGAAACCTTCCGGTAAAGGATCCGCACCATGACAGCACCTAGATTGCAAGCAATGCCAATGGCAATCTTCTATAAAACCCTTGCAGCCTCATCTAATATCCAACTGTGGGACGAATGAGTTCATCTATTATATCCAAATATATTCTCAACTCGTCAAGGTGAGAGCTGGTGTGGCCGTACAATGATGGTCCAGACACCAGTACGCAATGGGGCTCATGCGGCTCCTCGTAGCGGATATGGGTCTGAAGAGTGTTGTTCAGGTTTCTCACCGCCGGATTTATGATGCTCAAGGCAACACTGCATTTATCCAGGATCCAGATGTGCACTTTGGTCTGATTGGCACTTTTGACGGACCTTTGGTACAGATATCCCGAGTTCCCAGCTTTCTGATACGGGAACCAACAATGAGGTCCGTCTCATGGAATGGTAAGACTGTGAATGGCCTGTCTCGGAGACTGACCTCCTGGCGATGCTAAAAATGGGACAACCTTGGACAAAACTGGAGCGTGCCCTCAGCCCAAGCAAACCGCTTTGACTTGAATGCTCCTCAAGCCAATGGTTCTTGCATGTTGTCCCCATATTTACACTTGGACTAACACCTTTGTTGGCGAGAGCTGATGTGGAGAAAAAGAGTTATGCCGGAGAATGATGGCACTCACATGATGTGTTTTGAGGACTTCTAGCTACGGTAATGAAAGGAAGTAGAACCGGACACTATCAGCAGTGGCAAAGAGTTGAACGGCATGTACCACGCGGACTGAAACCAGGTCAGGTAGGAGTCATCCATTCGCCATGTCTTCACAAAGGTAACGAGTTTCTCGTCAAGATAATGGCCCACATTGACGTAACGAGGCATAAATTGGTGTACAAAGGTGTAAAGTCGAGCATGAATTGTTTCAGCACAAGGAGGTCACCAAAGAGCAGTTTCGTGGGATCGGAATGGGCCATGTTACATATTACAATCGCTACCAATGACATGCTGTGATGTGCCAAAATAATGTTTAAGCCCGTTTTCGAAAACATTTGGGGTGTCATCGTCAGAGAAGGGAACCACCAAAATACCCATGCCATCAACGGGCGTTGTGCAGTGGTCTGGTCTGCCTCAATCACTGCAACGATCGACCGGGTAAGGGAGTCCCCGAAATCCTCAATTCAGCAGCCTCGAGGTCCCTAGCCCTGAAACCAGACGAGACTGTGTTCCTCCATGAGATTTCTATGCCGAGATGTGGGAGCGAGCACTATTTTCCGCATACGCAAAGAATATTGCGTCAACTAGTTATAAGAACAGGAAGAGCAGTATCGACAGAAAGAAATCGCGCGCCATCCACAGGGTTTTGTTCGTGAATGCAGCATCGAGCCACAAGTGGTCTGTCATGCCTGCATTGCAAGAGTTTAATGGCGCGAGAAGGGGGGCCACAGCTCAGCTCTGCCCTGTCCATATTTGCTTGGCAAACTCACCCAAAACTAGAAAGTGGGAGACTTGCAGCTCTCGAAACTGGCTGGATGATGGCGTCTGTCGGGAGGATTGCCCCTCTTGCCTAAATTCTTCATGTCTGAACAACCGTGTGGCAACATGTCTTTGCCGGAAGCTCCCGCGGCTCCCACACACTGGTCTAAATTGTCTGCAATCCCAGACTTGAATCCGAATCTCAGCACCATTAAACACTTTGGTAAGAACTACATATACATGAGAACCTTTTGTGAATTGCTAAAAAGGCCCGCTAAAAAATAAGACACATTCTAGGCCAATACCTCTTGGTCTCCAGAGCGAGGCCTCTCCAGGAAAGCCGAATGACTGAGCTTTTCAACAGCAAGGCGCTCACCACACGTAATTTGCGGTGCGGCCTTTGTCCTGGCCAACAAGTACAGTTGATAAACCAGCCAAGCTTAGACATGGCCTTGCAAGCGCCGTCCTAATGGCACTGCCATCGTGGGAAAGCTACGGGCTATTCGAACGCAGTAATCCAACACACCGTTGACCCTTGTCAGAAATGTGCTTTGATTTGATCTGTGTAGGCTGGGAAATTGTGCCATCTTAGCAGTCCGTGTCCC
Organism: Keithomyces neogunnii; assembly: GCA_020975405.1. Lineage (NCBI taxonomy): Eukaryota > Fungi > Ascomycota > Sordariomycetes > Hypocreales > Clavicipitaceae > Keithomyces > Keithomyces neogunnii. The sequence goes on along the minus strand of JAIOWQ010000010.1, from coordinate 295,299 downwards.
AGGGCGTTGGTAAATGCAACGAGGGGTCCTGTTGTGACCAACAGACCGAGTTGGCTTAGCCCAGAAGTGGCCAAGATTATCTTATATGGGGTGGCTTTCAGCGCAAAAGTTTCACGGCTTGTAGTTGCAGCGCGATCAAGGTTTGACGACTGGGCGCTTCAGCAAACCGTCGCCGTGCTCCGTCCGCACAGACCCCCCGTGGAAATGCCGATCAAGGCCGTATTCGGCCGCATAACCAACGCCAACAAACTATAACTCCGTCGTTGCCATTCATGCGCCAGGGTTTGACGTTGGCCTCTGGTCTCCCCGGCGAGCCGCCATGACCTTAATTTTTTGGTGACTGCCACTTTGCCCAACCAACATGTCGAAGATGGCCATGGGCACAAGATGATCCCTGCCCTCTTCAAAGAGATTAGATGACAAGCTTGAGACAGATCTACTGTGGCGCTCTGCCTCTTGCAGGATACCTGCCTTGCCGAGCCCCTGGGAGAACCCTTGCTGATACGCGAAGCCCTATTTGGAGGAATCCAAATCCTCAAATACTAGTAGCCGCCTTCCAAGGATCAAGACACCACATCATGCCATCTCTGTCGTAATAACAAGTGCCGACTCTCCTTCCTGCATTGATGCTCCTCGCCGTCTCGAGTCCCGGATATTGCCCATTTTAGTCAGAGGAAAATGCACACACTGCTTCCTGCGCACTTTGTGCCCGAGGTAGTTACCCAGGACGATTTAGTGGTGGCTTCGCTTGCTTGGGGCTTCTCTCTTGGCTTCGGCTGGCTTACAATCTGGACGGCTGTGAAGCAAACCAAACACATCTACAAACGCCATGGCAGTGCGGTCTGGCGCAACTCATACGTCTGGATGATATGGCTCGAAATATCCGTCTGTCTCGTCTTTAGCGTCATTTGCTGGATGCATCTGAAAGGATATATACCTTCAAGGTTTGTCGTGGCGCATCTTTCAAGGGAGGGCAAGGTGTAGTTTGCTAACTAGTCATGCCTAGCTTTGCCTTTTATTTTACCATTCGTACGTTTGTTTGATTTACACGGCACCGTCTTGCAAAAGCTGGAAGCTAACTCTGCTTAGTTACTACATGGGCGCTTCAAGTACGCACATCGCACCTAATCTTAGCGAATCCGGCACTAACACGAATGCTTGCAGGTCCAATTTCTCCTCCAAATCATCATCAACCGGTGTTCCATTCTCCTCACGGATAAGAAAAACAGCAACCGCCTCAAAATTACCGTTGCCGTCCTCATCACGGCAATAAATATTTCCGTCTACGCCATTTGGATTCCTGCCCGCCTGCAAATCTCGGACAGATATATTGCGATTAACAGGTGGTGGGACCGTATCGAGAAGATTGTCTATCTCGTCATCGACGCGGTGCTCAATGTTTACTTTATCCGAATTGTTCAACGCAACCTGGTCACGCGCGGCTTGACCAAGTATAGGAGCTTGGTCAGGTTCAACATGTTCATCATTGGATTTTCTCTGAGCATGGACGTTTTAATCATTTCCATGATGAGTCTGAAAAACACATTTGTGTAAGTTGTGCCCTGAACGGGATGCGGAAGACACTTGGCCGGCACGCAATTTAACAGTCACCCAGTTACATGCAGTTTCACCCGCTGGCCTACATTGTCAAGCTCAAGATCGAAATGTCCATGGCAGACTTGATTGCAAAGGTTGCGAGGAAGCGCGACTACGGCATTATTTCCGACGATGCCTACAACAACGGCGCTCGCGGAGGTCCCAGGCAACCCAACAAGGGCATCAAACCCCTCGGCAGAAACGTCAACTCATCGGTGCACGAGGTCGACTTGAAGTCGGACGAAGAGTCGATAGAGCTGCGGCAGTTGGCTGAAGGATCGATGCACAGCGGTTATCAGCAGCACGGCATGGACAGCGCCGAGACTTCTGCCCGTGGCTCGTCCTCCTCGGCTCTGCAGGAAAACGGAGCCATCTACACAACCCAGGAAATCTCCGTCGCCGTCGAATCAGCCCCGAGCGGCTATGAATCAGGCAGCGTTGCCGGCTTCAGCGAGGACCGATCCGCGGAGAAGGGCGATGACAGTGCAAAAAGACGATACAACGAGTCTGGTGAAAAGAAGTCCATGGGTCTGCGCACCAAGATATGGGCTGACGACAATGGTGCGGTTCGCCCCCCGCTGCCCACTTGGCAGGGTTGAGCAAGTTTAATAAATGAGCTCGGGTATCAGGCAAGGGAATCTACTGCAGGCAGCCACTGCGGGCCCCTGTTGCTCAAATCATGGATGAGGAAGCAATGGGACCCCGCAATGGAGAGAGGGTATTCGCTCCGAAAGGCCTCGAGGCATGAAGCAGCAAAGGGGTGAGATGGCAGCATGTGTATATCACGGTATAGGCTCCAACCTCGTTGGCCTGGGAGGAAACTGTGGATGTCTCCGCTTTGCTGTAACACTCGTACAGTACTACCACAACATTAAGCGTGCGCTTTAATATTTATACATTGTTCCTTTCTACTTGTTGTCAAAGAAGTGGTTATACGTTGCATGTGTGGACTTGCCTGCTTGACTGCAAATGATATTCGAAACTAATTCATCGAGAGCAGCTCTTTGATTTGGAACATGAGCACCATGCCAATACATCAACCACTGGTCCACGCGCTGCAACAAGTGACTCTGGTGACTCTTTCTTTATCCCCTGAGAGCCCTGCTTGTTATGGCCCTGTGAACATCCTGCCACGCAATGCCGCCAGTCCATCAAGTAAAGTGGATGAACTTGGTGTCGAGCCAGGTGGTAATAGGCCCAAGCAAGATGCTCTCCTGAACCCATCGGCCACCGCAAGCCACCCTTCTCTTGGCCTGTTTGGAAAATACCTTCAATCCCAATCGAAGCGTTAAACAGGCGTGGATTGGGCCCTCGACCGCCCATTGTCGGAGACCCACTCTCTGCGCTAGACCCGCAACCCGCAGCGCTTGGTCTTCAAACCGCCACCAGACCAAAACCAATCGCCATTTGACCGGAGCCTTTACTGCCACGCAACGACATATCCAGCCTCCCCAAGGTACATTTCCCGAGCCCAGGTCGTGCGCGCTCATCATGGCGCCTGGGACCAAGGCCGCAGACGATGCAGTGGCTGATGCGGCGCCGGCTCGACCGTCCATGCTCCAAGGCGCATCCCTCCTCATTGTGCTGCAACTCGGATCTCGCCTCGTAACCTTTGCCGCCAACCAGCTTCTCCTTCGCTTCCTCACGGCACCCTTGCTCGGCCTCTCGACTCAACTAGAGGTGTACTACCTCTCGGTTCTGTTTTTTGCCCGGGAAAGCCTGCGCGTTGCTATCCAGCGCCAGGGCACGTCTGGTCCTCACAGAAATGACAGAAATGACAGAAATGACGCCACGCTGGCTCTTCGTCGAGAGAGTCAGGCCGTTGTCAACCTGGGATACCTGGCCATCGTCTTGGGCATCTTTTTGAGCATGGGCCTGGGACGAATGTACCTTGCGTATGCGACGGACTCGACTTTCCAGACGCCGTACCTGACCCAGTCGGTGTGTTTGTACGGGCTTGCGGCCGTTGTTGAGCTTCTCTCGGAGCCGTGCTTCGTCCTCGTGCAGATGAGGCTGCAGTTTGGCACTCGAGCATCGGCCGAGTCGGCGGCAACTTTTCTCCGCTGCATCGTCGTGTTCGGTGCGGCGTTTGTCGCATCCAAGCAGCAACTAGACCTCGGCGTGCTGCCGTTTGCCCTGGGCCAAGTCGTCTACGGCGCAGCCTTGCTCGCCGTCTACCTGACCTCGGGCTACGGCCTTGCAACGACGGCCGGCTTCTCGCTCCTACCAAGGCCCGTATCCGCAGACGCCAGCTTCCTCGGCACCTATCTCTACAGACCGACCATGACGCTTGCGGGCAGCATGATGGCCCAGAGCTTCGTGAAGCACCTGCTCACGCAAGGCGACACCTTTCTCATCTCCCTCCTCTCTCGGCCCGAGACTCAGGGCGTTTATGCCCTGGCAAACAACTACGGCGGACTGCTGGCGCGGCTGCTCTTCCAGCCCATCGAGGAAAGCAGCCGCACCTACTTCTCCAGGCTCCTGGCGGCAACCGCCGAGCAGCCGGCTGCTTTGCCTGCTGTGCAAGAAGCGAAGCAAAGCTTCCGCATCCTCATGAGGCTGTACCTTGTTCTATCGGCAATAATCATCTGCCTCGGGCCGTTTGCCGCGCCACCGCTGCTGGCTATCGTGGCCGGCAGGCAATGGGCCCTGGTTGGGGCAGGCGACGTGCTCCGCGTCTACTGCTTCTACATTCCATTTCTCGCGCTCAACGGCCTCACTGAATCCTTTGTCGCATCCGTTGCCTCGGAAGCCGATGTCCACAGGCAATCTGCTTGGATGGCCGCATTTTCAGTCGTCTTTGTCGCGTCGGCCTTTGTCTTTATGCGCGTGCTCCAACTGGGGGCCCGGGGTCTTGTTTTGGCCAACATTGTCAATATGCTGTGTCGTATTACATGGAGCCTGCTCTTCATCAAGGCCTTCTTCGCCAAGAACAAGACTGCCCTCTCGATTAGGTCCCTGGTTCCCGGGAGCACCACGGCGCTGTCACTTTCGGCGCTCTTCGCCATGCGACAGCTTGACACTTTACACGAGGACGGTAGCACGCAACCGATTGTGACGCTTGCCAAAATTGCTGGCTTTGCCATTCCACTGTTGCTTCTAATGTAAGGGCATCTACTCTTTCTCTGTAAACGGCTAGGGGCTAACTCGATGCACAGGGGGTTCCTCGAGAGACGATTTCTCATCAGCTGCTTCCAGTCCATCCGTGGCCAGAGGCTGGCCAAGAAATAATGACGCCGGCACACATCCCCAACGCAAATAATACACACTGATATAAAATATGTAACAACATCATAGACTCGGATATAGACAAAAGGAAAAACAAGGCGCTAGTCAAATGTAATCTTGGTTGACTTTTGCGTCATATCTACATCCTTGAAGAAGGATCCGTACATGTCGTGCGTCTTCTTCTTGACAGTCGTTCCGAATTTGAGAAGCTCGTCGGGGACAGGCTGGTTGGCGCCCTTGAGAATATTCACCAGGCTACGAGACATGGTTAGAGCATGTTTTGACGAGGGCGGGGTTGAAGGGGTCAAAAACTCACGAGCCAGAGTGCGCCTTATCTTGCACCGTAAACAATGTATGCGCCTCACCAGTGTTGCCGGCCCGCCCGGTACGACCAATTCGGTGGACGTAGTCTTCAATCGTCAATGGAAACTGGTTGTGTGCCGGTCAGTAAAAACGTTCCGGAATGCCAAGTTGTAGGGACCGACTCACAGTGACGTTGATGACCAATTTGACCTCGGGGATGTCCAGTCCACGAGCAGCAACATCAGTGGCAACAAGCACCGGCGTCTGGCCAGTCTTGAAGGCCTCCAAGCTGCGAGTTCGCTGCTCCTGCTTCAAGTCGCCATGGATGCCGCCGACACGAATGCCCTTGCGGCTCAAGAAGCCCTCCACACGGGTCGCCTCTTTCTTGTACAAACAGAAAACAAGGATGCGGTCATTCTTCTGCTTGCCTTGCTGATGCTGCTTCAAGATTTGGAGCAGGCGGAACTCCTTGTCCTTGGGGTCAACCACCTCAACCTTTTGGGAGATGCGACTGTTGGCTTGCAGTTCGACGGAGCCATTCTCGGTTTCTTTGCCCCCGGAGCCAATGGTGATCTTGACGGGGTCAACCATGAAAGTAGAAGCCAGCGCCTGGACAGATTGCGGCCAAGTAGCGGTGAACATGAGAGTCTGTCGCTTCTCCAGGGCTGCGCAGGCGCCAAGGATCAGCTTGATGTCGTCCTCAAACCCTTTGTCAAGCATGCGATCAGCTTCATCAAGGACAGCGAATCGGCAGCCGCTCAAATCAACTGTGCCATCAGACATGAAGTCTTTCAAGCGGCCGGGCGTGGCGACGATGACATCGGCGCCCCGGTTGATGAGCGCTCTCTGATCGTCCTTTGATGAGCCACCATACAAGCACACGCACTTCAACTTGGCCAGGGCTGCCAATGAGGCCAGCTGGGTATGTGTCTGCATGGCAAGTTCACGAGTGGGAGACACAACGACGGCTTTCGTTCCCTTCTTTCCGATGGCAGACACAGCCTCAATGCAAGGCAGTGCAAAGGCCATGGTCTTTCCAGAGCCCGTCTCTGCAACACCGACGACGTCTCTCCCAGAGAGCGTAGACGGCCATGACGCAGCCTGAATAGGTGTGGGAACCTTGTAATTCGCAAACGGTGACGGAGTCTTCTCGAGCAGGTTTGTCGAGGGAAGATGGTGGAATTCGATGACCGGTCGAAGAGATGTAGTTTCGCCTCGAGGATCAGTCACGGTAATCTGATTGGTCGACATGAAGGTATCAATGTCGGCTTGGGGGACGTTGGCCAAGCTAATGGTTTGGACATATGGACCATGCGCAGTAGCAGAAGCCCCAGCACTGGGCGCTGTACTTTCCTTGCCTTTGTCCTTGTTGGTCTTTTTGGGTTCTTCAGAAGGCTCCTCGGCTGTCGTAGACTCTGCGGAAGCCTGTGCCTCTCTTAATCTCTTCTCCTTCTTCTCCTTCTTCTTGGCTTTCTTTTCAGCCTTGCGCTGAGCCTCGAGATCGCTGTCCTTTTCGTTGTCATTGGCGACCCCGGAATCCTCCGACTTGCGCTTCTTGTCTTTCTTTTCCTTCTTCTTGTCCTTCTTCTCCTTCTTCAGCTGGGAGTCGTCATTGTCCTTTTGGAGCTTGAGTTTTTTGATGGGACGAGGGGCCTCGTCTTCTCCGAGGGTGTGCTTCGTGGCAGCCATTGCGAAGGATCCTAATCTTAATGGTTCCAAAACGCAGGTGGTAGAAAGGATCGCTGGGCGTGAAATGTGACCATCAAAAAGTAAATCACCAAGGCGGTGGGGGAAAAGGGAAAAAATAAACATTATCGATAAGAGACTTTCATCGCTCAGGGCACTAAGTGGGTCTTACCAAAGGGACTGATTCATACATGAGCCATCTTCGGCCAAGCCGTCGCGGAGTACAGGGTAGCAACTTGGAAAGGTGCAGTCCAAGTCGAGGACATTGATGCAAGATAAAATAAAGAATATTGATTATTGCTTCGTAGAACCCGACGATTAGACCTCAATAGAAGGCTACAGAAAGATACTTTTGAGTATTACATGCATAAATTCGATGGCGCAGTTGATCTCGTCGCGGAGCTGTCATGCCAAATAATGTCCAATGTAAGCATACAACATGATTACCAAATTTAGGAATTTAGCAGGGCTAATGTCTGCTTTGGAAATTCTTTTTCGAATTGATAGTTCTGCCAGACATTAATTTTGAAAGCCAGTCTTCAATAATACAAGCTTTGTGCTTCGAAAGTCGCTTGCAATAAGGTACTTGTGCACCTAAGGTAAGTACCTACCTAGGTACCTAGGTACCTACCATGACGCCCCCCCCCCTGTTTTTAGAGAAAGGTTGGTGACAAACTGCTGTCTTGTAATTACCCAAGTAATTTATAATAGTAATATGGGCTGTATCATAATTTTCATCTATTGCAAGACAGCAGTTTATTCCTAAACCTGTCACTAGAAACAGGGCAGTGCGCCAAGGTACTTTACCGTAATACTTGGAGGTCCATCACGCACCTGGTGGGTCCATTATGTTCCCGCATCCACTGCGCCTCAGATGCATCTATTCGATGGACCAGACCCTTGTTTCATTGACTGCGCCGTCCAACAGGGGACGAGATTTGCGACCGGGACCTGTGCCGCCTTCGTCCCCCCACCATAACATGAACTACCAACAACGTTGTCGAGGACGGACTTGTCGCCTCTCCCTGACTCTGGCGGGTGCCTCAACCCACTACGTGTGTCGCCGTAGCCTCGTCCACCTTTTTTTGCTCATTGCGCTCCCATGGCCGCAGAACTTACATCGGATGGAAGAGAGGGCAGAGAGGGCAGAGAGGAGAGTATGCGGGATAAGGTGGGCGGGTTTCTGTATGTTCAACCGGCGTCGTCACCGCTAGAGTCTGCAATGAAAGGCCACGCAACACCGGGACTAACCGTGTAGTTCAGGAAGAAGAACTATGACAAGGGGGAACTTGCGTTAAAGCATGCCATCGGTCTTGGTAGCCAGCCCAGTGTTGTGCCTGTGACTGAACCCGTCCTCGACGGACCTTCACGGCCGGTCGAGGTCGGATGGCATCCCGTGGGTGGACTGGCCGGCAAGTGGTTCGCGGAGCAGACGGGTCTGGGCAAGATGATTACTGAGAGGATCAATAAGTACCCCGATCCCACGCAGCATTGGGCTGTTCTTGTCGGAGACTATGCTCACCAGCTGTGGATGGTAAGTCTTGCAACTGAGCCGTGAGCCCAATTGAGGCGCTGGAGCGACTGCCGACACTGAGACAATAGGACGAGAACTTTGATGTCATTTACACAAATGAGAAGATCAAGCGCGAAGAGTGGCGGACATTCAAAGTCGGCGAAACGCGCTTCAATGACGATGCCACTCGTAGAGCCGGTGTGTTCCAACGGCCCTCGCCGTCAAACCGGAAAACAGTGAGCTAACCGAACACAAAAAAAGGCGAATCAGTAATACAGGCTATTAGAGACAAGCAGCCGGGCTACAACCTCATTACCAACAACTGCCAAACGTTCGCTCTGCAGCTCCTCGACGCTATCAAAGTCGGCGCTAAGAAAGAGTTTGGCACGACCTTGGCTGTCTACGAGCGGATAATTGGACCCGGAAAGGTCACGGATCTTTTCGCAGATGGGCAACTGTCTGCAGGCCAGTCTGCTGACGGCGAACCATCACATGAAAACACAGTCTCTGTGGCACAACAAGTCATGCACGACAACACAACGCAGCTCGACGCCGAGGAACAAATGGCGAAAAACGACAGCGGGAGCGACAAAGACGGCGATCGAGGACTGAATGAGGAGAATGGTCAGGCAAAGGGCAAGAAGCGCAACTTTTTCGCCCGCATGTTGAGGAAGTAACTCCCCATGATAACGTGTCCGTCCGGCGAAGAGCGAGGGGCCATAAGCGAAGCCGTGATCGAAACAAAAGCTATCAACGAAGTGGATGGTGTCCATATCTTGGAGCTTCCATCTTTCAACAAACAGCCACGAATGCCAACTAGACCAATGTCCTTTAGGTTCCACCTTGTTTCCTTGCTATGGGATAGTTGACCTCTGTGTCACTTCAAGTACCCTCAGTGCCTGAAGCGAACACGGGATACTGATCGGCCACGAGAGGAGTCTTGTTCGAGGAAGATGACTGTGGGATTAGTATCTAAGCTTTTAGAGAAATCTGCGCGTAATTCGAAGCCGTAATATCAGTCTCTCGAATGCAGCAGCCCCGCAGGCCATTACAGTGGAAAACGACATTGAGGCAGATGCTTTGAGACCGGGATGGAACCACGTGTCCTGCCACGACACCTGGGACAGCTCCAGATTAGTCCAGCTGTCTTTGTACGTGCCGTACGAGGGTGCCATGTACACAATTGTAGATGTGCAATGCGCGTAATACCGCATTCTGCTGTCGACGTGTATTCCGCTCACCGCGGCTTCTGTGTACCAGTGTCCGAGTAGGGGACGGATAAAAATTTGCCATGAAAGGCGGCCCTTTTCATGGCAACCTGCCGTTCCAAAACTCAGAGTATAATTCATACCCCGTGCGTTTCGACAGTAAATGTCATTGATGGAAAACACGACTAGTTGTGGCATAACGCCCAAGCCTGAAATGTACGGCTTGGGAATACGCATCGCCATCTACTTGGAGTGGCTGGGGACCATGTGGTTCAATTACATTGACCAAACAGCCTTGCCCGATCTTCGACTCTTGGGATTGTGCCTGTCGGGAAGCATGACTCTTGCTGTCTTGATACAGTCCGTCGACGGCGTTCTCGGGGCTTCCGAGATGTACATTATGATTGTTCTTGGGACAGGCGGGACGCTGTTCTTGGTGCCGGTCTACATCTGGAGAGTCATGACTGGGTGTAGGAGTTATTGGAGCCCATTCTATTGGACTGAGGAGGAGCCGTTGCGAATCAACCGCTTCATCAACTTCGCAATCGTGCTCGTCGGAGCGTGTGTGGCCGTCCGATATTTCGCGGCTTTCTTGCCACAACTGAACGATAGCTGTCAGCAGTACGGCTTCATGTTTGGCAGAGTGCCGCTGAACAACTGGGCATTTATCGTGCTGAATTCCATGCTGCACGTTGCTGTTATTGTAGTTTGTGCTGTCATCTTGGTTGCGGACTGTGGAGCTTCACGGCCGACAGAGAGCTCCCGACGGCGACGTAGAAGGCGACGACAGAAGTTTGTACAAACCCTCCCCGCTACATGCCGACAATTAGGTCTGCTTACCACCTGCGAGTTAGTCTCAGCCATGTCAAATTTCTTGCTACCCTTCGCGTCTTCTCAGACTGTCTTGTTTGGGCCATGCTCGTCATTACGATCGAGCTGACCGTCTTGAACAACAACCTCTCTGGCGCATCCATGGTGCAGTCCGCAGCACAGCTGTTTGCCGTGTTTGCCAGCATAGGCGCTTGTTTGCGTGCCTACTGGTTGCACGCAGTCGATGCCAGCACTGGAAACGATGGAGAGGAGCCCGTGCAGTATTATGGTTGGCCAGTGGCGTACCATAGCCTCGCAGAATACCAGCGCGCCGTGGACAATGATGGGGAGAACGAAATGATGTGGTCGAGATACTGGGGGAGGCGGGCGCCGTGATCCAATAGCAGCTGGGCGCATTAGCCAGCTTCCTAACAATCGTCAACACGGAATTTTATGGGGAGAAAAGACTCAGTCGGATAATAAAAGGCCATCTGATGGAGCAAGCTGGCATGTTTCAATATTTACCGTATGTGTAAGCTTGTGGCGTGGTGGTTGGGGCTACGATGCGCCGAGATGCCATCAATCTAGTGCTAGAATTTGGCCCCACAAGGCCTGAGAGCTCCCCACCAAGCCAGACCCGTCTTCTGCCCACCACGACCCCATCATAAGTAAACAAACGCAGGCGTGAAGCTAGCAGTGAGGAAGAGAAGAGGAAAGAGGGCAGCATCTCACCCGTACAGCGCATTGAACTGCACCCGGAATCCGCGCACGATCCATCCGACTCTACCCCCGCTACAATGTCGACGAGAGAGCAACAACCGAAAGAAAAGACCAAGGACAAGTCCAAGGTTCACAAGCTCTCCCTCAAGGGCAGCTCCAGACTGGTTGCCGAGTTTGTATGATGCGTCCGCCTCTTGCTTCCTACCCTCCCCCAAAGCTGAAAGCTGACTCTGCCACGGTCGGATCTAGTTTCAATATTCGATACACACGATTTTGTGAGCAGCCGTCCTGCTTCGACCCGTCGGCCTGCACGACAGCACATTATGCTGATGGCTTCCCAGATTTCAACGCGGCGTTTACCCTGCTGAAGACTTCACAGCGTACGTCCACCCAGTCTCGAGCAATCCTCTCCAGATAGGAGCACGCTAACATCGACACTGCCTCCCACAGCGTCAAGAAATATGGCCTCAACATGCTCGGTGCGAAGTTTCTCCATCAATTTTTCGATCGCTGTCTACCAATTCCGCAGCAGTGCTAAGGCAATTGGTTATAGTTTCGGCCGACGATCAAGTCAAAGCATATATAAAAAAGATAATGACCCAGCTAGATAAATGGATGGTGGGCGGCAAGATATCCAAGCTAGTCATCGTGATTACGGACAAGGACACCGGGGAACACGTTGAGCGCTGGCAGTTTGATGTACGTCTCAAACTATTGCGTAGCAGCATTGCCCCTCCTAGACCCCTGCTAACGGCATCTTTGTAATGGTGAAAAGGTCCAAATTTCACAATCACCACCCGAATCAAAATCCAAGTCCAAGACGACCTCCTCAGAAGGACTGGAACAGGAAAACGCCGGCCCGGCAGCCCGCGCACCCGCTCCTGAAAAAACCGAAGCCGAAATACAAGCCGAGATCGCTGCCATTTTTAGACAGATCACGGCGTCTGTCACCTTCTTGCCGCAGTTACACGGCGATTGTACCTTCAACGTGCTCGTCTATGCCAACGCGGATAGTGATGTCCCCGTAGAGTGGGGAGACTCCGATGCCAAGGAGATTGCGAATGGCGAACATGTTCAGCTCCGAGGCTTCAGCACCGCAAATCACCGTGTAGATACACTCGTTAGCTACAGGTTGGGAGAATAGTTTACGCATAAGAGTGGTAACAGAAGTAGAAAATAGCAGGCATCGATGGATAGTGGGTGCACCACAGCTGGAGTCTTATCCAAAGCTGGAATACTGCGGCATGCAGTCTTGCACAGTCTTGCACGGCATCAAAGACTACCTGTAGAATGAATGCCTGATAGGCTTCAAATTGCACATTCCTCGCTTGGATATTATGCATAAGTATCTTAGGTAATTCAGCACATGCACACATTTGTCATCCTGTTTGGGGATTTTCCCTTTTGTTTTGTGTCGTCCCTACAACAAAGCGAGCAAAGAGGCCCGAGTATCTGCTTGCAGCCACCAGCGGTTTCATCAACAACCACTGCCATTTATCAATCAATGTCGCCCTGTATCATGGAATCGATAGAATCACCCCCTTCGCACACCAATCATCATGTTTTTCAAGCCGGTTTCCGATTGACAGGTCAATTATCCGCAACGCCATCTGATATGCAAAGTCTCCCCCCCCTATACCCTCTTGAAAAAGTAGACGTACGCAAATTTGCGCATCTCTTCGAACTCGGGTGCTTTGACGACCTTTTCGTCGTTGAAAAGCACCCAACTGGGACCTGGGTCTCCATCTAGCTGTTTTCGAATAAACGCAACGTAATGTCTGCATGTCGGATATTGTCAGTGGCGAGCGTCAAGAAGCGATGAAATTGCATGCAAGACCTACCCAGTGTGAATACTGGTTCCCTTGTGACAGACAATGGATTGGAGCTCAAACTGCGCGGGCAGAGTGGCACTGCCAGCCAGCTCCTTCGTAGAGGCGGCCGGCTCGTTGCTTCCAGCAGTGTCATCGTCGAAGATACCTTGGTCGTCCGGGTGGCTAAAGAGCCATTCGACGGCACGCTCGACATCACCGCCTGTCTCCTTCAACGCCTTTTTTGCCTGCGGCGCACCGAAGCCCATCGCGCCGAGCAATTCGATCTTCTCGGGATCAGCAGTGCTGCCAGCGCCGCTGCTCTGGCCGCCAAGTTCCAGAGGAGCATCAATGTCTGGATCTTCCATGTGAGCAAAAAGCCACTCCATAGCCGCATTTGCATCCGAATTTCCAGTGGCATGCAAAGCCTTGTCGCACCGATTTCGTGGGAATCCCATTCCTTCCAGCTGAGCAAGAGCAGCAGCATCGGGCTGGAACGCTTGTGTTTGATCCTCTGGTTCGTCTGGTAGCTGTTCCTCGAATGGTTGTAGGCCTTTAGACAAGTAGTTATCGAGTAAGAAGGGCTCATCAGGTACAATGACTGGCACATCAACCTTGATAGGAACCCAATTGACCACAGCCATTTTACGAGCGTTCACAACAAGTATATCCGGGAAAGTCTTGAACAGAGACTGTTTGCTGAAGCCTTCCTTGCTCCCACATGCCGAACAAGAAAGTTCAACCTTCTCCGGCGCGGTCAAGTTGTCGAGGCACTCTTTGAGAGTGACTGGCATATACTTCTCCCCCCCGCCTTCGGTAGTATCGGCCGCGGGTAGTTTCTGCAGGGGAACGTCGATGAAGATGCTATCCTGCTCGTTGGTGCTATATCTGACCTTGTTGCAACCTAGACATTGAAGCTTTTGCTCCAAAACGAATCTGAATTGTGCTGTTGGGTCATTGAGATCACCGGGGTGCTGTGATCTCGTGATCAGCTTGAAGAGGTGCTGGAGAAATTCGAATGCATCCTGCTGTCTCATGGTTGAGAACTCTTCGTGCCCTCGACCGATGAGGTGTTTCAACATGGCTGGTGCCAGACCTCTCTGGTGATTTATCTGGGACTCGGCGAACACGTCGGCATCTGGTTTGGAATAGCGACCAGACCATAGGCCGTCACCCATCTTTCGCAACTGAGTTTCCAGATCGGCTGCAGGTTCCTCCACAATGGGCAAATCATCGGTGGGCCGAAAATAGCGATCGCGAAAAGAAGGTGTGTCAAAAAGACACTGAATAATGCTGGCGAGGTAGCAACTGTTTCCAAGATTCTTTAGGCCCGTCAAACCAGACCCGAACAACGGCTTTAGTTCCCTTCCGTCTTCTGTCGTCATGCTGAAATCCCATTTGAGATTCTGTTCGATCTGCATTTCGGTCAGACTCTTTTCTGTCTTCTGTCTCTCGGCAAGCATTATGCCCCAGTGAGCTAGGTGCTCGCCCAACTTGTCGTCGATGCGTTCCTCGTCGCATTTGTAGCAGTAGACGTCCGCCGTACCTTCGGGAGTGATGGATCCCAGCTTTACAGCGACACCATGGCCAGATGATGTGGAATGGGCTAGTGCGTGAGAGTTTCCGTCCACACCGCCCATCTGCTTGCGACCGCAGCCAAGGTTGCCACACTCCAAGCAGAGCCAGAGGTTTTCTCGCAAATCACAACCCGAACAGTGACCCAGCTCGCCCTGCTCGATCCTGCGAGACGCGTGTTGCTGCATGAGCAAGACGTGCTCGCAGCTTGTAAGCTCTTGCTCCCAAGCCTTCACTTCTTCATTGAGGGCAAAGGTGTTTGCCTTCATGATGCCGTCGACTACAGGTCCAAGCTTTTCATTCGCCAAGCTCAAGTCCTTGTCGCACTCGAGGCACTTTACGGCAAGGGCGGTGTCGTATCGATCTTCGTCCGTTTCGGCAGCGATGGCCAGCTTTGACATCTTTGGGGGAGGCTCATCCCGAATAACGACCTTTCGAGTTCGACGAATGTTGAGAGAAAGAGGGTGGCTCCGCAGAGCAGCGTGAAGTTTCGAATGGAGGCGATCGCCCGTACAACCACCATTGAAGCACTGCAGGCAAACATCAAGGCCTGTTGGATCATCCTATGGGAAAGTGGGTTAGACAAGCTCACACATATGGGAGTCCGCAGTGCCAGCGCAGACGAATGGAACGGACGTGAACGAAAAGCACGTACTATAGAGTCGAAACATTGTGTGCAGTCCTCTCGATGCACAGATTGAGCGGGCGTCGGAGGCTTCAGTCCTGAACCTGAAAATGGAGCACACAGGGAGTCAACTCTAGAAATGATTGAAAGGCAACAAGCCGAAACACAGGTAAGAGGGCTTACCCAGAGACTCGAGATGTGGGCAAGACATGGCGAAGACTAGGCCGCATGCGAGCCACGTAAAGTATGTAAGGAAATGGTTGCTCAGAGATGCGATGGAGGTCGAGTCACAGAGCTCCGTTGTGGTCTAGAAATCGTGGTCAAGCCCCAGGAAGTCGGGAAGCAGTAAAGCGGTGGCGTGGAGGCAGCAGGTTGACTTGATGACGCTTGCTTCCTGTCGCCCGGTCGCTGGGCGGGGGTGGGGCAGCACATGCATGAGTGATGTCTGGTTGGGGCCAGTCACTGGCAACAGCCCGTACAATTGAATTCCCCCATATTATGGCTCACCGCCCTCACAATCTCAGTCGAATCGATGTCTATTTGAGACTCTATGCTATCCATCATCAAAGCCTGGAGCCAAATATGGGAACGTTGCCACATTGCTTGCCCAGTCAATAGAATCGCTTCGTCCTACCCAGAGGAGAGGAGAGGTGAATGTGGTCCGCCGCTGTCAATCAAGGGCGCATGTGCTTGGTAGGAGTCTGGTCTGGTAGTTATCAGATAGCTCCTAGTTACCTGCCCCATAATGTATGGCAAAAGAAGGAGAAAACTATCATGGTGATGACTAGGAATAAGTCCACTGATGACGTGTACACGTCATGCTACTTCTTACGCAGTATGCCAATTTTTGTTTGAAGGAACCAGACCTTTTTGTGAAGGCATTCGAGCCCTGGTGATGATGGCAGACCGCCCACAAGGACAAAGGACAACTAGGCACCGATTGCGCTTCAACGTCCGCACTAAGAATAAGTGTTATGCACTGGACCCACCACTAAGCATCGGCTACAACGGCAATAAATACCAACATTACGAAGTACACACAACAGGCACTCACCAGTTGACCTTTCTCTGGTGCTATTACTGCCAATTCGCCGTAAAGCCGCCGTAAAGCCGCCGAGGCGAACCTTGCAACAACCAAACCAGACTTGAGATTTGGACAAGGCAATGTAGTCTGGTCTTCTAGTGCGACACGCTACCTGGGAACTATGCTTTGAGGCTGATCTGGCCATCTGGCTGGGGCCAGGAAGCCCGTATATGGGATCAAAGATAAAACAAGATGCATCGACAGATAATATAATAAGCTAGCCGTCTTCCCTCAGCCCTGGGCCAGCGTCTGCACTCTGCCTTCATCTTCAAACAATTCTCCGAGAGCAGACACATACCGGCTCTCCCCACAAAAAGAGCGCACTGTACCATTCATGACGAGTGGCTTTCACCTACTTCCACGATGCCTGCTGCGTGGGTAATACCGGTTGCCACGCTTGCTGCAATCTGCGCCGTTGCGCTTGTATTTATTTGGTGGTGGTAAGTTTTCTTGGGATTCTTTCTGCCAACACGTCTTCGCCTCCCCTTTCCCTTTTTTGCTTGAAATCATTTCTATTTGTGCAAGTCAATTAACCCCATCAGGTTCCCGCGGGCATGGGCACAGGGTACACAGAATGAGATGGAGCACGCTGCGGCACAACGCGCAGAGCGGGAGCGTTATATGGAGGCATATCGTGCTAGAAATGGCGACGCACCCAAAGAGAACGCCGAGCCGACGCCTTTACCCAAGGCCAATGTATATACGCTAGCTACACATACATCAGATTAATCACCTAGGTAGGGACTGGTTAAAGATATTTTGATGGATTTCATGATGGATTGCCTGGATGTCAGTGTCTCTTGCAGCTCGCATGTTCTGTTTTATACTTCATGGCCGGTTGGTACTGTCAGGGGCCCACAACCGCCGCCAGACGACATTGAAGCTTGCCAGCTGACATGTTCTGAACCCCCTCCCCTCTCCTCCGTGCTCAGGCTAGACCACTTGCATTTCAACATGTCGTGGCGAAGCCATGGAATCGCTGGGTCTACAACACGACGCTTTGACCTCCCCCGCCAGCAGCTTGCCTCTGGACGAATTTGTCCAAGAACCTGGTTATCTGACGTACCGAGAGGAGCTCCGAAGCCTCATATTCCACACCGCGCAAACTGCGGTCCCGTCGCGCGAGCCCTCACCACCACCCGGTCCCCTGCAGGAAGCAGACAATGACCACGAACATCAGCATGACGGAGAGTTTCAGGCGGTCAGGGAGCAGACGGGCGCGGTGCTAGCATCTGGCCGTCGGCTGGAGTACTTGCGGAATTACGTCGCCGAGATATCACCCTGGCTGGACATGTTTGACAGCGACGGCGCCTTCACAATTCAGGTCCCTGTGCTGGCCCGACGTTGCCCAGCATTGCTCTATTCCATTCTTGCGCTCTCCGCACGCCAAATGGAGCGCAAGCAGGGCAGACACCACTCATTCGATAGCTTGGAGCTTTACCAAGAGGCTATACGACACCTGAACCCTCTACTGCAAGTTCACGACCTGACCATCATGCCCATATGTGTCATTTTATGCTGCCTAGAGATGATGTCGGCGAGCCCGCACGACTGGCGGCGGCATCTGGAGGGATGTGCTGCCTTGTTTGATACGTTTGCCGTCAATGGTTTCAGCTCCAAGCTTCTCCGAGCCGTGTTCTGGTGCTATGCGAGGATGGGTACGTACACCGCCACCACTGCAGCATTTCCACTCGGCACGGTCGAGTCGCTGACATGACACAAAAGATCTTTGCGGTGCTCTAATCTCAGATGGAACCCAGGGTCCTTTGGTCCCCCTTGAAGCATGGCTCCCACCAGGTCAGGACCCTGACGCGGCCGCCGCACTCTTCCACGCCCACCGCTCACCGGACATGCACGCCAACTATGCCGTCTATCTATGCGCCAAAGTTTGCAAGCTTGTTGCTGACAGAACTCGATACATGGAGCTTGGAGAAGGGAACGGGTGTGATGCCGCGACTTTTGAGCACCGATGGCTCAAGCTCTGGGGAGAGCTCCAGGACTGGATCCGAGATCGTCCAGTGGAACTGGTGCCCGTCAAGGTCATCGAGAGCCAGCCATTCCCGCAGATACTCTTTGTGCACTGGGCTGGTATTTCTTCAACCCAGCTCTATCACACGGCCTGCATCGAACTCTTGGGATGCGCCCCCCGTGATGTCAGAGTCGACCCTGGGCACACCGCCTCGGCCATTTGGCATGCCAAACGCGTCTGCGGCATATCGCTGTCCAACCCGCACCCAGGCTGTCTCAACAACGCCATCCAACCACTGTGGATCGCCGGCCGCCTGCTCAGTCACAAATCAGAGCATTTACTCATTGTCAAGCTGATCCGGAGCATCGAAGCGCAGACCGGATGGGGTTCCTGCTGGAGGATTGCCGACCTAGAGACGGCCTGGGGGTACAAGAGACGTTGAGCTTGCATGCGTCATATCTCAATCAACCTTTCCCAGCCTCAGCCCGTTTGCCACTCCCTCCCCAACTGGATCGCGAGCCCGTCCAAGTTCCACCCTGTCATGTCCGCTATGCGATCAATCCCGTCAAGAATGAGGAGCTGCTGTGGCCCATACGTCATTCGCTTCGCTGCCAGGTAGAATGATGCGACGAGACTAAAGTCCCAGCTGTGTCTGCTGTCGTTGTTCAAACTAATGCCGCATACCCGTTGAGCATGCCACAGGGGCGACATGGAAAGTGACGTCCTTTTCCCATGTCGGAGTGTCCTGGGACGGTTCTGAAGCAGCAGGAGCATCGACGCGTGGTAGAGTTGATTGCCCAAGGTTGCCGCGCCATTGGTAAAGATGATGAATGGGAACAGCTGGTTCTTGTCATCTGCCTCTAGCTCAACCATTGGCCTGAGCTCCTGCGGCCGGCGGCCGTACCACGCATCCAGGGCTTCGCACAATGATTTCCACCTCTGAGTCATTCCCGACCCCAGCTGCATGTCAGTGGACCGAGTCACCTCTGGCTCGAAACAGTAATTGAGCACCTTTGCACATAGTATCACAGGTTCCCGACCGCACTCGAGGAAGTCGTGGGCTACATTGGGCATGTTGGGCGGTTCAGCGCCATACGACAGCACGTCAGGGATTGTAACAGAACAGCTTGACATTAGACCAACACTGACATCTATTTTGCAGTTAGACAGCGGCTCAAGATGAGTGACGGGGTGGAGGTTACCAAGGCGGAGCAGCACCCAAGACACTGCCGACTGTATGTCGGGATGCTCATGGAAGGATGCCGAGCCGAGCAGCTGCAAGTCTGTGCCCCCGAACGGACTCTGCCACAGTGTTGGAAGTGTTGCAACGAAATACCGGACGCTGTCAAATGCACTTGTTATAAGCCTGCCAGAAATGGTCATGTCAGGGGGGGGCACCGTGCCGAGGTGGGCCATCTGACTGTCGAATCGTCTTGTTGCCAAGTCTACACTTCGGTCGATGGAGACCAGCGACAAGGCGAGCATGGAATCCAAGACCGGGCCCGAGTCCATCGCAAGGCGTATTATGCGAAGACTACAGGTCTCCGCTGGGTCCCCAATGTCCAACTAGATATTTGAGCTAGTATAGCCGAGCACACGCAGGATAGAGCAAACACGGGGACTCTTACCCAAGGCCCAATATTATACCGGTAATGGCGCACTAGCTGCACAACCTCGTCCTGTACCAGAGCAAGACAGGTCGGAAACGTCTTTGCAAGCCAATCGGCTTCGTTTTGAGTCAGCTGTGAGTTTAGTGAGCCCGGCCCCAACGGCGATGACGACGCAAAAGAGAGCTTGCCGCCGTCGCCAAGTCCTCTTGAGATGGTGTTGTCACCACTGCCCAAAGCGACGAGGACATCAAGGGCGGTTGCGTAGTTGGAATTGCTTGGCGTTGTCTCCATGGAGTAGTCTTGGTCAAGCAAGGCTTGTGTCTGAGCCGAGACGTCGGCCACACCACCTTCGATTCCCACATGGTAATCCGGCTCTGGCCCGTCGTCGGCGCTCCCAGAGCTCTCTTGAGTGATGGATTGGGAAGTGACGTGGACCACTGGGCTTACGTGTGCCTCGACGTGGCTTGGCCGAGGACCTTCATCTGGAAGCTCAATGGCGGGCTTCGATGCGATTGACACGGGTTCGACGAACTGTGAAGCGGTCAATCTCATAATTCCTGCACCTGAGGCTGGAGGCTGGCCTGACGCACCCGCAGCTCCGAAAAATATGCTTGGCCGTTGTCACTGGAGGTGGACTGGGACACGGCCAGGGCGTTTTTGTGAAGAAACGAAAGCCGCACGCCGTACTTGCACTCAAACCCTCCGTCCTTGCATCGTTGGCAAGTCGGCTTTCCCTCGTCACCTGGGAGCTGGTCAGTGGAGCCCAGGGCATCGATTGATGATTGAGCCGAGACATACATTTGCGCCGCCGGATGCGGCACTTGAGACACCCTGTTCGCGTCCTCTTGAGGCGAGTTTTGGCCGCTCCGTCGGGCCTCATGTTCAACTCGAAGACTTGGAGATGCAGAGACAGGTCAAGTCTGTTTGCTTGGGAGACTGCATGTGGTTACATGTATCTTGGGTCAGGCGGTTGGCGTTTTACCGAGGTTACCCCTCGAGGCGCTGCTGCCAGATCAGCCTAATTGTCGGAATTGGGGTATCGCAACGGGCTGGGGTCAAATTCTAACAAGTCGGGACGATCTTGAGTCTTGGGCACCGCCTTGTTTGGCTGTGAATATCTAATGTTGTCCACGCTCGCCTGTGCAAGCGCTAGATGGGGTGTGTATATCACTGGGAATCATTGATAAGGGCACAAACAGTCGTCGCTCCAAGCTCATGCAACACCTAAACTGTCGCAAACGTGCGCAAGCCTTGGCCGAGAATGGGCGTTTGAAATCTCAACTTGTCCTGTGCCCAGCTGCTGAATTCAAGCAATTCAATACGCGGCGTTTCTCAACGCTAGAAACATGTTCATGTAATCTATCAAAGCTAGGCTGCACCAGGGAAGAACGGTAAACGTGGCAGAACTGTGTCTCCAATCTCGAGTATTGCAATGCCATCAACTTACTGCCCGGGCAACATCTTTCAAGCAAGGAATCGGAATGCGTTTGGTTCCGTGCAGAATGTGTGGTGCATTGGGGTGTAAGAATACAAGAATCGGCCGTAGCAGTAGCTTTAATGTCAGTGATGGCATCTGCGGCGCCTAGTTAGGCGACATGATCAAAATCTGGTTCAGTGCAGATAATTAACAGTCATGGCTGATTTGCGATTTCAAGTATAGGTGCATGCCTGTATTGCGTCTTGTGTCCTGTGTCTTGCCACCAGAGATTCCATCTCATGTAACATATGAACCCAAGTCTAAAAATGAATGATTAATGGTAAAGTATCCTGATTCCAGTTAGACTGCCGCATTACCTGCATCGTTTGTTTCGTTGGTAATCGTCAAAATGGTGGCAACTTGCAGCAGATGAAACGGACCAAATTGCGCACGCGGCAGTGCTCATGCACGCTTTCGCTTGCTCTAGCGTACTTGATAGCAACTCACTGCCTTTTTTGCAGTCGAGAGAAGTAATCTCGCCGGATTGCACCACGCTGTCAAGATCGGTGGCAAGTGCACCGAGTTCTCTGCACAGCTGCGACCATGACAAGGGGCTTGCTATATTTTGCCCAAGCTCAGCACTCTCCTTCAGCGCAGCTACTAGCAATGCGCCGGCCCCAACGCCGTAAGATGACTGGTGAGTTGGGCGGTTAGCGTGAGATGCATGCCAAAGGCTTCGGTGGGAAACAATGGGTATAAATAGGAAAATGGGCAAGGTGGAGAAGAATTTAAGACATGATCTGCGTAAGCGCCGCACCTGAGCAGCTGCCATCAAGGCCCAGTCTTGTTCCTAGTTGTCGTGGCGTGTATCAGCTTCTCCACGTGGAGAACAAGATGTGAATATTCTAGGTATAGTGCTAGCAGCATGGAGCAGACATTGCTTGAGAGTCGAGAATCCCAACAAGTTCCGTCGTGGCGCAACTATTGGGGCAAGTTTTCCCACGACTCTTGAATTCGTTGAGACATCTTCCTGGGCTCAAGGGGTTAGCTTGGGAAGCCTTTTCGGGAAGAAGAGTCACCGACCTGAGCGTCATGACAGTTTGGTGCCGAGGTGAATGGACAGCATCTCCTCCCTCCAAGTGGCCAATATACGCCGAGCCCGCAGCCACGCGGTTGGGTGAAAGATGACCTCGAGCCATGGCTGGATACGGAATCTGTCGAGACGCCCTGTGAGGGCCCCGAGGCTGGCAAATAACCTCGTCCTCGTCTCCTCCAGGACAGTCACCTTCTGGGGAACTTGGAGTGCATCGCCATGTAGGCCCAAAACCACCAAGTTGCTGAACATCTCTCCGGAGCGAAACCAACACCGATGGCCTGCCACTAGCAGTTAGCTGATGGCTTGGGGCAGATGGCATTGCTTACTCTCAATTCCGTGCATTTTCATGGTAAGGAGGGTTTCCAATCTTGACCAGATATTGCCATCAATGACTGGGCAGGCATTACACGCATCTGGCTGGTTTCATTCCAGCGGCGAACAAGTGCAGAGATGACGTCTATTTCGGACAGCTTGTCAAGCACTTCTTTCAGCACAGCCTGAAGTCTTGGTTCTGGCGGCTTAATTGGCGATTCAGAATCTGGTGGGCCCAGAGCAGCACGGGTATGCATCATGAATTTCAACCAAGCCAGACGGATGGTTGGGCTCTCTGGCGGCGTATGACGGCGACGAAGCTAGGGTGAGACTGTGTGCGTATATGCCCGCAAGAGTAGGAACTGACTGAGTGTTACCGGCCTGGCCATCGCCGGTGCAACTAGAACTCGGCCTGTTGTCAAACGTGGTGTGATGAGATGATGGTCAAGATATCCGTGTTCCTCCGAGCCTTGTCAAGGATCCCGGGCCAACTTGCGTGTAGCTTGCGTCTTGAGAGGAGGCATAATTACCATTACCATTACCATTACCTGTGCCTGGCCTCAGCCTCCTCGGTGGCATGCACTGATTCGCCATGTCCAACCAAGAAGCACTGCAGCATGTACCTGGCTGCACATGATGCAACCGCCTTGGCATCATGAGCTTGTCTTGTTCAACTCCATTGGCCAAGATTCGCAAGAGCTCAAGTTGCAATATGGACCAAAGTTCCCACCAATGACATGATATTCGTGCCTCCAAGTGTATTCCTCCACACAGGGCCGTGGGCGAATGTCTGGATAATGACAAGGTGTGCTCGCCAAGGAATTAGGACAAGCTACTGACAGATTGGGGCTACATCATAACCACATATTCACAGTGCTACTTCAGTTCCATCCGAGTTGGATTCCTTCCCCCTTTGGCCCTTCAACGTACATTGCAAATCCACCTTGAGCCTCGCGCCTTTCCTGCCCAAGATCAAGAAGCATCTGCCCATTTCACACAGAGACTCTGCCGTCAGCTCCTGTTCGACAGTGACTCGGATTCAACCATGAGCTGGGGAAAACCGAGCAGTGCACTCCTCTTTGTATGCTTTTAGCTGCTCCATCTTTGTCTTGGAGAAATGCTGCATCTCTGCACGCAGATCCTCTCCCAATAAATCAGCAGAGGCACCTCCGTCATGCAACTGAGCCCAATACACGGCATCCATTTCAAAACTCTTTCTTGCAGCATAGTTGAACCAGAAACGACCCTCGACCCACGATTCACGCATCCGAGCAGATAGACGCGGTTCAACGGGCTGCTTTCCTCCAGACCCTGACATGTTTTGCACCTCTTCCAACTCCAACGCTCGAATAAACTGCTCCATTCTGGGCTCATAAAGGGCCCGAAATTCTTCCACAGAACCACGATCAAGCCATACATCTGGGCCGGACAACAGCAGCCACCATGGCGGATCGTATGTAAATTGCGCAGGCATTGCATTTGTATACTCGAGATCGAGCACTGCGGTAATTTGAAGCGTGTCCGGATTAACAAGTATATTAGAGGGTCGTAGGTCGTCGCAAAAGAGTATA
The DNA here is from genome assembly GCA_020975405.1 of Keithomyces neogunnii. Taxonomy (NCBI): domain Eukaryota; kingdom Fungi; phylum Ascomycota; class Sordariomycetes; order Hypocreales; family Clavicipitaceae; genus Keithomyces; species Keithomyces neogunnii. The sequence goes on along the minus strand of JAIOWQ010000010.1, from coordinate 271,168 downwards.
AAGGGCCCAGAATCGCTAATACAGTATTTTGAAATGAGTTGGCAGAAACCATGTCGAGCAATAAACCGTGCTTGGGCAATTTCGGGGTCATCCGCGATATTACGCTGCGTAAAGAGGTGGGCTAGATGCTGCTTTGCCACGGACTTGAGGTACTCGCTGGTACTGTTAAAGGGCAATATGGGGAAAATATCATTTGAGCAGCCCGCAACTGTGACCAGCTCATTCATATTGTATGTCAGGGGCCTTCCAGTAACAGACCATGTATTCGAATCGTTTTTAGAGATGGCACCAATACGGGTAAATACAAGTTGAGAAAGCTGGAGAATGTAACTAGCGAGTTGACGATAGATCTTGTCCAACGCTGTATTATCGACATCTGAACTCAAGACCAAGTCTTCCTGATTGCTTTCTGTGGGTTGCTTGAGGATAGTCGATAACAGTGTTCCCTCAATGTAATCCATAATGATAAATGGACCAAACTGACGCGGACTGTCTGCCGTTACGCCCCAGCTGTGGACATGGGGAACCGGAATCGTGGTATTTTTGCTAATAAACTCCATGACCCGGACCTCGTTTGCGACCTTTTCGTCTCTAAGTGATGTGGCCGTGTGTCCTGGCTTCGGAAATCGAATAATTGCGTCAGGGCCTCCATCGCCGAACCTGAAGCGGAAGCTAAAGTTGAAGGAGCCCTTGAGAAAGCCAAGGTACTCTGTAGCTGCACCTCCCCCGCGACGGTCGGCAACAAACGTTGCTAGTTCAATCTTGGCGTCGAAAAGTTGGTTTAACCAGGCTCGGCATTCATCGTCGCCGTTTGTCTCCTCTATCTCGTCAAAGTACGTTTTAAGAGACGATATTTTGACCATGTTCAATGTTGCAATGTGAATACAAGGGCAGGAAAGAAGGTGCCACGCAGTGAATCGGGGCGGAGAGGGGCGCTCTCTTCATAATTGCTGATGATCCACTCAAGCACGGTGCCTGGGGCATGCCATAAGAACAAGAAAGCCAGCCACGACTCGGCCCAAAGATATCCACAACCTCGCAGTCCAATATATTACTGGCCAGATAGGCGCTCTAATTCGAGACCGGCAAGCGACTCCATAACCCTAAAACATCAGGCCCCGGCAAGCGGACATTTGGCGGCCGGCGAGGATATGCGCAAATGTGATGTCATCATCATCATCATCACATAGATTTGCTACTTCATTGGCTGATTCCGCTGCATCAGGCGCATTGAGCCCTGGCGGTCATTACCCTTGTTATACTCATGTGGTACCACTTGCACCATCTCCTTATCAAATTCCCACCAAGGCAGGAGTACCAGGAGCTGGCCATCAGGCAGAAGAAGCGTGAGTTGATAGCTTCGCATGACATGAAAAGGCCAAGATGATATCGAGGCAAAGGTTTATAACCAGGAAATGCTGGCACGTGTACTCTATAGTCTGTACAAGCGATCCATTGTGGAGGGCATGAGGAGTGCAACAGACGCAATGCACGATTACTTGCTCCTGTAGTCCATCCTAACCGTGATATTATTCCTGTGGCATGGCCAGACCCTGACAGCACCCTAAAGGGAGTCTACGCTACACAGATTGGGTGCCTAACAAGGTAAAATTGAGTCCTGGCTCTGGAAGACTGTTGTCCTCGGATCTTGGGCATGGCCTGTCACTCATCTCATCACACCCTAGGTAGGGAGGGGTTTTATACAAATACATTGTCCACAGTGGTCCAAGAATGCCATGCCCCAATAACAAGTCGTTTGGTATCTGCGACATTATGGATCTCTTCATTATTCCGACATTTTCCCCTCGTGCACCATTTGGTCCACGCCGTGCTGAAGCTCGTAGCTGTCGATATACTCCTCCAGCTGTTCCAAAGCGAGTGACTTCGTAACTGAAGCGACATATAACGACTGTGCCTCCACGGGAAAGGCCGTGTGCAGAGTAATTGTGGAAAAGAATGCTGTCAACGGAATTAGCAATAAATCAGGGGGGGGGAGGCGGCGCTGACCCAAGAAGAAGCCCGTGAGGGAACAAAGGTAGTACAGCTGCAATGCTTGCGTGGAGACTTTGATTGACGGATTGACTGTGCTAAGAAATCCCGGTACATGCGGTGCTACACCGACAATCCACTGCAGTTGGGGTTAACGGCTCGTCTCTGCAAGAAGCGCCAAGAATCGACACATACCGAAGCAATTGATCGCCAGTTAACGCCGAAAGAATACCAATAGATGGATTTGGGGTCCAAACTGTACAAGTCGGACACTTTGATGCGCCGTTTTTGCACAACAAAATAATGCGCAACGAGTATGGCGATAAAGGGCTGCAAGAAGATTGCGTAAGCCGACATGACGGAAATGAAGACGACGGCGCCGCTGAGCAGATACCAGGGATTGATAACAAGGCCCAGAAAGACGGTGAGCAGCTGGCCGCGACGGATATTGATGTACTTTGGCAGCAAGGATGCCATATCAGTGCCGCCGGAGAAGGTGTTGCCGACCACATTCAGCGTGAGCTGCGAGGCATTGAATGCCAGTGCCGCAAAGAAGACACCGGCCCTGGTCTTGGAATCGCCATTTGCGTCCTGCATGGAAACAAGCAGCGATGCCACGCTCCACAGGTCATCACCGTAACGCCGCTGTGTAGCAGCCACCGTGAGGATGCCCAAGACGTTGGAAAGCCACCCGGGGAAGAAGCCAAAAGCCTGCGACGATATGCCCGAGACGGGACGTTTGGCAAAACGTGCATAGTCGCAAGCGCTAACGGTGCCGCTGGTGATGGTCGAGATGATGATGCTGATCGAGTAGGCCCCCATCCAGGCAAGTTGAGAGCTGCCGAGAGCAGACTTTTCGTAAGCCAGGATACTGCCGAAGCCGGCGGCGCCCATTGTAGCACAAGCCCAAACAGCAAGGATGAGCTGCACTACCAACCCTGACGCACTGCCAATGTATACCAAGTATCTGAGCTGTGCAGGATCGAGCAAGAGGAAGGGCAGCTGAACAATGAAATACACGATGAAGCCCACAAACTGTTGCAGGTTCATGCCAGTTGTTGCGGGAATCGTGTTGTCAATGCTGTCTATGCTTGGCCAGATGGCCCGAATACACACATATGTCATCAACCCGCCCTGCCACGACTGGACGCCACACCAGACAATGGAAAGGACGATGCGGTTCAGGACGACAAAGATGGATCCCCAAAACCCCCAGGCAATTCGGGTGGCGACTGGGAAGGAGATGTGGTAATACAGCCCGGGGAAACTTGCCATCATGACCAGTACTGCTGAGATGACATGGCCCACAAGCAGAGTTATAAATGCTTGCCACCAGCCAAGACCAATTGCCAGCATGCTGGAACCCTGCGATGCGAGAAGGACTTAGTACCAACACCGCACTTGGGAATAAGAGACACATACGACTTGGAAGTTGGACATGTTGAAGGCCATGGTGAACCACAGACCGGCGAAGGCTGTCCATCCTAGTTGCTGTGAGCAGGCCGCAAAAAGCACATTAGAGTACTTGGTAACCAACGCCAGACTCTTCTGGCCTTGTCAATCGGCCGTGTATCATGGTTGATCAGCGCAGTGGGTCGCGGCTCATTGGGCGGGTGCGGCACCTCGAGTTTGCGCAAGATTGCCTGCATGATTGGTTATGTAGGATGTTCAAGGAGACGGAATTTAAGAGTTCCATAAAGATTGGAAGAGAATAAAGACATTATGGCAGGCAATACCAAATCCGGAGACAGATGGAGTTGATATACACTTCCTCTGACTTGCCATTTGCGGCTAGCGTGATAATTATAGTGGATAAGTCAAGCACTCCGAGCCGAGTTCCAATGCGCAATGGGAGTATTGGATAATGAGCTCTACAGAATCGGGTTTGATATTGGTATGAATCTACGCAGTTTAAAGGGCTGCATCACTGACAAGGTTCATGCAGCAGGCACCAACACAGACGCGGTTGTGGCAGCGCGACAAAGTATCCGGTCAAGACGTTGAAATAATTGCCACTGGAAAGTCAGACAACTGCCGACATTACCACGGGATTCAAAATGTGACCCAAAACGTGCTGGTGACACAAATTCCTCGGACCGACGTCATATCAGCCAACATTGGGACAACACACTTTATTGATGCAGTGGTGCAATCCGACAAATCCAGCCTTTCGAAAGTTGTTGTGATACGCCTTTGCGGACCGTTTGCAGGGAGGTGGCCCCATTCATCGCCAAGTCGTGGAAGATACGTGGCATACGTGGACGGGGAATTGGAAAGTATGACCTGTCGCTCTCTCCTTTTCACTGCACTGCTTTGTAACGCGTTTAGTGGACGGACGGTGCATTATTCCTGTGAGAAATGACGAAATTGCGCAAGGGAGATACGATAACGGCATGAGCACTGTCATCATTGTCGGGGTATTTTCCCCCCTTGACAGTGCTCGTGTCACGCAAGAGGAGCAGGTCAGGCTCACCCTCGAGAAAGAGATCCCCAACGTTGATATTGTATGCTCCAGAGATGTTGGGCGGGTTGGCTTCATCCACGGCTATCCTGAATGGCTGCATTCTCAAATTTGCCCGCAAAACAATCTCTTTGTTTGAGAGAGAAATGTGTGAGCTTGGTCTAAATGCCCCTCGTACGGAGTACCTGACGCAGAATGACGGCTCCATTTTTGATGCTGCTGCAGCGTCCCTCACGCCCATCAAGACGTTTTCTTCTGGTGCAACTGTAGGTTTAAGAACCCGGCCGAATCAGAGTGTAGCTGCCGAGTGACATGACAAAACTCACTCAACGGAGCCATCTGCTGAATTTCTCAGCGCACGCCTTCAAAGTCGGACTGAGCCAGCTGCAAGACGAACACTCTGCACGACGTCTGACCTTGTAACGGCGGCTACGGTTAGACCCTTTGGCATAGGCAGGTTAAGCACCATTTCCAAACATGTCGTAACAAAATCACATCGGATATACCACAAAGGAACAATGGATTCGCTCATTTGCCATCTACACCTTTGTGCGTTGATGCCCGCCGCAAGATAACAACCCCAGGCACGAGAATAGATGCAGCATGGTGGTTAGACTCTCCACAGATCGTACAGACGAACAAGAGAATTTCAGACAGGCAAAGGGACTCGTATGGTAGTCGATTGTTACATGCATCCAACAGAGCCAGAACCGACCTCCATTTCCACCCTTGCTGCCACCTCACAGGTCATGTGCACCGCCGCACTAGTTCTGTAGTTGAATATCAGTTACAGCGACCGACTACAGCCTGCATGGCTTGAGCTGTGTGAATACGGATGCCTGAAGAAAGGGAGTGCTGGCGTATATTTCATCCTAACGGTTGCATGGGAACCTCTTCTTTGATCACTGGTTGTAAAATCATGCAATGTTAGCTCTGACTTGGTGCATTCACTGCACGTTTGGTTTGCAGCGATGCAGCTTTCCAGACAGAAATGGCGAGAAACAAAGAATGATTTTGGCTCACAGGTCGAGGTACAGGGGTTAGGTAATGAACATCCAAATCAAAGCGTGAACCAACCAGCTTTCGTAGGCCCTAGGGAGTCGTCAATTTCCGTCAGGCCCTCGTGTTCTTTGAAACTGATAGTGTCTAGTTTCAAAGAGCTTTGGTCAGCGCATCGAACAAAGATGGTTTCCACCAGTGAGACAACAGCAACGTGGTGACGTTCATAGGCTATTTACCAAAGAAAATGTAGACAAAGACAGAAAACCTGTCCATTGCCATGAACTAAAATAACAAGTTTAAACATGCATCTCTGGTATAAAAGGGGTATTGCTTGCATCGTCTGTTGTGCTGTCCCTTTTTACCTGATGTCACCTTGTTTCAACACATGTTGAACAAAATAGTTTCGTTGGATTTTTACATGAAGCGAACTGCGTCTGGTATACTCCCCTTTTTGTAAGCGTATTAATATTTAATAAAAAACAAGTGGATTAGAACTTGAATTGCGGTAGGACTATGATTAAGTAGTTTTCAACATGGAGTGAATTACGCGTAATGACATACTATATTATATTAGAGGTGGACAGATACGCTTGCAGTTCTAGCCAACTCGGAAGAGAGAGGAACTGACACGGAAGGGAGTTTAAAGAACCGAAAACTAAAGAGTTCAGAGGAAAACAGCAATAATACAGGCATGAGTCGTCATCTAAACTTGCAATGAATAATATACTGCGTGCACACATTAGCTCTGAATGGTATAGCAGCGTGGTCTGGTTCACTGTGTGATTATGCGGGCAATAATACCTGGTGCTGTCTAGGCGTTGAAAAGGGGGTATATAAAGGCTTCAAGTATCCCTCAAGCATCCCAATGACATTCCTCGCCATCAAACACCCGCATCTTCTTACACATCTTAGGAGACGTGCTCTTCGATCGCAGACGCCGAATCAAGCCTTGGCAATATTCATCAATCGCAATTTTCGTCTTGGCAAAAGACCAACAGATCGACAAAGGAAACCGCATTCTGTTGTCAAATAGAAAAGACCAATACCCTGACAAAAATGTCTTGGACAATCTTCATCCACACCAAAAACGACGTGAGATGGGACTTTATAGTTCGGAACGAGGCAAAGGGCATTGACGTGCGGCGCGAGTTCACAAAAGACGGATTCAAGGACTTGCCGTATGAAGAGTCAGAGCTAGGCCCAGAAAAAATTCACCATCTGTGCAAAGTGGACCAGAGCGTGGACTTTGACGCCAAGTTCGACGCCGTTATCGACCAGACAGGCAACTGTTTGGGGATGCGCGAGAGCTCTCGCATGATTGTTGTGGGACTTTGGCCCTATTTTGTGGACGAAATGGGCATAGAAGGCGAAGAACTCGAGGAGGCCGATAAAGTATTGGGACGACTTTGGGGAGCGAAACAGCTTAGGGATTCTACCCATCGTTTGGCCGAGATTGAGGCAAAAAAGGCTGAACAGTAGTAATCCCTGGCCTATAGGCAGCCCTACCATCTGCATAGGGTCATGCCGAAAGAAACTCTTCCATCAGTCTATGGTTAAAATTGTTTCTCTTCATATACAGGGCTAGAATCCTACCAGGGATGCTGAATTGATATTATTTGCTAAAATTTGCTCTTTATAACTTTTGTGCTAGAGTCGGTATTACTAGGTGATGATGAATCTTGAATGTATATCAGCATTTTGTTAGCCCAAAGTATACACTAACCGACATGCCGTGACTCAATATTCCTTCTTTCAGTGTCTTAAAAAAGACATTTAAATGAAAGATTGAGACTATGGTTTCCTGCCCGTTTACAAGGTGCTACCTAGTGGCTAGGGCGACGAGAGACTCGGGACTTTCTATCTAAAGAGCGAAATGGTACGAAGAATACTAGGTAGAATAGTACTGCCAATTGTTGTTGCTTCGTAGGCAATGCCATACCGCGCTTTCTTTAAATGAGTGACCTGATCTTGACATGGTGGCTCAAGTGTCTATTGATGTGTTTAAACACTTGTCTTGAGGCTTCAATCTTCATCAAGTACAAAAGACAAGATTTACCAGCCTTGGCGGAGAGAGGAGAGAAAATTAACGCTTCGTACGAGCATCGTAGCCGTATTCCCCTCCCGGTTCGTCATATGCCGCCCATCTGAACTCCGAACCACCAGGTGGAACCAAACCACTCAAAGGGCCAGCCTGGTCGTCATCGGCCCATGGAATATATAGTTGTCTGTATTGGCTAAATCAGGCCGCAATCTATCAGACCTCCAAACCAGCGGACCATGACAGCTTTATCAAGCATGAAAGTTTCAAGTTTCAACTTGTGCGATTTTGTCCAGTTTCAGACTCGGCAAGCAGAGAGATGGGTCATCGGGTGCCCTTTCCGGACCGCAGCCCCTGGATTATTGAGAAAATGAAGTCAGAAATAGCCACAATGAGTAAGTCGCCAAGGATAATACGGGAATCCATTTCCATGCCATTTTTTCAACAGCCATGTCGCTGCCAAGACTTTGATACCGGTACCGCGAATCCATGCATACTCCCTTCCTGATAATGGAGTTTGTTGAGGGGAAATCTTGTCACGCTGGGCTTCCAACAACGAAGGAAAAAAACATCAGCTTCCAATGTACAAAAGTACACGAGCAGGTCGGCAATCTATACTTTCAATTACGCCAGCTCGAGTTCCCCAGAATTGGTGCATTGAGTATCCAGGCTCAAGATGAATCACCAGAGCTTTACATGCCTGTAGCGCCGACGACATCACGGTTGGGTTACGGTTAGCCCAATGGTGAGCATGGTCAAAGCAGCAGTCTTACTGTACGACGGATGGCATTCTTAGACGATCCGCGTCGCCGTTGGAATAGCTTTGTCCGTCTTTAATGAAGCAATGCGCGTCACCAGTCTCGCGTTGAAAACACTCGGCCCAAATTCACACACGATTGCTTGCATTTTGAGGGAATAAACAGATTCCATTGATTCTCAACTCCATTCTCGTCATTCTCATCATTCTCATCCAAGGCTTCGTACCTTGAAAGGGACAAGAACAACTACAACGCCCGAGAAAGTTTGATGGGAAATGGTCTGGCACTTGTATGGGAAACGACGCATCGACAATGAAACATGATGCACGGGCCACGAGTCTCATCAGGTTGTTGGGAGTCAAGCAACCCATCGCGCAAGGGAAGGGCGAAGGTGTGCGCACGTACCAGTTATCAAGCAGACTTGTTGGCACATTTGTGTTGGTCCTGCTCAACTGGACAATATCGTGGCTCAACCTCCGCCCTTCCAGTGCTCCTTCAGACAGGTAAGTTATTGAGAGCACCCGCTGCAGAATGAAGAGACGACTCAATGAAGTGCAATCGACCCTGTACGCCGCTTGGGGCGTAGCTATATTCGCCATTGCATCCCTCTTTCTACAGTCGCGAAAGATGGAACTGCAATCCGAAGTCATTTGCTGTACACTTTTGCTCATCCTTGGCCGCGTCTCGGGATCAAAACGCTCAAGGCCTCGCGTCGCGCAGTCATCTGCCTTGTCATGGGTTGCTGCCATGTGCGTTGCCATGGCCAGTCTCTGCCTCGCAGAAGGCAATAGCCTGATATTCCTTGTGAGTCCATGCCTGGGCCTGCGGGTTGTTTGTTTGCTAACAGTTGTGACCCATATAGCCGCTTTTATGTCCGCTATTTGCTTTCCTCACGGCTGAAGACACATGGGACAAGAACCTTGGAAGCATAACGACGTCATCATCACCACTTCTTCTCAAGCCAGCGACATGGGGGCCAGTCTTGACGGCACTGTGCTGCGTCGTGTCCCTCTACCCCGCCAGGATTCACGAGATGATCCTTTCTGGCATTGCAGTTGCCTCCCTATGTGCCGTCCTGTTGATCCAATCGCGTTTGTCGAATGCTCAAGTTTTGTTAGACTCGCATAGCGGCATCTTCGAGACCCTGAAACCGCTGGTACTGCGCATCAATGTCACTCTTTGTTGCGGGATAGCACTGCAGACCATGCTTTTTGGCTACTCGTCTGCCAGTATCGTAGCGACGGCCCTGCTGGGTTCTGTAAAGGCATTGTCCTGGTACAACAGCCTGATATTGGTAAGTTGGCCCTACTTCGTTTTACTTCCAGTATTCTCACAATATATAGTCCCGATGTGGATCATGGACCGCCGTCTCATCTATATGGACTTTTGCCATCATGTGCACAAGTGTCTACTCTCCACAGCAGTCAAAATGCGAGGCATTCCTACATGTCACCAGTTGCGTTCTGAGCCTCAATCTATTAATTCAGACAGTACCCAAGTCATACAGCGGCCGCACGAAGCTTTGGGCATTGTTTGTCATTGCTCTGGCGCCATATGTGGCAACTCAGTGGCTGACTCTCGCGACTCGACATAGTGTAGCATCCGAACGCTACCAGCTGAATCATCCGGTGGAGCTCTTGATTCGAAAAGCAAACGTTGATTTTGAGAGTTTTCGCATGAATCAATCTCAAACTTATGACGCTGCTTCGAAAGAATACATGCGCAGATATGGCCTGGAACCACCAGAGGGCTTTGAATCTTGGTACAACTTTGCCAAACTCCACAACTCGGTTGTCATTGATGATTTTGACGCCATGTATCATGGAATCGCTCCGTTCTGGAGACTGTCTGGCCGAGAATATGTCAATGTGCTGAGCCAGCTGAAGCAAATGCCCAACAATGAATTGTGGGCTTGCGATTTCTCCGGACCCCATGGCCAAGCAAACTGCCTTCACGCGTGGCGGACTTTTGATCGACATGTTGGAGCGCTGCTAAATTTAGTGCCCGACGACGTGCGTCAAAGTCTGACAAACGTGTCCTTTCTCGTCAACCATCTTGACGAGCCAAGGGTCATGATTCCATCGAGCATGTTACCCGATGGACCACGCGACAATTTGTCATTGCACCAGCTAGATCTGAAACACAAGACTGCCTGGAACGAGCTCACCAAGCCGTGCGTTGGAGGGAAGAACCAGGCTGTTGCCGGCGGTGAAAATTGGCTTTCCTTTGTCAGCAACAAGACGGCGACGGCGGATTTATGCCACCACCACGAATACGAATCTATGCATGGCCTCTTCCAAAGTCCGACATCGCTCGCGGTGATAGAAGGTCTGGCGCCAGTGCTCTCAACAGGCGCTCCGTCAACAATGGGAGACATACTCTTTCCCAGCCCGGCGTACATTGAGTTGGAATTTCGATATGACGAAGCAAACGACTGCGACTGGGCACAGAAGAAGAACAATCTCTACTGGGCCGGCTCGACATCTGGCGGGCACGCAGGCAAGAAGTGGCAACAATTCCATCGTCAACGATTTGTCAGCTTTGTGCAAAACTTGAGCAAACGCCCATTCTTCTATCTGCGCGAGCATCAAGGCTCATTCACTAGAGTAGCCTCGTCGTTTCTTGACCCAAGACTATATGACGTCGCGTTTACAAGACTGTTTCAATGTGAGAGAAAATACTGCAGAGAGCAAGACATGTTCTTCAACATGGCATCTTGGGCGGGCAAAGACGAGGCGTTTCAGTCAAGGCTCGTCTTTGACCTTGATGGGAACGGCATCAGTGGGCGATACCACAAACTGCTAGCGTCCAGATCATCACCGCTGAAGCAAACATTATTGCGGGAATGGCACGACGATCGCCTGGCACCCTGGGTTCATTACATTCCCGTGAGCCAGCAAATGGATGAGCTTCCGGAACTAGTATCGTTTCTTGCCTCTACAGAACTCGGGCAGCAAAGGGCGAGAGAGATTGCCGAGCAGGGAGGGGAATGGGCATCTAGAGCATTACGCGAGATTGACATTGGGATATACGTGTATCGTCTCATGCTCGAACTTGCAAGGTTACAGGATACACATAGAGAGAAGCTAGCCTGAGCTGTTGACGAGCCGCACCTCCGCAAATCCATTCATGCTTGGTCAGATGCGCAGCGTTGAGAACCCAAAGGGGTTTCATTGCCAACGTCAATCGATCAGGGAACACCCAGAAACCTTTTTGCTTATGGAGCGTTTGTCACACGCTCCACCACTGCACTGCAGAGACAAGTTTCTACAGAGTATTACCAGCTGCTTTCTTTGCAACTCTAGGTATCCTCAACCTATTGCGTTCTAATTGGTCAAAGGCTCTTGTCGTTGGCTAGAGCATCTGTGAGAGTGGCTCGAAATTAAAGGGGTCGGGTCGCATAGATAGTTACAATGGTCGCACAAACACCATGATCAGCCAATTGCAGCCTTTTGATATGTGGTTGCAGTTGTTCTGCATGTGTCTCGGACATGATCTGCGGGGTAAGACGGCACAGATTAATAACTTGTTGGTCACACAATGCCTGTGGGCGAAGAATATCCATGACTGATGCTTGCCGCCTGATTTAGACAGAGACATGGCCGCCCAGTGCCCCATCACCGGACAAGTGCCCGCTTCTTACGGCGTACAGATGCTCCATGTTACATTTGTTTCCGTGCCGAATCACCCGCATACTACCTATTCACCCGGCTCTGGCGGTGGGCGAGAGGCCAACTGGTAAAAGTTTCACTTTGTGCTCTCATTTGCGTTGGCTATTATACAATCCGTGCTGTGTCATGCGAGGTGTCACTTGAGGCATACTGTGCGATTAGATGAGCTTTTGATGAGCAATGCATGTTGACGTGTAAGCCCCAGAGGTGTTGACATCAGGAACAAGATACCTGCTTCCCCGTGTTTTTTGGGTGCAGGAGATATTGGTTACATCAACCATGCGTTGTGTTGTAGTCTGTCAAACGGATTGCGTGACAGTCTCCTTTCCCCGTCCAGGCCAGCCGCGAATACCATCCAACCATGGATGCATATTACATTGTTACACAGTTCCACGGCTTTTCTCTGGCAGGAATACGAGAGGGCTTCGTTAACACTGTCCTGTTGCTGTTGGGCGCCGATGGGCCGTAAATAGCAGCATGTCGCTCCACAGCCAATGATGCTCAGTTTGATTTGTGACTGGTCTAATCCTCTTGCATATCGTCAAGATGGACTGCTAAAGGTATTCCACCCGGTCTGTATGTTGTGTAATGACAGCGGTTGGAATGAGCACGGCAAAGTGTAGAAACAAAGTCGACATGGGCGCAGGGAGAAAAAGCCTAAAAGGTCGCTTTGTTCCCTCGCAAATTCCCACTCCATTATCAATACCATTGAGCGCTCTGCACACACAAAAGGCATCTACACATCAAGCTTTTCCCCACACAACTCCATCAATATGAAGATTCTCGCCTCCATTGTCGCCATGATCGCCATGGTTTCCTCCGTGGAAGCATGCCAGTGCATCTTGCTCCAGGCCGTCAACGAGGCTGCCACCAAAGACTGTTGCCGCGACGCCGGCGGGACCGCCGACGGCAACGAGTGCCCTGCGGGCCAAATCAGCCATAATCTCAGCAGGTTTGCTTCTTGCTGTCGATCCTACCTCACCTACACCAACTGCCACTGCCCCATCGGCTGCGCTCGCGCCGAGCTCGACGCCAAGGCCAAGCAGGAGGGCAAGGCACCGCCTACCGATGAGCAGGTTCGCGCCTTGGTTGCCTCGTACCAAGACTAAGGGGGGATATCGAGGACCTGCAGGCGAGATTGCATCATCTGGATTGCCACGGACCAATTCTCTCGGGGAAGGATGTGGTGGTCTCGGTTCTGTGTGGCGTTGTGCAGCGCAACAAGGAGGTCCTTTTTTCTGCCAAGTGCGATGCACTCTTGGGCGTGCACTTTGACAGCTTATTCGATTCTTGCATTCCAATATAAGTCGGGACAGAAATTGAGACGAAGTCCGCCATTCGTTCCATGTTGGTGGTGAAGCATTGAGGTTTATGTGACAATTACTCCTATGCATATCAGACGGCAAGGATATAAGCTCAAATGTGCACAATAAGCGGATTGGCATCAAAGTACTATGCTTTGCCCAATTCTCCACAAAGTTACAGGTCAAGAGGAAACTACCATCGTTCAGTATGTCCTTGCCTTGGCATTGCCTTCCCAGCTTGGCATGAAAGATACGGCCAATGGACTTGACGTTCGCGGGCCGCCCCGTCTGGGAGCCACAAAGCTTATCCAGGCCACCACGAGCCATGTCACATTTTATGCTCAGATATGACCATTATTTAGGTTTCATGTGAGGATCTACCCGTGGTTTGTGGCTGGCGTCAGCTTGCATGTGATAGGGTCGCCAAATATGAAATGCGACCCACTGGGGTCCTCCTCTTTTTGTCTCCTCAGGCATCTACCTGGACCCATCACATGATGCGACGTATTGAAGGAAAAGACGGCTTACAGCCGTAAAAAGAAGATATTCGCAACTTATGATTGAATTATTATGAAATCTATGAATTTCACACATTGTGTGTGCCTTTTGGAGAGCGCGTTTGCAACAACGCGAGCCTGGTCACGTGACCGCCCACAACACGACGAACAACTCCAAGGATAGGATGGGGCAGCCGCGCCAGAGGCTCACCTACGATCGCTGCCATGCCCTCGTACAAACGGCCCGGACGGCACTTCCGCCGCCGAGTGCGCACGATGCCTCAAGGCGGGCAGTCTCTGCATCTATTCTCCCCAAGCTCGCTTGGGACGGCCACTGGGATCCACGGCATCACAGTCCTTGTCCACAGCACCGGCGGGTGGCGCTGTCAAAGGTAAAGACCAGCCAGCAGGAGCATGTCCAGCACACCGAGAGAAGCGCCGAATGCCAGGCAAGAACACAAATGGGTCAGTCAAACTCGGACGCCAACACAACCATCATCACCAATACATCGAGTCCAGACGGCAGCTGGGACGCGAGCATAACGCTGAATGATATCCTCTCTGACGATTTCTTCTCCAACCTGATGCATGCTGACGCCGGTGAGTTGGTGCTTTTCACCTCAACCCCAATCATCATCATCAGTATCTTTGTCAGCACTGGCAGCAGCAGAAGCAGCAGCAGCAGCAGCATCAAATCAAGTCTGTGTCGGCTAAGCATACCGCAGGCGTTGCGGTAGACAAATGTGCGGCATGTAGTGTCGCAACAATGCAAGAGCCCACCTTGGATGACGAGGCGGACAGGCGGACCCTGTGCAGCATGTCTTGTCCCAGCCATCTTCCCTGATGGTCTCCATCCATTCCCATAGCCTCAATGTGTATATTCAATTACACCTTCTCCGAACCGACTCGGTCGAGGGTCAAGCGTTGAGGATAGCATAACAACGCAGCCACCATCCACTCATGAAGTTGTAGCAGCGGTCGACGACTGCCTGAGCATCCAGGCCATCACAAGGACGAACCATTCCCTCAGAGCCATATTCGACAAATGAAGAGGACTCGCACAGACCATCAAGACTCTCTGCCGTTGACGTGTTTGGCATCCTCTTGTGATGCAATGTTCCTGCCGCTGTCAGCAACAGTGGAAGGACTGTTGGCAATATACCTTTGCAGAAGCCTTGCACGCCCATGAGCAATTACAGTGGAATGTCCAAGGGGCAGTAAGAAATGCTGAATGACCCCAACAATTGCTCCCCGGATTCCCCAAACAGTTGCCGATTGGCATTGACTTTGGCTCTTGACTGCTATCTGGAAATTCTCAACATCTATGCTGTGACGTTTATCAGCCACCATCTAACTTGCCAACCAATAACGAGTAGACCAATGCCAAGTAGTTGAGGCGCCGGTAGCGGTCGCCACATTGATGAGCCCGCCGGAAATAATAGCAAAGACAAGACCCAAGTACTTTCCACGTTGTCTCTGGGGCACCAGATCGCACACCACATATCAATCATGATATTGATGCCGCCTCCGCGCCCAGCAATAAACATGGCGGTGCTGTTTGAGCCACCACAAATACCGCTTCCAATGGCAAAGAGGCCTGTGGCGAAAATAATGAGCCAGCGACGGCGAAAATATTGACAATTTGTCCGTAAAAAGGCTGAACAGTCGCCATGGACAGGAAAAACGCATTTAGAGCCCACACGTAAAGACTCTCGGATTCAAGATGAGCAACAATGGAGTGAAGCACGGTGGAAACGATTGTCGCGTCGAGGGCGGACAACAGACTGGTGACGCAGGGGGAGATGAACATGGCCCAGAAACGCCATGCTGAAAGAAAATGACAAGTTGCGATTGGTCATCCCTGACTAGAACAGTAACATGATGTCGCTTGTAAAAGAGACTCGGCGAATTGAAATACTTGCCTCGTGCAGCGTTCGGTTTAACCTTGGCAGTTCAAAGGAGGTTGGTGTGTGCAATTTTGACCTAGACGTCGTTGAACGGCTGCCAATGAATGACGGCAGCACACAGCGTGTTTGGTGTTTTTCTCCACTTAAAATGCCGATATTTCCGGAGCATTATACGGGCCACGGGCCGCGCTGAAGTGTCGAGTTCAAGCCGTTCCTAATATTGGCCAGTGCCAACTCCTAATATTACAGGACTAAAGGCGCATCAAAACTGATTTGGCATACGTCAGATATCTGTGTCTTCAACTGCGGACAATCTAGCCCCGCGATGCAGTCCAGGCGCGACGAAGCCAGCTGATTACGTGAGCTGACCTGTGGCAGCTCCTTTGGAGTAGCGCCCCACAACTCATAAGGGGGAAATGTCCGGTATAACGGCGCCAGCAGTTCATTTCCTCATGGCCTCAGCCGCACCAGGGGTGAAGACTCGTCCAGATGGGGGCGATAGATGACAGTGCCTTTTTTATCATCTTACGTATCCATTTTCGCGAGTATTACCAAGGTTACGACCACCAAATGGGGGTGGGCCGAAGATGGAGGCACCGGACCCCAAATGTCCAAATGTGTTAAATTGGGGTGACACAAATGTCACGTTCCTGCCCCCACCCGTGTCCGCAGGGCTCCGCATTCGTCACTTGTCAAATTTTCCCAGACGTATGGTGGACTCATTAATTACTGGTGTTCCTCTCAAGGCCTTGAGTCCCTCGTGGAATTTCTCTTCACCTCTTTTACTCTGCCGCCGTCCCTCACTGGTAGTGGCAATGGATATCTGACCGCTTTTGGCCCGTCATTATCAAGCTTGCAAGTGAACTAGACAAGCAGAGGCAGAATGCACGAACAAGATGTAGTGCTCGCGCACTTTTCTCTACTTCTTCATCACTCGACCTTATACGACATGGTCAATCAATCGATCCATTCGCCCTTGATCCAGCAGCTTCTCTTGATATCCTGTCGATCAGCCTCCTGTTGAAATGTGACCGCCCTCGATATCTGTCCATGTCCAAGGGTATCCTTCTACCGCAATCTTCTGGCAGTAGCACTACTGGCAGAAACATACCTCTCATCGGGTCAAGTAGACTGCAAGACGCACTCGGATCCCTGCAGCCCTGTGCGATACCTCTTGCCAATGAAAATCTCTCTACGGGGTACATGGGCTCGATCAACCAGAGCGACAGCGCATGATTAATGTCCCAAACCTGTGGGATTTGCAAAGCATTCCACTTTGTAGCATCTCCAACAGCTGTGCGTAGCAAGCCCTCTATACAAAAGAAAGCAGCAGAGACCACACAGCCTGCATGTGAAGGCCATGTCTACAAAGAGGCTACGGAATAAAGACTGGGGAGATCTATCTCGTTATGCAAGGGGCAAGCCTCAGCGTGCGGTATTAAAAGAATCCACAAGAGACGCAAAAGGTAAACGAGTGCACCTTAAAGAGCCTAGCCCCAAAGAAGCTTAGTATCGAGCCCAGGATCAGCATTCGGTCCAACAGTTTCAAATTGAACCAGGCCATCTTAATGCTCAATATCGCATCAAGCAGGCACATACGACCATAGCCGCTAGAAAATTCGGGATCCCGTCCGATCTCCTACGACAACCTAGCGAGCGCCGGATTAGTAGTTGGGTCGGTGACGACCAGCGAATACCTGGTGTTGTATGTTTTTTTTAATATGTTTTTTTTTATTATCCTGTTAAGCCCTTCTCCGCTGATGTAGGATAAGTACGGAGTAGAGGAATTGATAAAAAACAGACAGAAACAGGTATTCGCTGGACCTAGGGTACTACTTTAGCTTGTCTTGAGACTAATTGGGTAAAGAAGATGGTTGGACCCAATAGGGAGTGTGTTTTGGGTGAACGGGAGAAGCGGGTTGAATGGGGCGTTGGCTTTACGCTCCAGTAACAATAATTGTCACGCGTCCGGGGTGCACAGCAATGTAATACCAAAATGGTAATGAAAGAGGGTACATGCAAAAGAGAGGTTGTAAAGTGTCCGTTTGTCGGGTTCGCTGTCTTTTCCCACACATGTTATCTGGTGCAATTTACCCTTTTAGTTGGGCAATATGGCTGGGGTTGCAAATAGCAGATTGGTCCCGAAATTACATGGGTTCCAAGCTGCGTGGAGGCGATGATGAAGAATTATATCAGCGTTATGCTTCCGTTTTTAGCATTGTCATGGATTCATTTGTCATGTCTTCATGGTGGTTTCTGAACACTGGTTCTAGTTCGTGACTTGGCAGTTGGTAGACGACCATGGTCAAACGCTAGAGGCTTGTAAGAGCGAGGTTCTGGCTCACAACAGCATTTTTAATGAACCTTGATGGAATTAGATGCTAGGAAGCGGCGTTCCTGCAAGGTTGGACCCGATACCCACACCTTGAGAGAAGTTGTCATGCTAAGATGATGCAACTGGAAATTGTTTAGTTGCGAGTTTGCAGGGGTTCACTGTTTGAATATCAGGGCACAATGGCCAGACTAGTTTAAATATCTAGATGACTGGTCGCTCTGACGTCAGACGACATGACTCGAGCAGCTTGGCTACCGCAAGAGCATCTCATTGAATATCTTGGATATTCTCGCCGGACTCTAGGGTGGGATGCGAAATAGTGAGATGTAGATGATGAGGCGTTGAATGCGCACACATATGACAGGGGATGGTTTGGGACGTGTAGGGTTGCTGTGTGGCGTCGGTATCCATAGCTCAGCTGAATTTTAATAGCAACGCTTGTCATCCACAGAATTACTCGAATAAGCCACTTGATGATGCATCTTCTGCCCCCGCTGCGGGATACCTGGACATACCGAGGCTGCCTGAAATAAAGCCTTGGTGCGTCCCGTTCAAGATGCTTGGTTCTGGACCTCTGTCATGACGAAAGATCTCACAGGCTGATCTGGGTGCTGGAGCGACCGCCACACACAAGCCCCTTTACATTGTCAAAGCGGGACGCTCAGTCGTGAGGCGGCTAATTTGGCTTGTGGAGCCAACCACGAGAGGCATTGTCTGGGGCCCCGCGTGGTGTGACAAGGCACGTGCCTGATCTGGGTCACAGGGACTAGAAACCTCGATCAGGCAAAGGCAGACGTTTGTATTACAATCGGATCAACCAAGTCCCGGCACGACGATTGACGACTCTATTTGGTTCAATTCCGCAGATGCCACGCAAACCCAGTTGAATATGTCTTGTTGAACTTGCAAAAGGTATCGTGATTTAGTCAGGTCACGTGAAGGAGTAGCTGGGGCTTGTAAGAGAGGAAGATGGGGGGAAACGGAAACAAAAAGAGATACAGTTAAACAATATAGACGGCAAAGTTGGGGCATCCCGGCTGAGCAGTCAGGACCAACACAGATGCTGCACACGTCGTCTTGGATGCCAAATGCCTCTGGAATCGATGGACGAGTTGACGGCATCGAGTCTCGATTCACGGGTAATGTCTGCAATAGTCGGTATTGCCTGTCGAGGCGTGCTTGATAACGGAGCGAGGCGTTGTGGAAAATCAGGGGACTCCAGAGGATCGAGACGAGTCCCACAGGAACAGGGGGGGGGATATATGAATGAGGTCCCGTGCTTACTCGAAATAGAGTAGCTGGGCTTCTGGACCAGTGCTAGCCTCGCAAGACATTTAAAAAACCGGAGTCAAGACGTGGCGAACCGCGGGCAATGGGCGTCTCAAATTGTCTGGTCCCGATGGTTCTGACAGGGACGGTTTAGGCTAAAGGCGCTAGCGGTGGAGGGAGAATTCAGCCTGTGGCGACGGAGACATTCTATTAGCTGAGCTTGCATGTAATAACCGTGTGCCGCGCCCGTGCATACGCATGGATCTTAATATTGGAACTCCCTGCACCTGTTGGACGAGGCTCGGGTGAATGCATGCATGTCTTCACGCATGGCTCGAGCCGTAGAGCCGACGATGGGTGTGGCCTGGGGTGCGGCCTGGGGTGTCGCCTGGGGACCCCACGAATAAGGAAGCGGGGGAGCCCAGTCACCCATTGGGGGGACTTGCTTCCCCCCAAGCTAGCGCCCGATTCCTCTTTTGGAGAGGAGGAAAAAAAAATCAATACCGCACCACCGCTCCTATTCTCCAGTGCTCTCTGGCTCGCGGTTAGATTCAGCACTCTCCCATTTACCCGGAATAGTGGCGTTTCACCCAAGCTCTTCGCCAGCGCAGCTGTTTACCCACCCGGCCAGTCGTTTTGCACGGCAACGCGAGGCCCTCGCCAGCGGCATGGCCCTCTGGTCGGCTCAACGGGCCTGCGACGCCGCTGGCCGTGCAGACAAGGCATTGTCTGGTGGGTCACGACTTCAACATTGTTATATAACATCCAGCCCGGGCTCCTTCCATCATGGACACGACTCGACACCAAGCACTGGCATTCCGTCGCCTCCGACTCCGTTTGCGCGCTCTCTTGTTGGCAGACAATTGTCACCGTCGGCGTCTTGGCAAAACCTTCACACAACACACGCAAAGCTACACCAACAGCTACCGCCACAATGGTCGCCGCAATGGTCGACGTCAAGCTTCCCGCCGTCGCGGCCGAGGAGGAGCTCCGCGCCGTCAATGAGCAGGCACCCGAGTTTGAGCGCATCGAGTGGAAGAAGGACCCGGCTCTGCGCAGGCTCTACGTCCTCTGCACCTTTGGTCTCATGATTGCCTCTGCCACCACTGGTTATGATGGGTAAGTCGACGGCGCGCCCCGTGGCGAGACCCGCGCGCGTTTTGCTAATGCCGGCCTCTTTGTCCGTTGCAGATCTCTTCTCAACCTGCTGCAGAACTACGACTACTGGGAGAAGTACTTTGACAACATTGGAGGTCTCCATGCCACCGCCCACCAGACCAGTCTGCTGGGTCTCTTGACCAACATGTTCACCATCGGCTCCATCGTCTCCATGTTCATCGTGTAAGTCCCGCCCGGGGAAATTCAACGCCGCCGCCGGCCCAGTTGGCTAACGCCCAGGTCAAGACCGCCCATTGTCGACCGATGGGGACGTAAGCCCAGCATCGTCATCGGCTGCCTGTTCATGGTTCTCGGCTGCCTGCTCAACACCTTTGCCACCAGCTACGGAAGTGAGTCGGGCTCCACGAGCTCCGCCGTGTCTTTTCCATTGCCCGAGGCTGACCCTCCCTAGTGTTCAGCGCTGGTCGTTTCATTCTCGGATTCGGCAACTCCATGTCTCAGCTTGTTTCCCCCATCTTGTTGACCGAGATTGTCCACCCCCAGCACCGTGCTCCCGTCACCGCCGTCTACAACTGCCTGTGGAACTTTGGCAGTCTGAGTACGTCATGGTCCTCTGCATCTCCGTTGAACCACCCCCATCTAACCGCGACTAGTCTGCACCCTGATCGGATACGGCCTCCAGTTCGTCGAGAACGACTGGTCATGGCGAGCCCTCACCCTGTTCCAGGTCGTGCCCGCCGTTTGCCAGCTCTGCTTCATCTGGTGTAAGTCCCCGACTGCCCACGTCTTGCCCCCTGGGAATCATCTTGGCTGACCGCTTCCCAAAGTCATTCCCGAGTCCCCCAGATGGCTCGTCTCCAAGGACCGCAACGACGAGGCCCTCAAGACCCTGGCCAAGTACCACGCCAACGGAAACGAGAACAACCTGACCGTCCAGTTCGAGTACCGCGAGATCAAGGAGGCCCTCCGAATCGAGACGGAGATTACCCACAGCACCAGCTACCTCGACTTCTTCAAGACCAAGGGCAACCGATGGAGGCTCGCCATCATCATCTCCATTGGTATCATCTCCCAGTACTCGGGTAACGCCGTCATCTCCAACTACGCGCATCTGATCTACGAAAGCTGCGGTATCTCTGGACAGAAGCCCCAGCTCGGTGTAAGTGAACGGCTGCTCGTGTCCCCAGCTTTGTTGACCCAGTCCCTAACTCGTCTGCCTAGCTGCAAATCGGCAACACCCTGCTCAGTTTGATCGTTTCCATCAGCTCCGCCACTCTCATCGACCGTGTCGGACGACGCCCTCTCTTCCTCACCTCCGTTACTGGTACGTGCCGTGCTGCTGGATGGGTACAGGCTGTTGTGTACTGACATGGTTTCACCGCAGGCATGGTCCTGTCCTTCACCCTCTGGACCGTCATGGCCGCCGAGTACGAGAACAAGGGCCAGGCTAAGCAGTTTGGCATTGCCCAGATTGTCTTTGTCTGGATCTTTGGCATCTTCTACTCCATCGGTTTCTCTGGTCTCCTGGTTGCCTACACCCTCGAGGTCCTGCCTTACCACCTGCGTGCCAAGGGCATCACCATCATGAACATTACCGTCCAGGCCATTCTCGCCATCTCGGCCCAGACCAACAACCTGGCCATTACTCAGCTGCCCAAGACGTACTACTTCTGGATCTTCTACACTGTATGCACCCCCGCCCTTTGCACCTCTGTGTTGCGAGACTTGCTGACGCGTTTTGGATGTGCAGGCTTGGGATGTCCTCGAAGCCATCTGGGTCTACTTCGTCTTTGTCGAGACCAAGGGCCCCACTCTTGAGGAGATTGCCGTCATCTTTGACGGCCCCGAGGCCGCGGCCAACATTGATCTGGCCCAGACCGAGAAGGAGATTGAGATTCGCCAGAACGAGGTCGCCGACGAGAAGCACGTCTAGGCCTTGCGGCTGTGCGTTGAGCTTCCGCCATGTGGCGTCTTGCGCGGTGCAGGGGTGCGGGGTTTTTTTTTGGCCTTCTGGAACCGGCGCATTTCGCCCTGGGCCGCGAGTCTCTTACGGGGTGTATGATTAATCTTTGAACCGTGACTTAACCTTCGACCCCCTCTAATACATTAGTATTAAATTCCACATTTAATCAATCAAAGTACCCGTGTGCCCCTCGCCTTGTCCGACTGAATTTGTCAGTTTTGGCCCGACTCGTGCATCGTGTTCATGTTGGCGAATACTCGCCACCGTCAGCAGCCGCTGCAGTGGCGTGAAGCCGACAGGGGGCCAGGCCCACCGCCCAATTCCCATGCAGGCATCCCAGCCGGGTGCCTAGGTACGTATTGGGCAGCCGGGAATTCGGGCCGTTCAATGCTGTCAAAGGGGCCGCTTCATGTCAGCACCATGGCTGCTGACATGCCGTCACATGACTGAATTCGCCATGCCGTCGATTGCATCAATTTGCGCCATGGTTGCACATGCGTACCAGACACTTGCATCTGCGGCCGCTCCCCGAGCAGCCCTTCTCAGCTGCATCAGCCCCTTTGCCACCAATTGTCGTCCCTCCTCCGCACCATCCATACGATGCCTCCACAACTCCAATGTTCACAATCACTGGTCCCAGAGTGCAGTGACATGATGATGCGTAGTCCTTGCGCCCTGTTCTAGAGCTACCCTTGGACAGTTTTCTCGACTTGCTCACTGGCCGGATCACCTGCCCCACTGTTGACATGTCAATACGGCCCACTGTGTCGTTGGGCGTGGGCAGGAAAAAGAAGAAATGAAAAATCAACGGGTTGGCCCGACGTGGACAAGATTGCCAAGGACGCCGCGAACGAAGCAATGAGCAGCCCTATTGGCTCACATGGCTGCCATGTTCCATGCCACAAACCTTATTTTCACGCAAAAGAAACATTTGGTACAGTTTGATTGACAGTTTCCTACTCGGTGTTTTAAGCAGCCTTGCGCCTTTCCCTTTGATGCATGGTAGACAAGCCGTGAATGTATTCGCAGCCGTGTGCTGAGATACCGACTCGGCTTTGCACGTAATCGTACCCATACTGTCTGGCCAATTACACGGCCACCCGTAGCCATGGCTTCTTGAGGCGACGACGGAGCATGAACCGATGCTCTGTTCAGGGTGTGCTGGGACGATGATGGCGACCCCCTTTTCCGTGGTCAAGATATGAGCAATCATTTCCAATACATGTTGGTTTCCATGTACAAGTTCAATGTAGGCAATTCATGGCTGGATTCAATGTGGCGTCCTGCGAGCTCCATCTACAGTTTGCTTACCAGGCATGATGCAGCATTCCACAATTCCAGAACAAGTCAAATCAGAAGATTGGCTTAGTTTCACAGCTGCCGGCTCTGATGGTTTGAAAGTGACCAAGGTTGGTGTTTAAATTCAACGCCAGGTCAATGGTGGACTTGTTCATTCCAGCACCAGTAAAAGCCAACAGTACGTAGAAATATTGCAATTGATAACCCAGAGCACACCCAATGCTCGCAAGCAATAGACTTGACCTTGGACGGAAGGCTTGGGCTGTTGTGTGAGCGTAATAGAGCGCCGTGTTAACAAGACCGGTTGAAGCTGAATAAGAGGCGAATAACGAGTGTTTAGTAGCTAGACGGTATATAAACGCTTCACTTGAAATACGCAATAAGAGAGCTTCCTGAATGAAGAGCAGTAAAAGTATTGTGAACCTTTGCATTGCAACTGAACGACATGGTTCACTTTGCAGCCAAACATCAATCAATGGCTAGAACAACTGGCATAGCACATCATGCGGGTGGTGCCGTGGCGGCTTCAGGGTGCTATTACCTGCCTGCTTCATCCAGTTCCAAATTCCGGTGGCTGTCGGCGCTGTCCAGGGCTGACTGTTGTCGCTGGCTCCGGCAGTGGAATTGTGTAGAGGAATTGTAGCGAAATGGTCACGTTGAAAATGAGCTCGGCCCGTCCCCAGATGGAGCAAGCGGAAATATAAGGGCCTATGCATAAATAAATGTCCCAACAAGCCAC
The DNA here is from genome assembly GCA_020975405.1 of Keithomyces neogunnii. Lineage (NCBI taxonomy): Eukaryota > Fungi > Ascomycota > Sordariomycetes > Hypocreales > Clavicipitaceae > Keithomyces > Keithomyces neogunnii. The sequence continues at coordinate 246,817 of JAIOWQ010000010.1, read as the reverse complement.
TGCGTCCAAGGCCCATGGTCGGTTGCCGCTGACAATAAATATCGGGGTGACGGGATGCTCGCGCTTCATGCTCACCAGAAGAGCACTCCGTATCTTGGTTCTGGAGTGAGTCGGATCGGTGCATCTGTCGGGCTGTTCCCAAGATTTGGACAAACAAAGCGGGTGCCAATGTGTTCAACTGTGACAACTAATTCAATGTTTATTATGCCACCAAATGGGTTAGCAGCTGCTGGCGGAACTTGGTTCTCAGTCACTGGGGGCTGGCTTGTCCGTCTTGATGCTACCTCGCTTCATGCGGGTGGTGAGCCGCATGATGGGATCGTCCGATGGCCACGGAAGAAATCATGTAATGCTTCCGCTAAAATCATCCGTCTAAAGATATCGTGCCAAACGGTACGCCGAAGCCGAGTTGCATCCGATACTTGAAGCACTGGATATCCCGACAAGTGGCATGCAAGAAGGGCACTCTCCCACAATCACTTGATTGAATTCACAGGCCCCATTGCGTCCCATTTGACACGGATACGGTTACACTGGCCAGCAACTAGGTACGCATACCAGTCGGCGGCCAACAACGGCATCAAGGTCTTCATCTCGTTCGACTTCAACTGGTACATCGGCCGCAAGATTGCCCAGTACGCCAGCCAGCCGGCACAGCTCATGGTTGACGGGCGCGTTTTTGCCTCTTCATTTGCCGGCGATGGTCTTGATGTCGATGCCATGAGAGCCGCCGCCGGCTCCAACGTGTACTTTGTCCTCAACTTCCACCCTGGACAATCCACCCCTGACAAGATGGATGGCGCTCTCAACTGGATGGTGCGTCTTGACCTTTTGCCTTGCAAAACGTGTTTGCTGAGTTTGCTGACAATGTGCGTCTTCTCAGGGCTGGGACAACAATGGCAACAACAAGGCTCCATCCAACGGCCACAACGTTGGCGTCCAAGACGGAGACAACTCGTACCAGAGCTGGCTGGGCGGCAAGAAATACTTGGCGCCCGTCTCTAATTCGGTCCCGAGGTGCCCTACAGCAAGAACTGGGTGTTGCCCGGCGGGAGTCTCATCTTTGCCGGTGGAACCAAGTTCTTCAGGGGCAGTCGAGATTATGACGTGGAACGACTACGGAGAGTCTCACTACGTCGGACCCCTCAAGTCTCTGCACTATGACGACGGCATCTCCAAGTGGGTGAACGATGTAAGTTGGCAGACACCCGCCGTGCCCCGGGACAGACGTTTTCATAACAACCGAGCTGCTCACTAGGCCATACGGATACTGTCCCCCGGGCCCGTGCAAATGCACCTCGCACGGCAGCCAGATTCCGCCTCCTCCCCAGACGGGCACCGGCGGCTGTCCGCTCGCCGGCGAAAGTGAAGGGTACTTGGGCCTCTGCGGCTTCTCTTGCAGCCACGGCTACTGCCCAAGTACTGCCTGTCGCCCCTGCTGAAGAGTGCAAATGCAGAGGCGGGAATGTCCATGGTTTACACAAGTAGCTTCGCATCCGTTACCGGCTTGTATTTCTAAGCCACATGCGCACAAGGCAGTGTTTTGATAATTGAAACATCCAATCCAACGCCTCCTTGTCTACAAAGGAGTGTCCGGCCCGTAGGCTCAACATTACGTCTGAGTTTACAGTGATTCGCTGCGTCGTCGGGTTGATTACATGCCGCATATGACGACCAATGTGTCGCGTGCCATTACTATTTAATCTCGGAGAGCTGTCAACACTGTGCAAGCCTGCGTGCCCTTCACTCGTTCAAGTGCATTCATCACCCACGCGGATGATTTACCAACCAGTCTTGAGGCCGTCTTACAGACACATCACGTCCATGCACCATCGCCAAGAATAAAGAGTGACTAAAAACAGTCGAAAAGGACCGCAAGGAAAGAAGGAACATGACGGCGAATCGTTTCCATCACCCCAAGGTCAGGCCGCAACGGCCATGACGTCGACGCCGTCCTGGATGTGCTTCTTGGACGGCATTTTACCAAGCCTCATGAGCTCGGAGCTCTGCGACATGAGCGGATCCTTGCCCATGCTTGCCATGGCCACGACCGTCTCGCCTTTGGTATAATAGGCAACAAACTTGGCCTCGGCCGGATCGCCCTGGATGACCACATCGTCCCATCCGTTGGCCGTGTTGCCGCAGTACCGCATTTGCGCGCCCAGGGCCGACCAGAAAATGGGAATGTTTTGAGGCTGCTTCTGCGACGGGTTCGCAATGTGGTTGGCGACGTGCCGGCCAGAGTTCTGGGCAACGTTCCAGTGCTCAATGCGCACCGGCTTGTTTTCGCCCCCCGGGCCGGAATACGGGTGCGTGGCAATGTCGCCGACTGCGTAAACGTCCTCTAGCCCGGACACCTGGAAGTTCTCGTCGGTCCGGATGGATCCGTCCTTCTCGAGGCGCAGGGCGGGATTGTCTCTCAGATATTCCGTGGCCGGCATCACGCCGACTCCAAGGATGACGAGGTCTGCCTCCAGCCTCGTCCCGTCTTTTAGTATGACGGCGCCGACTTTGGACGGGTCCGACGCTGACGGCTCGGCTCGGTCAATGCCGCCTCCCATGTGGAACTTGACGCCTCTCCCCTCCACGGCCCTCTGTATCCCGGCGCCGACTTGTTCGCCCAGGACGCGCTCCAGCGGGACCTTGGTCATGTCGGCCACCGTGACAGAATTGTCCTTGCAGGTTGCGTTGGCGACTTCCATGCCGATGAATGACGCGCCCACAATGACAATCTTCTTGCCCTTGTCGCCAATCGCCTCGACAATGGCCTTGACGTCGTGCACGTTTCGCAGGGTGAAGATGTTTCCCAGCACGCGGAACCCGTCAAGGGGCAGTGTTCGCGCGGTGCCTCCCGTGGCGAGAACGAGCTTCGTGTACGGTATGTTATGGCCGCTGGCGGTGGTGACTCGACGCCCCCCAAAGTCGACGGCCGTCGCCTCGCCATCTACCCAGTCCACGCTGCTGCTCTCGAACCAGCTCTTATCCCTCCACTGCAGCTTGGACAGATCGCTCATGAGCGCCTTGCTCAGCTTGGGTCTGTCAATGGGGTAGTAGCCCTCGTTGGAAATGACGGTGATGGCGCCAGCGAAGCCTTTTTCGCGCAAGCCCTCAACGACACCCAGAGCCCCAGAGCCTCCGCCGACAACGACCACCTTGTCGTCGCTCCTGGATGCGTCGGCGCGGGCAAAGGTTGGCTTTCGCCGAGACGTCTTGATGGCCGACTCGTCTCCCGTCACATACACGGCTCCGTCACGTTGGGCGACCTTGAAGACGGGCAGCGCATCGAGACCAGGCGCTTCCTCGACATCGCCGGTGCCGATGTTGAAGCAGGCTGCAGGACGCGGGCAGCTGTGAGCAGGACGACGGCGTCTGTTGGGAATGTTGGGGGGGATCACAGCGCACCTCCATGCCATGGGCATTTCACTCGGCCGTCAGAAGTCGTCACACCCTTGGCGAGGGGTGCTCCGTAGTGTGTGCACTTGGCGCCCAAGGCCTGAATCTTGCCGCCAGTGTTGACCAGCAACACCTTGCCGCCGTCGATGCCCTCGACCTCGACCTCCTGCTTGGAGCCCGGGGTCAGAGAGAGGGACGTCAGGCCCTTGAGCTTGAATTCCTGCGCCATGGCACGATGCGTCGTCGAAAAGTGCAGAGTCTGGCTGTTGAAGGGTGGATTGAGACGGAGAAGGGCAAGGAGGCGGGGTATGCTGCGCAACATGTACTGCGATGCGGAGATGAAGTTGAAGAGCCTGGTGCTTCGCCCACGGTCAGCGGTACGGAGTGTTTGGGGCAGCAGATGGTGCAACGGGCCAAATGTCTGGTTGGTCAATACACGATCTGCACGGAGTCGCGGGGTCGTTGAAACAAGGGCCGGCTCAAGGTTGGGACATTTTGCACCGATTGGGCCAAGTCAATCGATGCACAAAGCAAAGTGAAGCACCGTCATCGTCATGCACCTTGGCCATGACAACATGGAGCGCCACTTGGATCGGCTGCTTGATGACAAACTCTTGACGCTCACTGGCCAGCGCAAATGGCCCCGGCCCTGCAACCAACCCACCATGGCGCGCCTAAAATAGATGCAACAGAGAACATGGCATTGAACACACAGACACTCCTCTCCACCTCTAACTGGAACCACTTGACACCTGCTCAAGCCGGCTCTAACAACACGTGCTGGCCCTCACACCAAACCTACCAAACCTGACCTTGCCCTACCACCCCAATCACACCGACTCCTGCACGTCCTCACCACCATGTTCGGATGCCTTGGGGACCAAACTTACACGCTGGCGCTTGGAGCTGCGGCCAGGTTGATCGAGGGGCTCGGTGTTTGATCGCTTGGAGCTTGTTCTGGCGTTTGAGTGTGCCGCCGACGAGGGCGACGTATCAACCGCAGCTTTGGCCGGGTCCTCATCTTGGACAGCTTTCTCGTCTACGCCTTGAGAATGCGGTGCACCACCATGTTCGGATGCGCTACGGCTCCCGCACGGCTTGGAGACCAAACCTACACGCCGGCGCTTGGAGCTGCGGCCAGGTTGATCGAGGGGCTCGCTGTTTGATCGCTTGGAGCTTGTTCTGGCGTTTGAGTGTGCCGCCGACGAGGGCGGCGTATCAACCACAGCTTTGGCCGGGTCCTCATCTTTGACAGCTTTCTCATCTACACCTCGAGAATGCGGTGTCATGATACGAAGCGGGCCAAGGGAGTTTGCGTCATCAATGTGTCCCGGCCTCTCTCCCGTCGGAAGCAGCTTCATTCCTGTAGCCCGAGAGCCATTTCGGATGGTTGACTGCTCATCAACCAAGCCTTTGATTGGAACAGTGCCAGGTTCAGAACCTTTGCTTTGCAGCGCCATTACCTTCATATGGCACACTTCGGCAGAGTCCCTCTCGTTTGGAGATATGATGACCATGCTTTCCATGAGCACCCTTTTTAGATCGTCGGGATCCTCATTGTACTTCTCGTGAAGACAATGGACGATCCATTCACACCAAGTCAACTTGAGTTCTCTGGGAGTCCATGTGCCTTCTTTCTGAACAGGCGGATCCCAGTAACTGCGGTATGGGGGCAGACCGTACACAAGCTCGTATACTGATATCCCAAGAGACCAGATGTCGACTGCTGGCGAATGCGAAATCTTGCGGTCCCCTCTCACCATTGCTTGCCAAATCTCCGGTGAAGCAAACACTAGAGTGCCGTTTGCCGTTTCAGCGTTGGGGCCTCGCCCGTGTTCCCCGAAATCTCCGAGGACGACCTGGATTTCATCATGAGTGCGACTCCGCACCAGGATATTGTCGGGCTTGATGTCCCGGTGCACAATCCAAGGTTCAAGTCCATGTATGTATTTCAGGGCCGAAAGGATTTGTCCGAGGATAGACAGGCCCTCCGCCTTGGTGATCCGAGGGTGTCGAGAAAGTGGCCCCCCTGGGATGTATTCGAGAGATAGCCGAGGAGGATCCAAGTAGGCGGCGTAAATCTTGACAATGTTGTCCTATTCCGATGTCAGCGTCAACCTTGAAAAGAGGTGTTGGAAAGGGGAAAAAACAAACATGCGACAAGTTGCCAAGCACATGCGCCTCTTTTTTCCACGCTTCAATGTCGAGTTGCAACAAGTCTTCATCCCGCGCCTTTTTCATGGCATGCTCTTCGCCATTGCTCACATTCCACTCGTGAGTCACGGAGCCAAAGCTTCCTCTCCCGATTGGGGTTTTCAACAAGATTGGCTCGTTGTGCACCGTGGCCATTGCGCTGTGACATTGCGTCTCTTGTCCCCGCAGGTGGCAGTTACCCAACAGCTCGGCCGCGGTCGCTTTGCCGCTGCGGAAGGCTTGGGCGTTGCGGACGTGATCTGGACATGTCCACATGTTCTTTCTGGCATCAATTTGGAAGCAGATGCTGTCATTTATTTTGACAATGATGCATTTTCGGCTGTCAGTCTGTTTGTGGCTGCCAACGATCCACACAAAATTTCGTCGGTTTCCGCCTCCTTCGCCGTCATAAGTGACCTCGGTCCCGTAAAGGGTGGCCAAATCTCTCACTATAAGACGATTTTTTGCATCAAATGTTAAGCCAAAGTGCCTTCTGCTAACACCCGGCATCTCAGGCAGGAGGATATCACAATCTTCGCCCCATCCCACCACGATGCCGTCTGGTGTTTGCGGAATCCTGCTGAACCTAACATGGAGGAAGGGTGGTCCACAGTTCCGTTCTATATCAAAGTCGCTTTGAAGGAATTTTTTCTTGGCCTTGTGGAAGGCTTTGAAGATGTCTTCATCATTGGCCTGATGATGGTGAGGAGAATGCCAACGATGGGTATTACTGAAACGAGCGGGTTGGGGGCTAAGAAAATGCACACGAGCAACAATGTCCGTGTCCCACATCTTGTAATCTGGTGATAAAGCTTGGTGATGAAGCTTGAGGGCAACGGATCACTAGATGGCTGTGGGGATGGTGAAGCTGAATCATGGAATTGAGAGGCAAGCTTCATCCGCGAAGTGCTACCCCTTCTTATCTCTGGATCAGCAGTGCCCCCGAGTCTGTATTCCCCCTATTCCCCCCCCCCCCGACATGGCTGGCAGCAGCAAACATGTCTCAAAGCCATCACGGGCTGAATCTGCAAGCCTCCCAGAGCACTGCCCTTTTCAAAACTTGGAGCTGAAAGTCGAATCCATGCCGGCTCCATCACCCATCACACGCAATTTGACGCATACAAGGATCATATGGCATGGAGCGGGCAATACAGACCGCACGGGCGCAGCCGACCTGAGGATATATGCGTCTTTTTCTTGCAAGCCCTCCGCCCGACTTTTGTTTGTGTCAATGGCCGACGCCTTTGTGAAACCACACAACTTCTGTTTGTGTCAATTTCTTACTCATCGCTGTGCGCCACAATGCATAACAATAGGAGGTGACAAAAGAAAACACTGCCTTGGTTCCCATCAAAAAAAAGGAGAGGAAGGGCATGGTACGACGTCGGATATATAATACAGGTTGCGGCTTCTCGTTACCTTGCTGGGTTCCCCAAAGCAAACGAGTAGCTGAAGCCCACACGCCCCCCTTTACAAACCAACGGCGCAGCTTATGCCCCTGTATTTCTCACACCATGTCTTGTGAAGACTCTGTGACTATTGAAGAGCTCTGCACTGCAAGCGATGCGCGGCTTTTAGAGATTCTTGGGAAATACCACAGCTCTGAAGGCGGATACCACATTCCAGTACGTGGTGGCTGGGATCGACTGTCAAAAGAAGAGCGAGACATTCTTGCCAAAAGACTACAGTACGTACCTCTGTCCCTTTCATCGTCTAGATGCTCACCTTTTCCCAGCGCTCTGGGAAACTCACGCCCTCTGGACCTTGACAAGCTTGACGCTCTTTTGCTCGAGGCTTGCAACAAGGATGATTCCTCGCCAGAAGACCGGCCGCAATCAAGTCATGGAACGACGGCATGTCCGCCACCACTATATGACTCTGAACGGCTGCACCAGAATTGTGAGCGATATGCTCACCAATATCTCGTACTAGAGGGCGCTTGGCCGGTATGCCCGATTGAGCTTCTAGAGTCGGTTTTACAAGACTTTGACGCGCACTACGAAACGGTGAAGCCATTTAGCAGACGACCCATGCTTTATTGTGTTGAGCTGGGTGAATTCCAGGACACGGATCACTTATCCCCAAGGGCTGTGCTGTCACGACAGGCGCTGCGATGGGATAATTTCCGGGCCTGGCAATGGGATAATAGAGGCCTGCCAGACAGAGCCGAAGAGGAGCAATTCCGGGAATTTGTCGAAGAGCAAAAGCTTGAATGGAAGGAAGACGGCTCGACTGAACTTTTGGCCGAGGTTGAAGCCAACCCTGATGTGCTAAAGCAACCAGGCAAGCTGTGGGCAAAGCTTCAACGTCCCCGCAAGTGGATGCGTGATAACCAGCGCGAGGGCATATTTGAACAACTCGCAGACTATGAGAGTGCGGTCAAGAGACGTTTAGAGCAGCATGGCTTTACCCAGCCGTTCCATCTTGTCGCAGACCCGTGGCAGCAGGACAGACTTACGACTTGGATCGAGTACATTGGCTTTGAGTGCTGGTGGCTTGACTGGACCAAGAGGCTCCTTGCAATATGGCAGGAAAAAATTGTCAAGTCTTGGGACGAGGTGGAGCGGTCGGGCGTATTGATGGAGGACGAGACGCTGGAGTTTTGTCGCACTGCCGCGTCGAAAGAGCGACTGCAAGCAGAGGGGCGGGTTACAGACAAAATGATGGACGATGCGACGACGGAAGAGGAAAAGAAGTTGGCATTCGAAGCTGACTGTGTCTTTAGAAACCGATTTTGGACCGTGAGCGCCTACTTTAGCGAAGAAGATTCCTGCATAGAGGCCGAAGGGAACGTGAGATTCCACACAACCCTTGTGGAATGGGCCGTGGCGAGATACGAGTCCATCAAGGCGGCCGAGCTGACGTCGGCGACTTCGGATCCCCCTTCTCACGATGCTTTGGAAGGCTCGAATGCCAAGAGGCAAAGGCGGGCCTCGAAGCCGGCTGATGGTGGCGCGACAAGGAGGAGATCCCAGCGCGTACGAAATCGCCTTGCAAAGGATGCCTCGTCAGCGCGACCGCTTGAGCACTCTTCCACTCGACCCGGAACTCTAAAGTCCAAGACTCGGGTCACAAAGGCCAAGGCGCCGGCTCGGGGAACAGCCAAGCAAGGGCAACGCCGCAGCTCGCGACTGGCAGCCCTGAAAGCCGCACAGCAGCCCGATCCAGCAGGCCTGGGGGGCTCCGGCAGCTGCCGCCGCCAGTTGTAGGGGCATCAAAAGGCTGCACGTGTGTGCTAGCAGGTGAGGCAACAGTCTGGTCCTAGTGGTGGGCTGCCGCATGTGTGTTTTTGTTTTTGATCCGTCGCGCATTGGGCGATTGCTGGGCAGGGCAATTTGAATGTAAATCGAGTACTGGTAATAGAATTCTTTTGTATCTCTGTGGCTTTAACAATGGGCCAACGTATAGGTGAATATATAGACGTCATGATACTTGATGAAACCCGCAGATGATATTTGGTGCATGGACAATCAAAACTCACACTGTGTGCTGACTGAAAAGTGCGCTGCGCTGAATTTAAGCCGCCATGATGTGTGCTCCGGGCCAGCAAAATGCGTGCATCTCACATTCTTACTGGATTGTCCCTAGCGCATAATGAGAATTAATGCCAATATACATGACGAACGGCTAGGACATCAGCTCGCTGCAGCCCATGGACTGGAAATGGTCATGGTGGGCATTGGTCTAACCAGCGTCTGGACATTTATGTCACCCTGCGCCAGGTTGTTTTGCAGTTGTCTTTCGACGTGGCGTCACTGGCCTGCGCCCTGTCAGAAATGTCAGACGGGAGACATCAGCTGGGCAGCAGTCGTTGCTGAGCAAGCCAATGCCGGTTTGGGCGTCAATGCAAAAACAAGCATCGTGTGCAGCGGCCAGCCACGTCTAATTCTGCCTGCTCCAAGGTGCCGGTTTGTGTCACGAAGAGATCCGGATTCACCGCTGTTTGCCTAACCAACGCACTTGAGAACTGTTTGACCGAGTTGCGCTGATGTAGGGTACGTACAGAGAGTAATACTGGACAGGACCAGCACGCACCCAGGTACGGAGTACTTTGTGCCATAGTTGCACAAAGCGGCTGGCCTGTGGATTCTTGTCGTCCTTTGAGCCTTGCGTCAACAAGTGCAAGTAGCCTTGTTGTCACAACCTTGCTCTTTCACCACCGTGCCTCCTTTCGTGTTCCATCCCCAACGCCCGCAGGTCGGCTTGCGCTGCTTCTTCATCGACGCACCCAGCCGTCAAAGCCAGCCTGCTGGAGATGGCATCCATCCCATACGGCCTGATTGGAGGCGATTGACTCGGTTTATCCACTCTGGCACCCGCTCCATCACGCGTCGGGACGCCTGCACGGCCGGGACCAAGTGGCAACGCGCCAGTCCAGAGATCCAAGTCCAAGACAAATGCCGACTCGACAATAACCTGCACAAAGAAGGCTGCTCCCAACCCACCAAACGACGCCCAGCTCGAGCTCTGGTGAAGAAAGAAAGGACAAAGCCGTCTGGACGCAAATCCATTGTTTCCTCTCTTCTCCTCCCACCGCGCCTTCAGCCCTCTTTCCTCCATGTCCTGGTTCCTTCTTTGTAATGCAGCCTGGCCTCATTTGTCCATCATCCCCACTCTTTGAGTTCGCGACCTCTGCAAGCTTGGCCCTCCGCTGCCCCACTTCTCGAGCTGTCGGACCCAAATCCCCCAAGGCCTCTCTCCCTGGGGTGTGTTGATCCGGCCGCTTCAACCACCTCCTAACAATCCGACTACACTTGATTTGCGCAGCGCACCAGGCGCGCTGTATCATATTGTATACCCCAACGCGAAGCCTGCCATTGCGCTGTCATTTTTCTGCTTTGCACCTTTGGTTCCCAGCCGTCTCATTTCCTCTGCATTCCACCCACGGCCAGACCCTGACCCGCCCGCCCTCGGCGCCAGAACGATCCTGTACTTGGACCCTAATCACCAGCAGCTTCACGCCGCCCACGCGTTACTCGTCGAGCCTCCAAAGTTTAAACCTTTGCCCGACTCCAGACGTTTTAGCCGCAGGTCTGATTCTGGACCATGGTGTCCGTAGCCGCGCTATTCGCCTCGCCGTGATCCTCATCCCGCCACTTCTTGGCAGAGGGCGGTGCTGATGCAATATATTCATCATGGCCTCTCGACCTCGACACCGATCCGCAACACCCGACCTCGTCACTCGCCCGCGAGAGCGTCGCCATGATGCATCTTCGTCCTCCCTCCACTGCTGCTGCGGGAGCGATCAGTGTCTCCTTTTGCGCCGCAACTGCTCAGTTCTCGAGTCTGTCGAAAAGGACGTCCGAACCGCTGCTCAGCTTGGCCAGGTATGTCCACCATGGACCTCGCTTTGCCTTGCCTCGCGTCAATCATCATCTATCCATGGTGCACGCCACGCCATTCTGTCCAACGCCCCCCTCTCTCCCATCGAAAATGACCACCCCAAACTTGTTTGCCGCAAGCGCGAGCGCGAACCGGGTGATTGGCAAGGCCCGTGGTGGAGTCTTGTTCATCATGCATTCCAGCGCCTACGTTCCATTGTCACATCTCCCCTGGGGACCTTTGAGGAGCAAAACAACATGCCAGACCACTTCTTCTGGGCTGCTGTACAAACAATGGTTTCACCATTTTGCCATGTCTTTTGTTCTCTCCTTTTGCCAGCTCATGCTGCTCTTTTCATCTGCCATTCACTTCTCCAGCATGGTCTTTGTTGTTTTTCTGCCAGCCTTCCAATGAGTTCGTCACTGACATTTGCTCTCCAGGCTTTATTAGCGCGCCATGAAGCCTACATGGCAGATGCGGAACGAGAACGAATTCAGCTCAATGCCCGCATAGAACAGTTGGAAATGTGCAACCAGAAGCTGCGGGTGGAAAACGATGACACCATTGCGGAAAACAAGTCCTTGCTCAAACAACTAGAAGACCTCAACTACACCCTGTCCGATTCTGATGTCAAGGTTAAAAGCCTGGAAGCAACTCTGCTCTCCTCGCAACAGGCCGTGCGCCTGCTGGAGGCTTCCGACAGCCGGGCGGCCGATGCCGAGCGTCACCTTGTAATCCTGGAGCAGGAACAAGAGAAGCTTCTCAAGGAACTTCGCACTTCCAAAGAAGACGCCAGATCCCATGCCCAGCGCTTCAAGGAGGCCCAGCGTGGCATCATGGATATGCAAGATCAGCTGGATCGCATAGAGGAAGAAGCCCGCCGGGAGAGCGAACGCCACGCCGAGGTCGTCGAGAGGATGGAGCGACAGCGCGAAATTGAGAAACAGCTAGACACTGCTGCTGGGCGACTCAAGGGTGCCGCCGCCACAAAATCTCTCCAGGAACACAAAAATGGCAGCAAGATTGTTGGGAATTTCGTGCGGGACCTGCTACAGGACAATGCCAACCTGCAACTTGGCATGGCCGAATTACGGGAGATGCTCATGAATTCAAATGACGAAATTCAGACCTTGCGGGAGCAGCTTATCCATCATCAGCCGATGCCTCATGACAGCTCAAGCCGTGCTTCAACTCTGAGAGCAGAACTCGAGCCGATGCTTGAAGGTCCTTCTTTCTCCCAAGAGCTGCACATTCACCATCACTACCACGTGCCGACCAAGCATGAGGTCCGGAAACCCAAGAAGAAGCGACAGGGCCTTCTTCCTGGTATCTTCACCCCACCGGCTTCATCGGTGCCTTCATCTCCACGTGCCTCCAGCCATTGGGGGGTCTTGACCTCCTCTCCAACAGCTCCCGCTCTCGTATGCCGTGTCGCTGATGGGGAGACGGCACCTACACCGTCAAAATCTAAGCAAGTATGGGACACGGACTGCCAAGCCCATTCGGATGTGTCATCTTCCCTTCCCAGCTCGCCACGAATGCAGCAGAATCGGGTATTTGACTCTGGATTCACGGACTCGGACTCTCCCTCTTCTCCAACAACAAGCTTTGATCCCACATCGCCCACGTGGCGAGCCGCTCATTCTAAAAGACCATCGGCCTCGTCGTCAGCTAGCTTCCAGTCACTGGCCTTGTCTTTGATGGACTCCGTGCCAGACACCCCTCCTACAGTGCCAGCAAATCATTTGCATTATGGGAAAGAAACCATAGAAGAAGAGGAAGAGGAGGAGGAGGAGGAGCAGAGCCTTCCTCGACTCAATGTGCAAATGCAAATGCCAGCTCTCACGCTGGAAACTGCAACACCCACGGAGCATTCATCGGTTGCCGACGAATTAGACTATTTTCGCAACGAAGCGATGCCACGGCCTCGCTTACAGCGCATATCATCGCACGAGTCCATCATGTCACTGACAGGCGGGCTGGATATTCATACTCTGAAATCAAGACCGAGTCAAATGACGCTGCGGCCACTGGGCGGCGTTGAAGCCATCGTGACTGGTGTCGTTGCTCGGCCCACGCTGTCAAGGTCGCTGGCGAAGCGCAGCGATGCGGCTCTCCGCGACAACTTTGCTGGATTCCAAACGCCAAGATCTGCGTCCAACCCAGGTTCCTTGCAGTCTTCTCCTGGCCCACCGTCAACGCAGGGAAAACTGGGCAAATGGGTAGGATGGCGTCCCTGGGGAGGTGGTAGCCCCAACCCAGACTCTTCTCCTGCCTCCAAATTCGAGCACAAGGCTACAGACAAGGACAGGGACAAGGACCTGCACCGATCCCCGGGAATCAACCAACCTGGCGCAATACCAGGATTCCAGCAATACTGGTCCCTGCAAAAGCGCAAGGGCGCCCCGGCCCAAGTCACGGCCGAAGTTATTGATCGCGATGCCCTGATGGAAGTCTTGCAGGAGTGAAGCTGTTTTTTTTGTGTTTTTTCTTTTTTCGCACGGCGTCTCAAAAATAGTGCAGAGACCAAGTATCGGATGAGAGTCTTCATGTATTCTGCCTAAATAAACTGGGTTATCAAGGCAGGCAGGCTGGCAGCATTTGGATGAGCGAGGCATGGGAGCAGCATATATTTTCTTCTTGTTGTCATTTCAGGGCGTCTCTTGGAAGATTGTGTTGATTTGTGGGAGCATACAAAGCATTTCTATTCGGACATGGCAGTAGATACCCTGACCAAATCAAGGTCGCACTCCTTTTGTTTATTTCCTAGAGTTGAATATATACAGATGAAACATGTTGGAACAAAGGTGCAAATATGAACGTGTGGCGGCAGTGCCAGTCGGCGTGTGGTTCGCTGCGCTGCCCTCTTTGTTTGGAAACGGGAAGACGCGCCGTCTACAGGACTACTTCGGCTACTCTTGATGCAGTTCTGGATGGGCGACATCTTTTGGCCGCGGCACCATGAGCCAGCTGATTGCCGTGGCAGACAGCAAGCCGACCAAGATGGGCTGCAGGACCTTGACGCCAGAGTGCGAAGATATGAGACCCGTGATGATGGGGAACAAGGAACCGCCCATCTGCGCAAAGACAAACACCAGCGCCAACGCCGTGGAGTGTATCTGCCGAGGAAAGAGCTTGGAGCCAAGCGAGATGCCCTAGATGGAGAAAGCAGGGTTAGGCACGAGGTTGTCGGCGCAGGGGTTCGGTCACGGGATGGACTTGCGGTGGCAAAGAAGGGCCCGGTGAAGAAGCCGATGAAGCTGACGGCGATGGAGGCGGCGATGATGTTGGGCACACTAGGGGGGGGGGGGCCGCGTCAGAATATGAGCCGGACAAGTCAAGGGTTGAGCTGGGAAGAGGCTCACAGCCAAAAGACGAGCTGCAGGGCAACGCAGAGCACGCAGTAGAGGAGAATCATGTTGCGCTCGCCGAACCGGTGGGTGGGCTCGGCGAGCAGCAGCCGGCCCAGCAGGGTGCCGCCGCTGAAGCCGGCCGGGACGTAGCCCATTTTGGAGAGGCTGCCGTGGCGCACGTCGACGAGGTACTCGACCACCCAGCCGCTCGCCGTCAGGCCCGAGCCCAGGTAGAAGAAGAAGAAGGCGCAGAGCTGCCACACGCTGCGCGTGCGGACCGTGGCCAGGATGAGCTCCCACGCGCCCTTGTTCCTCGACGGCGGCGGCGCGTCGTCTTCCGGCTGCCGTCCCGGCCTGAGCCGGAGCGTGTGCCGGAAGGCGACGAGCACCAGGGCCAGGTTCGCGACGCCGACGCCCAGGGGGAAGGTGTAGAAGAGGTACCACCGCGACACGGCGCCGGCCGAGGCGACAGTCGTGGCGACAAAGGGGCTGATGAAGCACCCGGCCGAGTACATGGCGTGGATGAAGGCGAGCCACCTGTGCGCGCCCCCGGCGCCGGCGACGTGCGTGTTCCCGTGCGTGTCCTGGAACGCCTGGCCGATGCTCACGAGCCAAAAGGTGGCGATGAAGAGCGCGAACGGGGGGCGCCAGGCGCGGAGAGCCTGCGCGGCAACCTGGCATGCGGCGCCGAGGGCAAGCATCGCGCCCAGGTCGAGGTGCTGGCACAGATGCGTGTTTGTGAGGGCCGCCAGGAGCCAGCCGACAAAGTTGGCGCCGTACCTGGATTCGGCTCGGGTTAGTCAGTTTGTCTGGCGGAGATTCGGCCGGCCAAGGGAGCTGACGTACAGGCTGGACACAATGGCCGTGGTGACGTTGTGCTCCCTAATCACGTACGGCAGGAGGGCGCCCGTGCTGCCGTCGTTGATGCCGGCGGCGAAGAAGGAAAAGCCGACGCTGATGAGCTTGAGGCGTTCTGGTCCGGTGAGACGATCCGCCGCGTGTGAAGGTGCATCCGCATCCCGTCTTTGGGGGAGCTCAATCGCGTCTGCGCGCTCGGGCGCTGCTTCTGTAGCTGCCATGGCTGATCCAGGGCCTTTCTCCGACGAGTTTGCCGCGGCTGCTGGCCAGAATCCTGCACGGCTCGAGGTCAGTATATATGCGGCAGGAACGGACGTGTATCCTCGGAGGGCGTCGGGGGGTCGCCGGCAAGCAGCCCGGGCTCGGGGAAGGCCCGCGAGCCAAATTGCGACCCCGGCCTGTTGCTGCGGGGGGCTCCACTGCAGGGTTGCTCGGGGAGTGTCGGTCTTGTCTGGGTTGGCTCATGTCACCGGCATGGTGGGGCGCACCATTCAGCTGTCGCACTGGCATAGGGGTCTGGTGACCACTAGAAATGTCTGGGGGCGTGGCAATGCCTGGCCCAATTTTTAGTGACACCAGCCTGTAGCACTTTCATGTTCCTGAATACAGTCTGGCAGATGAATGCATCATACCTTTTGCTTTTCGACTTTCTTGCCCAGCTGCACGTCTTGGCCTGAATGCTTATCCAGCCACTTGCTTGATCTGCTCGATATAGATACTCGTGTTTGTGTTGAAATGATGAAGCAGCTCGGAAAGTACTCGGTACGAATTATGCATGAGCTACTGGCACTAGGCTGTACTGAATTGGTTCGTCTATGCTTTTCTATACACTTTACTTGATATGTCTAGTGACTTGGCTAGCAACACCTCTTCGCGGCTGGCGAGGGCGTACAGAGGGCACCAGGGCTCGGGGAGCTGCCGTCTCTATCGTGCCGTTTCTGTCCCGACAGCCGTTTTGTGTCACCTGATGGCATCCCGGCCATGATGACGGCAACTTGCTCAGCTCCGCTTGTTCTATCAACAGAGGTAGCCTTTCCAGTACCATCACAAATCATCTATATCCAGCCAATCGCGGTCCAGCAAAATCTTTGCAATTGGGTAAACGGCGCGGGCAAAATTGCTTCGCCTTTCCAGCACATAGCGTGGCGTAATGCCATCAAATCCAGGGATGGACGCGCCAGACCGGTGCGGGCTAAAGGCGTGAAGGATATACGTCCTTGACCAGTCCGCAGCCCACGACGGAGAGCTGCTTTCGTTGTATTTCCCCGTGCCGGGATCGTCGTCATCAAGCGGTGGTAGGCGGGCGCCAGGGGCGGTGCTTTCCAAGTTCGAGGCCGTGTCGTTGTGAATCTCATACAGCCAAACGCAATCCTGTTGGTGCCAGCTTCTGGGGGCAAAGGCCTCTCGCTCCATGATGAGCATCTCGCCAGGCTCGGCCACCAGCTTCTCCCCAACGCGCGTAATCACGTCGTTGCTGTGGGTAGTCCACAGGCCGTCGTACACCTGGTGCATCTCTTCAGCCCACTGGCTGATCAGCTTGCTGCCCTTTTTCGACATGAAGGTGCCGGAATTCACCTGCCCTCCGAGCTGCCTCCCGCCAATGGCGCTGAAGCCACTTTTGCGAAGCACCTCTATGTCTCGCAGTGCATGCGCATCAAAGTCGACGTAGGTCCCCCCCATCTCTCGAACCGCCTGGACGCGGACAAAGTCTGATTTGTGTTCCACGAGGTGTATTTCCGCCCCGTTGCCGGCATGCGTCGGAACCGAGGCGGGCACCGCTTCAAGACCGGGTATGCGAAAGATGAGTCTGCTCCATTTTCCCGACAGTCCATCTCGCGCTCGGCCAATGGCTTCTTCTGGGGCATCTGTGTGCAGGTATATGGCATCAGGGTGCCAGTAATACCAGGCAGCGTACACGGACAGAAAGTTGGCGAAGCTAAAGGCAAGCTGGCTTTCGTTGCCTTTGAGGACGTAGACGAAGTGAACCAGGTTGGGGATGGCCCGTTCCGACGAGTTCGCTGGAGAGGTACTGCCCGACGGCTTGTTTTGGGGTCCGACGGCAAAGTATTCGGCCGCAGGCGTGAAGTCGTACAGGTGGTAGAGCACCGTCAAGGCAATCACGGCGGTGAGACCTCCAAAGGTGGAGCGTATTGACCGGCGTGGCAAATTTCTAAACAAGACATCGGCCATTGTATGGCTAGAAAAGGTCGGCCACTAACCTCTACTAGCTGGATTTGACGCACAAGATGAATTTCTCCTTGGCAAGTAGGGTAGACTGGTCCCTTGCAAAGTTGCCGGGCAGCCTTCTTGAAGGCTCTAGATTCTGCCAGGTGGCCGCATCGCGAGAAACAAGGTGGCAGCGACCTCAATTGGGTCTGACGAGGAAAAGGCTGAATTTCACCCGCGTCTCATTACGTGTCAAACATGTTACGAATCCACCAATTGTGGCAGCCCTCGGTGCGTGAGTCGTGTGCTGTACTGTGCAGCATTGACACGGGTAGTTATTCATGACCAAAAGTCGTTGCCAATAAAATGAGGCAAGAATCTGAAATCGAAACAGGCATTGCGAACCGGGGTCATGCTGTCTGCCATCATTTATGGGTCGCTGTTTCAGAGTTGATTCCACGCACCTGTTTGGTCTTGGCTTCATGCTGCTGGAGTCATTGCTTGCCTAGATGGATAATGCTTACATGACATGACCTGCTAATTTGGTCAGAACAGGTGGCGTAGCTGGATATTGCAAATTCGTCACTAGCCTCATCAGAGATTTAAATTTACTATCTGGCCAATTCAATATCCAGCTCGCGTCATATTCCAAGGCCAACATAAAGTCTCTAGGTATGAATTCATACGCGCAATTCAACTTCTAAAAGTGTAATGGCACAAAACCCCCCAGCTTTGGAGGGTGCACTGGGGATATCTTTGTTTACTTGGAATACAATATACCAATCTTTATCTCGGTCCGGAGCGTGTATCATCCATGGTGCCTGATATGCTTCATCAGGTATCCAGAGAGAAAGCTGTGTGCTCTGCTCATGCGTTTTTAAACTCTGTAATGCAGTCAAAGCACAGATGAGCCTTAGCTTCATGTCACGTCAGCTGGCGTGTGCCTGTGGGAGAGGTGTTCCATGCATTAACTGTGTCACCCCGCGGCAATACCTTTCCGGCTCGCATCAATCGCCATCTCCAAGGTAATAAGATACAATGTAGGGAGCTTGTGGTGCATAGCGTGATGCGACTGGTAGTGGTGCGCCAGCAGTGACATGAATGGACTGATAGGAGGACAAGAAACAAGTGGAAACGCATGGAAATAACAGCCAGGTAGTGAATCCATAACTAAATCTTTCACAAGCATGTTGCATCCGAGGATTTCGCTCTGGGGGTGGTCTGGTAGAGGATTTTCAGCAAGGATAATCACAGATGAGTGCGCATGATCAGCCAAATATCACGAGTTTCAGTAGAGCTTGGACAAATTGAAAGACGTTGATTCCTACATAACAAGTAAGATGATACCAGTTAAATATTAAATAGAAGAACCGAGTAGGCTAGATATATCATTTCAAGCGATCCGCCAGGTAGACATACTGATTCGGTGGGTTGAGCGAGAATTTTGCAAGCTTGAATAGCGATTTGCAACTGGGACTCCTAATAACCGTGACGTAGCTAATGAAACACTCTTTCAATCTTGATACGCAAGGGCTGGTCTGCGTCGTCTTTTTGACATTATGGGGTATTTGCGGGAGATGAAATTGCTTTGAACTAATTATGCTCGTTGATTCCACAATAGTTGTAATCTGTACAATATTCAAGCCTTGGCAGAGCCATTGCATGCGAGCTGCCCATCTCATAGGACTCGGATGCCTAGGAATCATCCGACTTCCCCTAGGTCCAGTATGTCACATTAAGTTTTCATTCAATGATGAATCTGTCTGCGGTCTTGGAGACCCAGCACGGTATAGTAGCATAATGTGGCGAAACAGGAAAAGTGGCCAACCGGCTGATTCTACAACGTGATGGCTTTTTTTTTTTTGGCTATAATGGAGGCCGGATTTCTCGACAGTTGATGATAGTCCGCACAATGCCCGTAAACTATGAAAACCTGCTTCAGTATACCGCATATGAATTGCTGATGCCTCACTAGAGCCTTTACTAAGGTGTCTTTTCTGTCATCGATGGGCTTGTTGGTGGGATGGCACGTTTTGTGGTGACTGATTGTCGATCTCGACTCATGTCCGTTGTCATGATCTTGACTTTCTTGGAGAATATACTGTAGGACAACCTCGAACACATGGTCGGCACTCTGGGCAGAAACTATTTCTGCATGGGCACATGATGTCATGCAAGTTCAGCCAGCCATGAAGCCGTGCGAATTCCCACCCATTGCAGATCATGCAGGCAACTCATTTTAGAGCGAAGAGAAATTCGTATTGAGGAACGAAAACATCAGTAAAAAAAAAAAAAAATTAAAAAAGAACTGCAAAGAAATAAGGTTCTTGTCATTGACGACGTAGTTGTCACGTGCCCGCCAACTCCATCACGCACCCCCAGTGCCCAGTGGGGCATGTCATGGTACCTACTACCAAGTGCACCACAGCAGGTAACTCGCCCTTGCCACATGGCGGATCGATACCTCCAATTCCAACATGAACTCTGCCTACATTCGCCCCCTGTCATCAGTCGATGTCGATCGCTGTGCGGCCCTCGAAGCCGCTGCCTTCCCGCCCTCGGAAGCCGCGACGTACGAAAAGGTTCAGTACCGGCCAGCCGCAGCCACGTTTTGCCTCAAAAAGGACAGCTGATTAACATGGCCGCTCCAGATTGAGTACAGACTCGCCACCTGCCCGGAGCTTTGCTACGGCCTGTTCCTCCGCAGCACGGATGGCGCGCCGCCAAAGCTGAGTACCGTGCCCGTCATTTCCGCCGCCGAGGCGCTGGGCCAAGATGGTGTGTTGGTGGCTCATGTCATCTCGACCATGTCCAAATCAGGAGTCGTAATCGACCAGGATATGGAATACCCGCGAGATTGGAAGACCAACCCGGGCGCGGCTCCTCCCAACGCTGGACACCAGCCCGCGGGGACAACTGTGGCCCTGCATTCCTTGGCTGTGTCGCCGTCAAATCAAAGGCAGGGGTTGGGCAGGCTCCTCATGGCCAAGTACATTGAGCAGATGAAGAAGACTCCGGGTGCCGAGAGGGTGGCCCTCTTGACCTATGATGGACTGGTGCCGTACTACGAGCAGCTGGGGTTCAAGAATCATGGCAAAAGCGCGGCGACATATGCTGGCGTTTCGTGGAACGATCTTGTACGTTTTCCGAGTCGCAACTGCTGAGTTGGCGCCGCGTACTGACAAGAAGCAGACGTACGAATTTACACAAGTGTAGAGTCATTGGCTGCAGATTTGGGCTTTTCCACATGGACGGTAGGCGGCGACATTGGGGAAGCATGAGATGAGAAGGAAAAGAATAATTGGTAGAATACTCGACTTAAACATGCACAAGACGCTACGTGTTTATGCATTGGCTACAGATTTTCAGAAGTGCAAGCCTCGCTTTGTTTGGCAACTCCTGTTTTCGAGCCTAGGCTGCGTAGAGTCGTGCCCATGGCTGATTCTCATAATGCGTTGCCTCTGCTTTCAGAAGCACAGGGACAAGATCAAGTTGGCCAAAAATTTCACCTACAATGCGGTGCAATTACCACCAGCTTGATTGCGCCTCAAATGCGCATTTCTCGAGGTCCCTGCAACAAGGTTCCTCACCAATGGGGGCCCCATTTTTGACTGTGCTAAACATTTGATTGAACGCTAACCAGAAAAGCCGGGCCTCCCCCAAGCTGTTTTCTGGTCAGCAGACCGAGTCCAGACAGCCACCTCTTGCACAACAAACACGTCAACCAGGGCAATTGCAAAGGAAGCGCTCTCACCGGGAACACGATACATGCTGGGTCCAAAGTCACCAAAGTCTCCAATCTCTCCAGCTAGTGCTTGACGGCATCATATCCAAACCGCGTACGCAACGGGTGCGGGGAAGTGGCAACTCGCCGCGGAACAAGAGCCTCATATTACCATCGCCTCTGCAAGGTCGCACGTACTGGCTAGCTTCAGCCAACGACGGCCCCGGCAAACCTAGCATCATCCCAAGCGACAATGGGTCTAATTGGCAAGGCCGTCTTCTCGTCCCTCCTCGGGACGGCAAGCCTGGCAGCGTTCCTGGCGGCCAAAAACCCAGTCATCTCGCCTCTTGCCGCCACCGATCCAATCTGGACGTCGAGGGTGCTCAAGAAGTACAACCCGTCGGCAAATCCTGCGACGCAGGACGTGTGCATCAAGCGCCTGCCACTGGACAAGATCCGGCCCGAGCTTCTCAAGAACCCGGCCGACCTCGTGCTTGAGTATTGTCGTGGCGTCTGGTCGGGATACGGTAACAACTTTCCCCCGCCCACCTTTTGCTGCTGCCAAAACGTCGCCCCCCTCATATTGGCTGACCAACCCGTCACAGGCTTCGAGGTCCAGCGCCGCTATCTCCATTGGAAGTACCATGGCCCGGAGACAAGCACCCATCTCTGGACGCGGGAGCAGTTGGCCCAGAGCAACTACGACAGGGGCACCTGCATCGTCAACCACTTCGAGGTGGTGGAAAAGACGCCAACTTCCATTACCGTGCGCTGCGGCGACTCCCCCAGGAACCAAGCCCTGCGGGGCAGCGACGGCCTCTTTGTCATCGGCGCCGTGGTGGATGACGCACGGGGCGAGGTTGAGCTGACGCTCAAGAGCTGCTTGTTTTCGAGCCAAGGGAAGGTGATGGGCGTCAAGGGCCCGATGCCGCCGTGGATGGAGGAGATGCACCAGTGGTATGCGCGCATATGGTCCGAGACTGGATCCCGGCGGCTCTTGAAGTAATGGTGCAGGGAAATGGAATCTGTCGAAATCAGCTGTATCAAGAATCGAAGCACTGGCTGCTCTCGCACCTTGTCTTTCATAATGCGTCTACCATCATCTCTTGAAACGGAATCAATTCGATGCAAGACAAGCCGCTTTCCACCGGCTTGATCCGTGGCTTATTCCCTGACCGCGAGACCCAAATCTCCCCGCCAGAGCGGCTCTGGTCTGTGGATGGTCGAGGTACGACGCGGCGCAGATTCTGTCCACCGAGTCATTTGATCTTGACTTGTGTCTTGCGACGCCAAACTCTCACCATGCTCAACACCCGCTCCATGATTGTCGTCCTTGGGATGGATCCCTGGCGACAATGACTTGCTCCCCTCAATTTGAGACAATGAAAGGACCGCTAGCTCGCATATATACTTGACCAACCTTCGACAATAGGCAAGGGGCGCCTGCTGCTGCATGATGGACCAAGCGTGTTCCGAATGTCGATCGGATGCATGCGTGTTTCTGAACCGCCTAGTATGTGCGTCATGGGCATAAATAGCCCAGAAACAAGCTGTTGATGAGTCGTGCGCTCTGCATTTGTTTCCGGGCCCCGCGCACGGTACCAATGACCGGCTGTGAGAGGATGGACTCGTTTGAGTGCCGCCGACATGTAACTGACGTGGAATCCCTGATGCCCGGTGATGGTTTAGAAACAGTAGCTGCACTAGCTGGCTGCAACAGTTACACTAAAGGATTTGTCATTCTTCCCTCCAAGTGTGTCGAGGCTTCCCCGTTCATCATCTGCAAGTGGGAAATGAGTCCATGTACGGAGCACTCCCGTAGCTGTACGTCTCATGCATCATGCGCCTTGTAATGTTTGGCACGCAGTTTGCAATACTTGGAGGAGAAATGGCGGCAGCCTCGGTCAAAGCACGCATGCAGGAGCCTCCTATACAGGCAAAGGAAACGAGCTGAATTTTCTTTAGGAGGCAGAGCACAGGAAACAGCCGAAACGGCTAGGCGCCATTGACGTCGCATGGCCATGTTGGCAGCACAGCGGCAACGGGGTGCATAATGGTCGACAAGTCAGGTATCCGCACCTCGGTCCAGAGCAGTCAAAGGGCTTTCATCATGACAAGGGGTTTCACGCGCATCATGGACGGAGCAGCTTGTGCTGGCATTCCGCTGCTGTTTGCCAGCACCAGCCTCACCAGCCACCGAACCCGTGCGATATGGTGCATTGCCTCTGCGGCAGTTTGCAGCCACACAAGGGCAAACACTCTAGTTGAAACAACGGATGGACGATTCCCGGTGCAGAACAACAGCCCGAAACGACGCTCAGACTTTCCAAGACGGGCAACGCACAGCAAGACACATCTGGTGTAGAGTGCCGACCCTTGTGCACATCGTTCCAACTTGTGCACAAGCATACAAGGTTGCCAGGGCTAGCCAGCCAAGAGAGGAGTCTGGTTGAGAGATTATGGCAGGCTGTTGATGACCCAAGAGTGTGGCGCCCGGGATGAGTCTCCAAGACAATGGAGCAACTTGCGACTAGCCTGCACGCGCATCTTCAGCTAGTGACACGGTAGTGCCAGCTGGGGGCGGCCCGCATTTTAGAGGTTAGGGCACAATAAGCGTCATGTTTAAAGTTACTCGGGGCATGGCATGCCTTGTTGTTGTTGTTCTTGTTGTTGTTGTTCTTGTTGTTGTTGTCGTCGTTGTCAATTGGGTGTTGGTCTGCACGGCCCCAGCGTCTGTGAGAGGTTTGACATTGGATTCCCACAGGGCCCAGCCCATGACCCCTGAGACCTCGTTTGACAAAACTCATGCAGGGCAGTTCAGCCTCTTCACATTGTGCTGAAAGACATGGCCAAGTTTGCCAGTCGTGGTCGGCGGGTTTTGCGCTCGACAGGGTCAGATGGGATGCGGGCCGACCAGACACTATTTCCTTGCAGTCGGGTCGGAACTTATGACAGAGTTGACGCTAAGCTGCTGGTACGGAGTACATTGAATCTCTTGTTTTCCCTCTACCCATGAATCCCAAGAGTGTTGTTGACTGTGGTCATAGCGGCTGCAGTTACAGACGCTGCACTGCAGAAGCCAGACGAAGACGGGCAACTGCAATTTGACGAACCACGGATCATGGCCACCTCGTCGGCTCCAACGGCATTTGCGACTTTGTAAATGAATCCCAGACCTGGCGATGGACTGGTCAGTTTTGCGCAAGGACTGATGGTTGGTGGACGGCATTTGGCAGGTCTGGTGCAACAAAACGCCCTTCAACCAGAGTCTCCATGCTGTCATTTTGATGCACCGTCGCATCACCGGCGGCCACAGTCCAGCTTGGGCCAGGAAGCATGTCCGTATGTGGAAATGGAATCAAGCTGGGGAAAACCTAGCCCTAGCCGCTACCATAATGCTGGCTGAAGGAATCCTCATGGGATCGATCATCGGTGTATCATCGACCGACTACCCCAGAAACTGGACGGAGTATTCGTGGCCGTGTCATCACAACATCTGACACCGAGCCCTATAACCGTTGCACAGGCGGCATGGACTCGCCCAGGTCTGGCCTGTTACAATGGTTACACCTCGGGCGCAGATATATTACAGATTGACTCGTCATCTGCAACGAATGGGGTTGGCGAGTGCCCCGCGGGGTCGCCTTCTCTTGGTCCTCTTGTGCCCTTGCTAATAAACTTTGTCTCTCCTCGAGGCAAGCGCTCTCCCATGACTAGTCAGGCCAGTTTGCTGTCTCGGCGCGGAGCAAAGTGCCGCCCATCTGCTGTGTTGTGCTTAACCCGGTGCGCTGCTTCATTGTGAGACCTTCCACGGGCCATCAGGTTGCGGGTCTTGCATGACGGCCGGCCGGGGTGGGAAGCAAGGGCTTTCCTTGTCCCATCTCCCAGCTGCCGTCTGAGCTTTCCTTGGAGAGATGAGAAGCCGTCAGGGCAAGGGAGCAAACGGCTGCCGTGTGCCGGTGCTGGTGCCGGTGCTGGATGAGATGGATCAGCCACAAGAAACAAGACGACGCGCGAGTTGACCTTTTGACAGCTTACTTTAAGCCATTATCCGCCGTGCCCTACTTGCTGTGCTCGGGGTCCTGGTCGTTTGACGCCGTTGCTTCTCTTCTTATTCCCAGGACGCAGCCATCTTGTCCAACGACAGCCAAGGGTGAATTACTGCGATCAAACACCACCCAACATACCCGCCTCTGTTTCTATGGCCTGAGCCGAGATTAACGCACGGCTAAGAGATTGCCAAGGACCACGAGCGTTTATGCGCGCTCCTCGCATTCATCATTACTCTCAGACTCCCGGTGCATAAACGCCCTCTAATTCTTTCAGGAAAAGAAAAGAAAAAGAAATTGCTCTGCCGGGTGTTTCTCTTAAACCATGGGTTCCGAGTTGGGCGCAACCGCCGATTCCAAGCGGGAGCTGAGATTCGATAGCGTTGGCAAATGGTGGACAGCATGGGCCAGCGTGTGGACGTTGCTGATTCTCTGCGGCATGGCATATCTAATACGTCGCCGTGACACGCCCATTCTTCGTATTCGCGGAATTTGGCTGTCCCTGGCCGCCGTGGTGTTGCTTCACCTGTATTACTTTACGGTCCAGCTCGGCTACGTCGTTGGCTTGTTGATCCCCGACGACGCCGAGTACTGGATAATGGGCACCTACCTGCCAGTTGGCATCGCCCTCTTCCACGCGTCCAACAGCCGCTTCCTCTACGTCGCGAGGGCGCAAAAAAAGTACCTCAATCGCTGCGCGGGCGCTCCGACCAGGCCCAAAGGAACAATGAACCTCCTGGGGCGCTTCAGAAGCCTGAAATATACCACCAAGGCCATCATTTGCGTCGGCATCGGCACCGTCGTCCAGGTAAGCGGCCCCGAAAAGAAGAAAACAGGTGACTCCTTCCTGCAGGCGCTAAGCATTCATCAACAGCTATTCCTCACCCTCCTCATGTGGTTGATCTCGCGCAAGTGGCACAGCAGCTGGGGCATCCCCGGGACCGAGGTGCCCGGCACAGAAGCCGAGCAGAGGATGGAGAGAGGCCGAGGATGGGAGTGGTGGCCGGGCATCTTTTGGCAGTTTGTCTGGGCCTGGTTCATCGCCCCTTATGTGCTGTGGAAGTCGCGCAACATCCATGACACTCACGGCTGGAGGCTTCAGACGATTGGTTGCGCGCTGGCTGGGTAAGTTTGCTCTGCTCGCCAAACGGACCTTTATTTGTCATGGGCAATCTTGCTAATAATAGCCCGTTTGGTCAGTCTGCACGCAACACCCATGTGGCTGATTGCGCTCTATGTGCCGGCCATGGAGCCCGTCAACAAGTACTTTCTGCCTCCTCAATGGTGAGCATTTGGCCCCCTCCCTTGTTGAAAATTGTCTTATTAGCCGGGCCTGACCGCCGTTGGTGTTAGGATCTGCCTGTCCATTTTCGTCCTGGAGATCCTGACCGTCTTCCTGCCCTGCTGGGAGGTGATGCGCGCCACCAACCTTCGCCAAGAGACGCTCAACTCCATTGCTCAATGGGAGAAAAAAACCAAAGCGTCCGGCTCCAGTGCCAAGTCTGTGAATTCCGCCTCGAGCGCCGTCGATACGCTCATGAGCGGCCGGCCGTCTACCAATGATTCTGTCAAGTCTGTCGTTTCACAGGAGAGCATCTTGACCATGAGCGCGCTCGAGCACGTCTTGGAGCGCAACCCCACGCCGCTGCAGGAGTTTTCCTCCCTCCGCGACTTTTCGGGGGAGAACATTGCCTTTCTCACCAGTGTGGCCGAGTGGAAGGCCTCCCTGCCCCGGGCCGTTCACGACGGAGTCAAAGACGGCGCGACGAGGGAGCTCGTCCGAGAGAGGTACAATGGCGCACTGCGCATCTATGCCGACTTCATCAGCATCAAGGATGCCGCCTTCCCCATCAACATCTCGTCGGCGGAGCTGCGCAATCTGGAGACGGTCTTTGAGGCTTCTGCGCGCATCTTGTACGGTGACAAGGTCGAGGTCGATGTCGCGACGCCCTTTGATTATCCCGGGCCCGCGCCCAATAAGTCGCAAGACACTGTTTCCAACGTGTCGGAAAAGGCCAGCTCCGAGGAAAACCTCTGCTCGGACGGCGTTCAGTTCTGGGGCGATATTCCCGATTCCTTCAACGAGACCGTGTTTGACGAGGCTGAAAAGCACATCAAGTATCTCGTTCTGACCAACACCTGGCCCAGGTTTGTCAAGCATCGCCGAAACTCGTTTGATCTGGGTGCGTCTGCCGAGCACGGCCGTTCAATCATGCACTTGGTCCGTCATTATCGCAGCAAGAAGTGAGCCGCAGCCACGAGGGAGGGAAGTTTCAGCTTGCTAATATATCATGTGCTCCACCACCAAGCGCGCTCGCGGAGCATTGTGAGCCATGAATTAATACGTAAACGTCTTGGCATTGAATCAAGATGCACAAACAATGCATGTGCGTAAGCGTGCCAGTGACAAGATTTCCCCATCAAGACGTGTTCTACGCCGGATACTTGTGACGACAATGGGCATGGTTTGTAAATTGTTCATTTGTGGAAAACGGCTGTGGTTGTACGTGTGCGAGCAAACTCGTTTGTGTAGCTGCGGCTCAATCTCACGAATCTTCTGTGGCCGGCAAGTCCGATTGGCATCGGCACCAAGTGGAGCCGCCTAAAACTGCCAATATTCACCAACACCGGACCGGGACCGGCGACCGGCGACCGGCGTTTGTCAAAAAAAAAAAAAGCTCCCATCTACAACGAAAAGTGCATCTCTGCGACATCTTCTCGACCCTGACCGTCCCGCACCGCAATACGCACAATCGCCATGGGCTCAACAGCAACCACGCTCACGTTCCGCAAGGCCACGACCGCCGACGCCAGAGATGTCCAGGTGCTCGTCAAATCAGCGTACCGCGGCGACTCGAGCCGTGCGGGCTGGACCACGGAAGCAGACCTCGTCGCAGACGAGCGCATCGACGAAGCGGGCGTAATCGCCAAGATCAACCACAAGAACGGGCGGGTGCTGGTCGCCCACGACGAAGCAGGCGCCCTGGCAGGCTGCTGCGAGATTGAAGCCAGGGAGGGCGGCATGGGCTATTTCGGCCTCTTCGCCGTCGACCCCACGAGACAGGCGGGCGGCCTGGGCAAGCAGATCCTCGCCGCCGCCGAGGCCATGGCCAGGGACGAGCTCGGCGTGCGGGTCATGGAGATGGTGGTCATTTGGACCCGGAAAGAACTCATCGACTGGTACGTCCGCAGAGGATACACCAAGACGGAGCGGACAAGCCCGTTTCCATACGCCCATCTTGTCAACGGCAAGGCCCTGCGAGATGACTTGTACTTTGTCGTTTTAGAAAAGAACTTGTGAGACGCCTGGAGTTTT
Source organism: Keithomyces neogunnii (assembly GCA_020975405.1). Lineage (NCBI taxonomy): Eukaryota > Fungi > Ascomycota > Sordariomycetes > Hypocreales > Clavicipitaceae > Keithomyces > Keithomyces neogunnii. The sequence continues at coordinate 218,443 of JAIOWQ010000010.1, read as the reverse complement.
GGAACCGTTGTCTTTTCATTTGCATCTTTATCGGCATAGACTACAACTAGATAGATCTTGGGGCGGCGTAATTTGAAACTGCTTAGCCAGTGGCCGGACAATGTCGCCATGTGAATGTGCGGCATCGCTTCCGCCAGACGCCGAGCATGGCTGAGACTGAGATGCATCAATACGGATAATTGCGGCAGCTTTGCAAACTCGGCTGCACCACAAGTCGGATTCAATAACACTACGTCCCGTGGTTTGGATGGCCACCGTATTTCTTGGCTCTCCATACTTTCGGTGTACCCCGGGACGCCCAAGCCGGCGAGAGCAACATCTACCACTCTCCCGTGCTCTAAAATATGAAGGATGGTATACCACGAGTCTTGTAGTAGAGCCAGTGAGTGCAGACTTTTGCTTGGGTCAAGTAGTCGTCTAATGCGTCCAGTGGGTTAAGCGGGGAGAGAAGGAGAAAGTCGTCTGTCATGTTGGCGGTGGAAGCATCCCGCCTTGTGGCACATGGTGCAGTTGCAGCGATGGGTTTGATTCATTGTGCGCAGGGAGGGTCAGAAATGCAACCTATCTGATGAAGCCACAGCGACACGATCCAGTGACGGGTTGACGGGAGTGTCTGCCATTGTGCTGTTTGGTTGCAGTCGCTCTGGGATACGGGACGTCTGCTTTTACCGAGTATGCTTACCAAAGATGCGCGAGGCAACAGGTCCTAAGAACACAAACTGTTAAAAAGTGTTTCGACCCGCAAAGGTTTGGGCACAAGGCTGCCTTGAATTACCGCCCTGAATTACCGCCATGCTGATGAACTGCATGTAGTAATACGCGCATGCGTTTTTGGGAAATTCGAGAAGCCTGCACAAGACCAGGCGTGTTTTCGTCTTTACTGTTGCCCCAAGAAAGAATTGACGCTTGCCAGCGCCTCCATGTTGGAAGGGGTCAGGTCAACTTGGCAGTCTGGTAGCACGTCCAACGTCGAATGCACCTGCCACACATGACCAGCCACGTCATTCATCCCCCGCCGCCAATCATCGGCATCCGTCCCAGGCCATCGGCTTTTGCGCCCGCCTAATTGGCTTCCTCATTAGCCGCTGGCCCTCTAGGTTTCGGCCCCTCGCCGCCTCGGTCCTCATTCATTATCCCGGATTTGCGCATCTGCGCATCACCTGCTGCCGTTCCAAGTCCATCTGGCGTCTCGCGTAAACAGGTCCGAACGGAAGAGCTAAAACTATGCGGCGGACATGGCTGGGGTAAAGAACCCTTGTGTGCAATGCAAAGGTCCGTCTCATTGGCTGCTTCCTTGTGTACCGGAATGGAACATCAAGCAAAGGTCCCCTGAAAAGTACCTGACTTGCATGCTGACCATGAACAGAAAAACACGTCAAATGTGAGCAGCGGTTGCAATATCTACAAGTCTCCCTCCATGCTGTATCTCTTGCCGTCCTTTCTAATTTCACGCAATGCGCTGCAGGTGATGAACAGCGCCCGAAATGTCGACGATGCCAGGACAAGCATCTCCAGTGCTCCCGCCCTGTCAAGGGGACAGTTTTTAGACATGATTCTGTCGCAAGCTTCTCAAAAGACCAGAAATGGGTTAAAAGCAAGGTCAGGAATTGTACGTGCCGCCGCTGGACTCCTTCTCCAACTCTTTCACTCATGTGGTTCTCTCAGTCCGCTTTCATTCTCGCCGCGGTTCCTCATTACAGGAACCGATAACCCCCGAGCAAACTTCATCACCTCCCCAGCCAGAAGTCGTTGGATTGGGAGGAGTCTTGTCAGAGCAATGTCCACCAGGCGAAACTCGACCTCCTCAGCCATCGCCTGCCGTGGAAACAGACCTGCCTCACTCAATGTCGACGGATGATTCCAACACTGTGCCAAGTTTAGTGACGTCGCAAAGCCTCGACGGCGATCAAAACTCACCTCTACATGCAATAGAAATGACGAGCACCCAAGTTCCGTACTTGCCTTCCATTAGCCCGCTCGGCGCTGGCATATACGGGAATAGGAATCAATCGGCGCTCAGAGCCGCTCATTCCCTGCCACAAAACCCCCACATGACGGAAACGTTCAACGCACAAGACTCATCCATGATGGGGGACGACAAGCGATCGTTTCCGCTACATGATGTTCAAGAGGCATGTCTCCTGCGATACTACATTGAAGAAATTTCACACTGGGTAAGCTACATTTCCACACCGCAAATCACCTTTTGAAGCTTTCACTCATCTTCAAAGTTTGACTTGTGCGACGATAGTCGGCATTTTCACATGGTTGTGCCTACAAGAGCCAGGCACCACCCTCATCTCCTCAATGCCATCTTTGCAGTAGCAGCCCGCCATCTGAGCCGGCTGCCGCAGTACAAGACACCCCATGGCATCCTCTATCACGGGCAGCTCCTCACGAATCTGCATGAACACTCGGCGGTGGAGTACATGCTCCAGTGTATGCCGGCTCTTCGACAGTTTCATGATGTGCGCGACGACGATTATCGAGACAGCATCATTGCCACGGCTGTTATTCTGCGGCAGCTAGAGGAAATCGACAACGAAGAAGAGGCCTCACTGTCGGTTTCCGGCATGGTTTCGGGGCCGGCAGGAAAACAAGTCAACTTTCTTGCCATAATAGATGCCGTCTTGAGGAGTCCGCCGTCGCAGTCAGTATTTGGACGGCGGAGTCTGATGCAAGCCGCCTACTGGATGGCCCTAAGACAAGAGATTTACCATTCTTTTACGCGCCTCGAAGCCCCCCAGCTTATTTTGCCCACGGAGTTTTGGCACAGCGCGTCCAAGGCAAACAAGACGGTGATGCATCTTGTCCAAGTGGCGAAGTGGAAATGGGGAGACGGCCCCGAGCGCGAATGGGGTGAGCTTTGCCCCCTCTCCCGTTCCACAATGTCATGTTGAACGAGTCCCCTAGCAAGATTGATGGATCAGCAGCAACATCTCGAGAGGAGCATTCTGTCAGATATCGAGCCCATATACAAGAAGCCGGCCGACAAGTCCAAGGGCGAGATTTTCCCAACCGTTTGGTACCGGTCCAACATTGAAGTAACGAGCATGCAGTTGAGCCTCCTGGCAAAATCGGTGCTGGTCGCCGAGAATCCACACCTAAAGTAAGTCCGACTCTCGGCTTGTCATCCAGGCAAGATCTAAACAGCCCCTAGGACGCAACCGACCTCTCGTTTGAGGTGGAGGCAGGTCGAGAACGAGGTGAGGATTTTGCTACTTGAGCAGTGTGGCATCGGCCTTTGCAACCCTGCGTCGCCGCCTGCCCTGGTTCATGCGACCTTTGGCATCCAGCTGTACGGGGATTTCTTCACGGACCAGTACGAGCGCCAGGCAATCAGAACCGTGCTGGAGCGGTACAGAGACACGCATGCTTGGCCTGTACATGGACTTTTGGACATGTTTCGATGATGTGCGGACAATATTTACAGGCTGGCAATTATGACGGTGGAAAGCGAGAAAAGCAATTGAATCAGAGCCCTCGTGTTGCAGATGCCAATGACAATAGCTGGGGTGGCAAAGGAACATGGTAATGTCAATTCAGCCACTTGCTCAGTTAATCTTCTTTCAACAAAGGTTTCAACTCAATTCGTCAATAACGCTGCATCACGGCTAAATAGTCTGCTAAAAGTAAAGGAAAACAGTCCCTGTCCCGGGGCGCCCCATTACGACACAAAAAGCGATCTGACCCTCCTTCTTGCTTCGGCCTTGAGCGCCTCGTATTCGTCCACTGTTCTTCCCGCGGCATCCCTATTCTCAAGGGCTCTTCGCGTGAGGTATCCGAGGCACTCTACCACGGTGCCCCAGGTCGAGCACTTGTACACCTCGGGACCAGACCCTTGCCTCTGTCCAATCTGGAGCAACCCGAAGCTAATCTCGTCAGACATGCCCTGCAGCTGAGCAAAGCCGACGGGCACGGTGGGCAGACCCTGTTGCAGGCGCTGCTGGTGCAAAGCATGGGCGCTGAAGACGCTCTCCTTGTTGTGGCCGCAGAGCATCAGGTTGACAGAGGGGAAAGGCAGGCCGCCCCTTGCGCCAACGCTGCCGAATTGCCTGCGCAGCGCCCCGTGGGCGATGGAGTTGTAGGCCTTGTCCGTGTCCGTCTTGGTGTCGTGGATGAGGGATCGCTTCTCCGTGGCCAGGTACGCTCCTCGGACAAGCTTGAGGCCCAGTGTGAACCCTCCCCCCTGGGCGGCCACCAGGTGAGAGTGTATTGCTGCCGGAGTGCTCTTCAGGTACGCCTGGTATGTGTTGTAGACGACGGCGTGCCCGTGCCGGTTGTACTCCTTCATCAGGTCCAGACCGGCCTCGAGGATCCCATCTTGATATAGTTGCGACTCTGCATCGATCAACAAGCGGACCTGGCGCTGCTGACAAAGCTGGCAGACTTGTCTCAGTGCATCGGACATTTGCTCGGGGAGACGGTTCCCGGCAGCAAGGGCGCCCGTGACCAGAGGGCCCGCGCCGGTGATTCTGTGCGAATTCGTCAGCTCGGCCTGGCGAAGAACGTGGGAGAGTGCATCGGGGCATACTTTACGGCCAGTTGGTCGCCGTGTCCTAGCATATCCATGGTCTCCAGAACGCCGTTGCGCCATCTGTCAATGTTTGGACACGAGCTTGAGGCGCCGCGCGCAAACGTGTCGATGCCGGCGTCGTGGACCAGGTTCTTGTTGTAGTCAAACACCGTCTCCTTGGCATAGGTGATGATTGTCCCGCGGAACCCCATCTTCTTGAACCGCGCCAGAGTGGCCTTGACCTCGCTGCCGGATTCGCCCGCGCAAAAATGCGTGTACACGACCTGCTTCATGATGCCCGCCAGGAGCTTGTTGCGCGTCACGTCAAACAGCCATGTCTTGTTGGGCTCGCACAGAAAGGACATGAAGGAGATTGCGGGCGAGAGAAGGTACGGCCTTGAGGAGATGGAGTTTATAAAGAGAGACCTGAGCAGGACTCTGGCGGGCAGGGCAGACAGCGGCGAGGGAAAGGTGGCCTTTGCCGCGGCTGCTTCCGCGACGGCCGGGGCGCTTGCTCCCTCTGCCACGGGAGCCGGACTGGTGTACTTGTCTCCGGCAGTGAGCGGCAGGGAGCTGCTCCGCGAGGAGGTCTGCGTGGACAGGGCCCTGTATGCCAGGCGGGCATGGCGCGTGCTTCGAATGGCCACCATGTTGCCGAGCTGTAGCAAAGGGCGTCTTGGCCTCTACCTTCTCAGCAACATCCGTGAGGTGGCCTGCATTTTGTATCTCGTGGTCACGATCCCCGCCTTTGTGGTTGTCTCCAACCGGGTCGGGCGCCATGTTCCAGGACCCTTGTCGGATGCGCAGCCGAACTCTGTGCTACACCAAACAGGCGAGGTCGGGCGCCCTTTGCCTTTCATAACCGGTCTGTCTCATGTGACGGAACCTTGTTATCTGGAACATTCCAACCTTGTTTGGATAGCGTGTCGTGCCTCAACACGCTTCCAAAGCCCAGATGCTGTGCGGTTTAGCTCTAGATTGTCGTCTCAACACGCTTCCAAAGCCTAGATGCTACGCCGTCTTTAATCTAACCCTAAGTCTATTGCTTTCAAACATGTCTGTGCCACGGATGCATGAGTCCAGCATGCCCGGGTCTGATGGGTGGTCAAAGGTGAGCGTCGCCATGCACACCTTGCAAGCGGCCATTGACGGGAAACGACTAGCCAAGGTTTTCTCTGCATGCATAATCGGCTGAAGCAAGTACTTATGACAAACCAGAACGACCGCATGTGTAGGGGTCATGTAGTGCTGGCACCGGGAGGGGAGCCGTAGCGCGCCACGTTCAAACCCGCGGCGGATCTGCATCCGTTATTGGATCCCGGGGAAGCTGATAAGCGAGAGTGATGCGGGGCCGGTGTTATCTTGGGGCATATTAGCATATTCGTAGGTGGTGGTCGTATCATGATTGTTGACCATTGGTTTCCAGATGGAATGTATTTTCTCCGTACCCACGGCTGACTTTAATGTACCTAGCATACATGTTCATGAGCTGCTCGTCTGCTCAGTGCAGCAGACAAAGAGACCGAAATACCACCTGCTGCGGTTCTGCACGCACACAATGTCCTGTTACTCATTGCTGGGGTACGTGAATCCGGCCAGCGGAGAAAACTCCTCCTTGACCGTCCTGGGACTTGTGAATCGTCTCAGCAGGTCTGAGCTTCCCGCCCTGTCATTGGTGCCGCTCGATCGAGCACCCCCAAACGTCTGCTGGCCGATCAAGGCGGCGGTAGTTTTGCAGTCTGTGAATTGTACAATTAGCACACGTGCTGCTCGGCATGGACACGTTGGACACGACGTACTAATGTAAAAGTTGCCCGCGCTGTAGCGCAGAGCATCTTCCACCTGCCGAATGATCCTGCGATCTCTGGCAAACACGGCGCCTGTGAGCGCGAGCCCGCCGCCGTTGCTGTCGACGCTCTGCAGCGTCTCGTCCCATTTGTCGTCCGGGTACACGTATATAGCCAGCACCGGGCCGAATATCTCCCTGTTGAACAGCCGGTGATTGGGGGACTGGGCCACGTAGACTGTCGGCGCGACAAAATACCCCTTGGAGTCGTCGTATGTCCCGCCGGCGACAAGTCTGAGGGTAGAGTCGCGGTTGCTCTCGTCGATGATGTTCTTGATCCTGTCGAACGAGTGCCTGTGGATCACGGGGCCCATGAATGCCTCAAAGTCCCTGTCGGGGCTGCCAATGGTCATCTTCTCCACGCCGCTCCTGAGGCGGGCGATGAACTCTTGGGCCCGGGACTCGGGGAGATATAGGCGCGAGGTGGCGGAGCATTTCTGCCCCTGGTACTCAAAGGCGCCGCGAATGGCGTGGTTCACCGCGCTGGGGACATCCGCCGAGGAGTGCACAAGCTGGAAGTTCTTGCCGCTTGTTTCGCCGACGACGCGGGGGAACTCGCGGTACGCCCTGTTTCCAATGCCCTGCCCGATCTTGGCGTAGATGGAGCGGAAGACGTCGGAGGATCCGATGAAGTTGATTCCTGCGAAATCACGGTGCGCCAGCACGGTGCTCGTCACCTGCTCTGCGTCTCCGGGCACCATCTGGATCACGTCGTCTGGCAGGCCGGCCTCCAGGAGGATCTTGTACACGACTGTGCTGGGGTAAATGTTGTACGGCGACGGCTTCCACACCACCACGTTGCCCATCAGGGCCGGTCCAGAGACGAGGCTGCCGCCCAGGGCCGTGAAGTTGAAGGGCGAAACAGCGTACACGAATCCTTCTAGAGGACGGTAGTCGACGCGGCTGGGATACAGGTTAGCAAGGCGTATAAGATGAGGCCAAGGGCCAATGTGCTCACGTCCAAACACCATCGGTGCCGCGGGTCGGCTGCTTGGCGAGCAGCTCGGCGGCGTAGGTGCAGTTTAGCCGGAAAAAGTCTGCAAGCTCGGCCGCGGCGTCGATTTCTGCCTGCCAGACATTCTTGCCCTGGCCCAGCATCGTGGCCGCTATGAGTTCATGGCGGTACTTTCCGGTGACGAGCTCGGCTGCCTTGAGGAAGATGGCGGCGCGGTCTACAAATGGCATGCTCTGCCATTCGCTTTTGGCTCGCAGCGCCGACTCAATGGCGTGCCGGACTTGCTCTTTGGAAGCCAGAGGGTAGTTTGTGAAGGCGGTGTTCTTTTCCGCGGGCATGACTTGTGTCTCGCTCTCGGCAGCCTTTTGCGCTTGGCCATTGTAGAACATGTCGCTCTGGAGAGGGAGCGAGGACCGCAGACGCGCCAGTTCCTTTTCGACTTGGGCTCGCTCTGTAGATCCTTTTCTATACTCGGGCTGGAAATGCGTGGGGTCAGTTGACATTTTTCACAGGGGGGGACTCTAAGCTTGAGTGGCTGGTACATTTGGCTCGTTGCGCTCATCGGGGAGGCTGAATGGTGTCGTAACTTTGCTTCTGGACTGGAGGTGCCGCGTCGCCGGGCCAGCATGTGCGTGAAACACATATGGACGAGCGCGAGCCGTCAATCGTGAAGCAATCATTCTCGATTCTGCCATCGCTGTGCTCCCCAGGACCGATTGTCAAGTGGCTTTGGACTTGTCTTGCTGGTTCCAAAGTACACGCCTCGACTACGACAGAGTGTTGCAGGTAGACGAATAAACAGTTGAACAAGTTTATTACGAAAAGAAATAATTGTCAAATAAATACGACTTACTCTGCTTCCACTGTTGTGTCCAGCTCTTGGAACGACCGACCGGGAGCGTTCCCGACTATCAGACGTGAGTGCTACAAACCGGCTGGTCTGCCGGGATGTGCCATGGATTCATCATAATTCCGGATAACGTCGTGGCTTTCATATACACGGCTATTACGCATTTACGAGCCATCATATTTACTGCTGTAGCGTAGCCATGACCATCTCGGAAGCAATGCCGGTCGCACAGCATTCTGGTCCACAAAAGTCGTTCGTCAATAAGCCGATATCGTCTTTGTGGAATACCAAACTCATGTGCTAGGTTTATGTACATGATGACTCGATTGCCAAATCCCATAGAGCCCTTGAAGCCTCACACGCGTCTCTACCCAACATGGTAACCAGTGCGGCTGTTCTTCCAAGTTTACAAGGCAGAAGCTGCCATGAACGCTTCCGTGGTCATTATTGGCGGGCGCATTCGGCCTGTCGACGGCATTGCATCTTTGCCGCGCAGGATACACGGACATTGCAGTTCTCGACAAAGATGACGCAGTGCCGCACTCTGCCGCCAATGATCTGAACAAGATTATCAGAGCAGAATACGAGCATGATTTCTACAGAGACTTGGCTGTAGTGAGTGACTCTCACGACCAAACGTTAACCCATTGGCGGCCTGATGGCTCCTGTAGAAAGTGTAGCTGATTAGCCTGCTCGGCCACCTGATACGCCATTCTGCTGCGACCCAACATCTACAGTCCATTGATGCCCATCACGTCTCCAAAAACGCATGCGACATCCATTCGCCGTGCTCAGTGTCAATAGAATTCACCATGTCCATGATCTGGGCGGTCGAGAGCCCAGCCCCGATATAGTTGCCATCAAGAACATCGTCCGCAAGGGGGCTGGGCAGAGCCTCTTCCGGAACCGCAAAGTTGCCTCCAGGCGTGTCCAAGTCGTTGGACATGTGGTTGAGCTGCGGAATCTCAGTGGCACAGAGCCCGTCAATCATTTGTTCGAGACGCCTCAGCTCCGACTGCTGATACTGCGCTATCAGATTGCCGCTCTTTGAAATGTCGTCCAGCAGGGAGTAGGCTCTCTGACGCCACGAGGTCCAGTTCGATCCCATGTCCGGGTACACGACCGGAGCTGCGAGGAGATTTGTCATGGAGACGAAGAGGGCCTCTAGATCGTGCGACAGGAATGTTTCTGCATACAGGGATGTGCAAGATGCGCATTAGACAAGGGCACCTTTGCCTCGGATCCTCGTACAACCAAGTCCACGTACCAATCAGACCTTCGCTTTGCAAGCACTCGAGTATAGAGACGACATGCTGTGACGAGTCGAGACACATGCGCAGGAGACTCTCGACGGCCTGCGACGAGTTGAAGATGTGCGAATAGGACTGCGGCGTCTCGAGACGAATCTTGTAGAAGCAGAACAGCACCGGTCGCGTCGCGAGGATAATGCACTACAAGGCCGGGGGTTACCATTTCGCGTGCTCCGGTTCGACGTGGGAGGCATACCTGGTGGAAGAGCAGGTGAATGTGTGCTGACAGGCGGGATATTCCCGTTTTCCTACCGCCGAGGTCCAGCGGAAACAGGCGGTGAAGCTCATCCGGAAGACCGGCCATGCTTGCCAGCGTGTCTTTGGTTCGGAGCAGAAAGTTGCTGCTTAACCGCCCATCCGGGCCGTATATGGCTGCATCATGAGACCACGTCAGGCACCGCGTCAGACTGACAAACGTCAGCAGCACCGTTCAACTTACCGCTGTCTATCGTGGCGATAAAGTGCGACAACTTGGTCCTCATGGAGAATGCCGCGGTGCGAAAGCCGTCGCCCTCAAACTCGGGCAGCGGCGCCGTCACATTCTCATCGCGGACGGACTGCGGGAGGCCCATCAGATACGTCATTTGCCTGTCGAGCATGTGGATTGTCCACCAGATTCTCTGGCACCTTGGCACCAGCGCCTTTTCAACGTGATGCGTGCTCAAGTTTGTGTGCAGCCCGTGGCTCATTGCGAGCCGCACCGCTTGGCCAATCTGTCAAAAGTCAGCTTTCCAGTCTCGCGTCACATTCTTTGCACGCCGTGTCGTATCCTATCCTCGGAGACTCACATAGTTGTACGCAGAGCCACGATGCTCGATGCAGTGAAGGTACAGCGCTATGCAGCACAGTATCTCTGCGCCCTCAACCGGCTCGTCCCACAGAACCGTCATGTTGGGCAGCAGCCGTATAGCGTGCATGAAGAAGGAGGCCCCAGGGGGCTGGTTGCTCTTGCTGGGCTTCGGCTTGGTGGTGAGCGCTTTGCCAAAGGCGAGTACGAGCATGAAGTGGATGAACCATAGCTGCTGCGCCAGGCCCGTCTGCCTTGCGTCTCCTCTGTAATGCGCATGCACGCCCTCCATGAAGGCTTCCTCGTCGAACAGGTGAAACATTGGGGCGCAGTGAAACTTGACCATGTTGACAAGGTGGATCGCGTAGTCGATGTTCGGCAGCACCGGCTGGCCGGCGTTGTTGGCCCAGTCCAGGATATAGACCTTGCCATCGAACATTAGTGCCGTTGCTGGCAGGGCAACCCGGTGGACATGCTCGTAGGTGATGCTCAAGATGCGTCTTGTAAAGGACCAGTTTGACGAGTGTCCCAGGTAGACTGTCAGTGTTAGCAGATATCAAGTACCGTGGGAATGACGCAGTGGCGCGCGCATACACGTTCGCCCCGTGTCGGACAGCATAAAGGTAGACGGCCCAGTTGACAGAGGGTTCATCAGAGAAGCGGCATCCGGTGATTCGGAGGCGCCGTCGTCTCGCACCGCGACATGGTGAGCGTCTGGGTGATCTGATTCGTCAAGATTGGGAGACTGCGGCGGCCGCAGGCGTCGGGAAATATTGGCTGTTGTGAGCAATCCACCGTCAGGATTTTGGTCGTCCAGGCTTGAATCATGCCGAGGAAACCTACAGTTCCATGACGCGTGTGTCCCGTCATGGTTGGTGTGCGTGGCCGAAGCGACATCTGCCTGATCAGTCGCATGCGTCCCATCGTTGGCCGAGTTGGCTCGATCTTCAAGGGACGCGAGATACCTTGGCGGCGTGCAAGAGTTAGCCGGGACCTGAGAGAGTGAGAGTGACGACACGAACCCTCGGGTTACCAGGACCTTTTGCCCGTATTCGTCAAAGTGACATGACAGTTTACGTCTGCTGCAGGCATCGCAAGGCCGCGTGCCGCTGCACTTTGTCTTTTGCCGACGGCATCGCGCGCAGCTGTACGAGTATCAGCCTGATTTGAGACGACGGACACGACGAGTTGTGGCAGAACAAACGCATTCTGAGATCTCTTGCCAATGCGGGCGCAGGCATTCGACGGCCTCGCCGTCCCCCGTTGACTTGCATGTGCTTGGCTGCCATGTCGGCCGTGGCCAACGGGCGTCATGGCCTTCATCGCTGATCTCACAGGCCACAGACTGGCGGATGAACTGGCATCCACGGCGACTGACGGAGGTGTGAGACGACTTGCAGCAGGGCTCTGCTATTCCCTTGGCGGCTTGGATGGCCATCGGCGTGCCCACTTTTGGATCCCCCCCAGCTTTGCCAATCTGAGCTCCGAACAGATCCGGCATGCGTCGGCTGGACCCCGCACCAGATTCAATCTAGATGTCAAAGATTGCCCAAGGAGTCAGGAGTCAGGGCCCGCGTGCTGTGGCAAATTCCATTACAGCACAAGAATGTGTACTAGTTTGGGTCTATTCAAAGTTTGATTCAGTCAGCGCAGAACGGGAGAAGCATGCTTTCCTTGTTGCAAGCAGTCTACTCTCAGATTGTGTGCGAGGACAGTTGGTCAGGACAATTGAACAATAGAATAACGAGATAAAAGACAAGCTAACCTGGCTAATTGGCCAACTGGCCTAAAGTTCTAGGCTATTGCTATTCGGGCGGCCAAAATTGCTTGCCGCGACCACCGGCCGTATTGTGCAAAGCGGAACGTCTTTTACAAATACACAGCATTATATTTCATTAAATCTTGCTATTTCTTAATAGCGCCTACGCGGCAGGCGCGAATTCGCTTAAAAACGAGATTTATAGTCTTTTTTATTTAAAAGTGTTCGCTTTCTGGCATGTCCTTTTTATCCGGGGCCGCTATAAAAAAGAGGCACAAAATTGTGTAATCTGGCGATGTTGTGCGTGGTGTTGTGTAAAAGGCTGGGCGCGCGCTCGCGATGCTGTACATTAGGCGGCAGCTGTGAGCGATTCGGCAATAAGATAATAACGAGACCCACCCCTAGTCCAAAGTTAATTTAGCGTAAACATCCAAAATACCTCCAAGTTCTTCCTAATAACGCAACAAAGCCCAAACAGACGCCGGATGCTATGAAACTCTACCGAATCTAATATAAAAGTCCTATCGCCGACACCCTTTTTCTAGAGCACCGTGGATAAACGATTTGCACTGTAACTTGGGGTCCCTGAAAATAATGGCGGCTTAGGAGCGTCCGCGTTATCTTCAACACATTTTAATTCACCACAAAACGAGCGGCTGGGGTGCTTCAAGCATAAGGCTCTCTTTGCATCATGTTCGGATATTTTGGCCTAACTGTTACGTGCCGGAATCCCTACAAGTATGGATGTAGGGATTGACGTACCTGAGGTTAAATTAGGTGTAATAAGGTCAAGTTCATTAAATGCGTAATAAAAGATAACGTGCAGGTACTGTTCTATATGGTGTAGAATTCTTGTCTCTTTCTTCTATCTGGAGGTCAGAGCTGACCATTTATACGTTAGGTTCAGTCACGTGCGGTCACTTTGGGACCTTGTCACGATTTACACCGTAACACTAACGGTCAACTGCAATCTATTAGTGTGTGGGGCACACTTTCCCTCGCATTACACCTAATCAGACCTCTATAACCTTTTAATTAATCCTAACTAAATAAGGGAAATTTATTTCTACTAAAGAGACTACGAAACCACAGAGTGTAACTTTTAGGGGCATATAGTTGGTTGGTGTGCGTGTTTAGGCCTAACAAAATGGTAGGGCTACTCCCTTTTATACTAAAACTACCTAATAAAAGTAGAAGTAACTCCCCAACCCTATTCCCCTATCTATCCTACATGTGCGCAGTATCCTCCACATAATAGTTTAGAGCAGTAAAGGGTGTAATAGAAGTAAAAGTAAAGCATCTCTAGTGCTTTCTATCCCGTATTAAAGCCCTTTACAGGCAACAAGGCAGCCTATAGATTACCTATATTAGCAAAAATAGAGCGCTTAGTATACTAAGCATAGGGAAACCTCGTACCGCTATCGCAGCCCAAGGCTTGTTCGGGGGGAGAGCTTTTACACTCATCAATGCAGTAATCCATGGTTGCAATGCAGGTAACAGGATCGCAGCATGGGCTCCACCAGTTACAGCAACTCATCTCAGCAGCTATTTATAGTATATTAGCTTCATATTCATTCTGTAAACGCGAGATAATAGCGTGGGAACAGCGTGGGAATAGAAGACACCTTACCCTCATGGCCAGAACACCACAAATAACCATCTATATTAGTTATAAAGGAATCTTTATACATATTAGTAAGTGTTTCAAGTCTAGAATATATGCCCAAGTTCTAGGCAGTATTGGTCAATATTATCCTTACTTAAATTAATTGAAGCAGATACTTTGCCAGATGCTGCTTGACAATCACATAACAGATTTTGACCCGATACGCGGCAATTACTGCAACTATAAGAATATCGCCCACTATTTATATATTAGTCTCCGTCTTAAACATTATAAACTTATTAATGGAGTAGAGTACGTCTTACCTATCCCGGGTAACAAGGCGTCCATTATCATTTGCAAGACAGAGGTTCAAATCTTCTTCAGTATAACGTTTACCTCCATTATTTTGGCGACATTCAATGGTAAGATAGTGCCCATCACGTAGGTAAATCTAGATTATATTCATATAAATATGACTATTATGGATTTTTTATAATAAAGGGCAATCTAGTCTGTACGTACCGTATTCTGATCACAAGACTGAAGAAATCCTCCATCTGTACTAAGTACAGAGGTAAAGAGGGCCAAAAGCGGGAAAAGTGAGGACTTCATGGTAACGACCTGGCCCGATTAGGCGAAAGCGGCTATCAGCGTTACTAGGGCGGTGGTTAGCACTACTGGCAAAAACCAGGGTTAGGGTTGGGTCAGGGTTACATGTAGCTTGGAAGAATAGTTGTCTGTGGGAAGGAAAGAGATGATGAGCAGCAAGAATCCGACTCGGGCCTGGCTTAAAAGGAACAACAGAGGTGTTTCGTCTTGGAGGCTTATCAGGGACCTTAAATACTTTTTGGACCAGGCTTCCGCATTAACCTTCCCAAGGCCACATTACGCATGTTGGTGACAAGAAAGAAGGGCCATAGGAGTGCTTAGGTTGAAAAATGCGCGCACATGAAGCCACTAACCATAGCGTGCATATAGCCGCTGTTTAGATTAAAACGTTGCCTTCCCTGAATCCGCTTCTAGATGATCGGTCTGGAAATTGTCATAGGTTTAGGCAGCTGTGAGGCCATCATAGAGACCGGCGTTCCCCGCGAACTATTAATCAGGGGCGTCGCACTATAACGCGATGTGGGTGGGCACCACGGAGGTGATAACTAAATCACAAGGGAGCTAACATGTATACATCATTCCCTGCTTAAATTTCCTCAAGTCCGTGATAATTACTAAAAATGCCTCATATAAATCTTTCTACAATGGCAGCCGCCCTAGCATTAGTATACGGCTCTAGATATTTATATAGGGATGCCAGCTATATACTAGGTCTTGAAGAGCAGCTAGTCCGAAATACCCATGCCAGGGTAATCTAACGAGGCTTTAGTGACAAGGAAAGACCCACAATAATACATGACAAATTTGTTTCAGCTGCTCCGCGAAGTAGCCGCCCTAGCCATCAGGGTCCTGATGTCTAACAACAAGTTGTTAAAAAGGTCCGCCGCAATAGATATAGAAGAGAGAGGTCTTATGCTGGCCTTGCCGGCTCTCTTAGGGACTTTAGATACCAGATATCTATAACCTATTTAGAGGCTATTAAAGAAGGCTAGGTTATACAAGATAAAGCCTCCTGCACTGCTGCCCGTGTGGATTCCACACACCATGGCAGCACTTCTTTAATGGATTGTCGTAGGAGAAAATCAGCTACTTTAGAGCTTGAACGAGTAATCCAAGAGTGGCTTGGTATAATAGGGCGAAGAGTCCACACTTCCTAGTGTACCTTTTGTATAGCATGGAAGCAGGGGACCCTATTATCCTTGTTGCAGCTTTTAAGGTGTGTTCTTGCTTATATAGAATATAGGTTTACTATATAGAGAGTCCTAGAAGTGCTATCTAATGCGAATATTCTGTTTGAGGCTTTCTAAGCGTTATTGACTAGAAGATCATTTAGTGCTTCATATAGAATGAACTCTATACTTTAGGGCACCGAGCGGGGTAGACCGAAACCCGACTCGCCACACGTGCTACTGCTACTTGGAATAGCGCGTTCTAGAAGTCTTGGTTCTCTAGATAGCTCTTCTTCCTATTCTTTTTTCCTTTTCCCGGGGTGACCGAAGCCCAACCCGCTATATGTGCTACGACTATTGTAAAAAGGCGCGGTCTAAAAGTCTTAGTTCTGTAGATAGCTCTTCTTCCCATTGTCTTTTCCTTTTCGCGGGGTAACCGAAGCCTGACCCACTATATGTGCTACTACTATTGTAAAAAGGCGCGGTCTAAAAGTCTTAGTTCTGTAGATAGTTCTTCCTATTCTTTTTCCCTTTTCGCGGGGTAACCAAGGCCTGACCCGCTATATATGCTACTGCTAGTTAAAAAGGCGCGGTCTAGAACTCTTGGTTCTGTAGATCCGTTCCCTTTTCCTTTTCCTGTAGCTATAATTCTGCCCTTCTAGGGCGGTTACGGGGATTTTCTCTTGGATAGGTTCTGCGTTTAGTAACGCGTCCTGCATTTCTGCCATCTTTATACCATCTATACGTTAGCATCCAATATAAGCATGGCTATACTTGCTGTGTGGCCGCCGTGCTTACTAGCGTGTGGGGTAGGATTGCTACTTTTATTCTGATCCATTAGAAATTGCCTCATCTATTTAGCGATGATCTGTTGTATAGTTTTTTTGGTAGAATTAGCGTTGGTTATCTGAATATCTCTATTAGTATTTTTTTTTTACAGACAGACTTTTCATTTTAGAAGACATCTCCTTCAAGATGACTAATATAGTTTGCGATGCTTGGAGAACCGAGTGTAGTTGCCTAACCGTTATTTATTAGTCACGTGAGGAAAGGCGCATTAATTCGCCCTTGGACCTATCTTACGCGAGGAGGCGCACCGATTCTTGCCGATGCGTTATGGTCTGGGCCTATGCACCTACCTTAGGCAAGGAGGCGCACCGATTCTAGCCGATGCTGAGAGAGGGCGGGGTAAAGGATACTGATAGTGCTCAGGATGTATACATAATCCTAGAAAAGGGGGAATGTAGCCAGATTCCTTTTATAGGCTAGAGTAACAGGCGTTACCCTAGTAGGCCTGATTTAGGACTGAAGGGGAGCTGCCAAGTATAAAAGGCAGAGCCAGCTCTAGTAACTAGAATAGGCAAGTTTTAGTCTTGTATCTATAGGAGACGTATAATTAACTTTCTTCCATCTTCCCTACGTAATCGTGCACTACTCTATGGTGATTCCTAACAGCTATCTAGAGTAACTTGATAATAATATATATTCTATACTAGCTCTGTGTAGAAGGTGTTCCCCACACACCGATAAGCTCAGTTACTTAGCCACTAGGTTAAGCAAAAGATCCCAGCCACCAGTACACGCGACCACTTGCACCAGACTGCACCTTGCAATAGTCTATAGGGCATCCTAGGCCACGGGACCAACCTGCCTGCAGTGCCTTATACGGAGCCAGCCCGTCACGTTTTGTTCACATTACTGTGCAGCCACCTTTGCTTTGACCGCCAGATGCGGTGACAGTCTTGATGGCTGTCCTCAGTACTCTTTCCAGTATTAGGGTTATAAATCCCATTATTGAAGCTAGGTTGTGTACTATTTAATACTATTAGGAGTAATGTTCTCTATTCTATTATAGCCTTGATATGCTATTATTATAGGAATAAATAGGTATAAGGATTTAGATCTGATGTCTACGATTCTAGTTGCGGTTCTGAGCAGGTGTCGTGGTGCAAGCTCCTCGTGGTCCCTTTAACTTCAAAAAATAATTGTCAATGTTGGCCAAGCATAATCCGGGCCTAAAAATTCTTTCTCGCCACTCGCGACAGCTAATTGAGCGCAATTCATCCTTGTATGCGAAAGCTTATTCCATCCGCGTATCGCAATTTTATCAGCAAAAAAGCCATTCATCATCCATGGAGGGCGATGCAAACTAGTCGGCTTTTTCCACTGCCGCCTTCATACCACCCGATGCAATTTTCAACCTTACTCAGCGTTTTCAAGAGGACTCGGACCCGAATAAAGTGAATCTGGGACAGGGCACATACCGTGATGAGAATGGTAAGCCTTGGATTCTGCCCTCTGTGCGCGCAGCAAAAGCACAGCTCGGCTCCACGAACCGCGAGTACCTTTGCATCCGCGGCCTGCCTTCGTTTCGCGACGGAGCGGCAGCCCTCGTCTTCCGTGGCACCAGAGCATTGGCAGAAAACCGAGCAAGTTTGCCCGCTGCTGGAGAGAAAGAATGCGACTCGTCTTCTTCGAGGTGGCCACTTGTCAAGCTCCGTCGCGCTGATGAAGGCGCAGACTGGTATTGAACCGTCTACGTCACGACTCCCTCGTGGTCGAACCACGAGGTGATATTCAGCAGCTTGGGCTTCAGGGTGAAGCCGATCCCGTACTACAGCCACCAGGGTTTGGACTTGCGGCAGTATCTGGGAGCACTGGAAGCCGCAGAGCCTCGCTCATAACCCAACCGGCTGCGATCCATCCCGAGAGCAGCAAAATTGCCCAAGTGGTCAGGGATAGAGGCATTTTCCCAATTTTTGACGCGGCGTACCTCGGTTTCAACTCTGCATCTGTCCACGACGCATGGGCGATTCGGCATGTGACTGACTGTGGAATCGAGGCCGCGGTGTGCATCTCGTTTGCGAAAAACATGGGCTTGTACGGAGAAAGAGTCGGCCTCGTGGCATTTGTTACAAAGACGGCCAATCTGGGCCGCAACGTGGCGTCGATCCTCGAGAGGGAACAGCGCTCAACAGTGTCGAGCCCGCCTGCATACGGGGCCAAGATTGCCGCTACGGTGCTTGGGAATCCTGCCATTGCCTTGCAGTGGTCAAAGGATCTGATGACCATGTCGGGAAGAATCCAAAACATGCGTCAACGGCTGTACGACGAGCTCCTGCGTCTGAAAACGCGGGCAATTGGTCTCATATTCTTCAGCAGTCTGCATACACTGGCATAAGCAAAAGCAAGTCGGCCACCTGCAGGGTGCGTATGACAAACTCCTGCGCAGACCCAACATCTGTTGTCTAACTTTTGTTACAGAACGCCATCATATTTACATGCCAGAGACGGAGGATGTCGCTGCCTGGACTGAATGAAGGAAATGTTGCACATGTACTTGGGACAGAATTGTGACACAAACCTAGGTAGCAGCGATACACCGCTTCCGTGCCTCGCGAGACGCACCGAGACCGGCGCGTTGTTGGGCATGGCTGCATGGCTCAAACCACCAGAGGCTAACGGCCAAACCAGCAGGTGTGTTGGGATCTAGACCCTGAGGGCCGGCATCCTTCCCGATCCATCGGCTTCCGTCCCGGTTTTACATGCCGCGGGGACCGCTTTCGTCATCTCCTATACAAGGCACGCACAATTCCCAGCGGTGCATAGACTTGCGATGCAAAACTCTCCATTGCTCAAAAGACAACCACCCGACAACATGGCCGTCACTCAACGCCCGCCGGGCGCAAGCCCCCACGTGCCACCATCCGGCGTCTGGTGTCCCGCAGTGACGTGCTTCACCGAGGACGACGAGGTCGATCTTGAGGCGCAGGCCAGGTACTTTGCCCATCTGTCCAAGTCGGGGCTGGCAGGCTTGGTGGTCATGGGGACAAACTCGGAGGCCATGCTGCTCACCCGAGAGGAACGACGGCAGCTCATCGCCACCGCCCGGCAGGCCGTCGGACCCGGCTTCCCGCTCATGGCGGGAGTCGGCGCGCATTCGACAAGGCAAACCCTCGAGCTTGCCGAGGACGCGGCCGGGGCGGGCGCCGACTACCTGCTGGTGCTGCCGCCGGCCTACTTTGGCAAGGCGACGACAATGGCCACGGTCAAGAGCTTCTTCGCCAGGGTCGCGGCCGAGGCCGGCCTGCCGGTCGTCATTTACAACTTCCCCGGCGTCTGCAACGGCGTGGACATTGACTCGGACACCATCACGGCCATTGTCCGCGACAGCGCCAGCTCCGGCGGCGGGAGGTCCAACGTGGTCGGCGTCAAGCTCACCTGCGGCTCCGTGGGCAAGATCACGCGCCTGGCCGCCCAGCACCGGCCGCAGGATTTCGCCATCTTTGGCGGGCAGTCTGATTTCCTCATCGGGGGGCTGGCCGCGGGGAGCGCGGGGTGCATTGCCGCGTTTGCAAACGTGTGTCCGCGGCTGACTTCGGAAATATACAGGCTGCATGTTTCCGGAGACGGCCAGAGGGCCATGGAGCTGCAGCGGCTCGCGGCCCTGGCCGAGAGCCCGTGCAAGAGCGGAATCGCAGCGACAAAGTTTGCGGCAACGCTCGTTTCTGCCAGGCTGGCGGGCATCCAGGACGCAGAGGCCAAGTTCCGCCCCCGGCATCCCTACGAGGAGCCGAGCGAGGGGGCCAAGAAGTCTGCGAGAGACGTCATCAAGGAGGCGGGAGAAATGGAGGAGGTCCTGCAAAGGGCGGCGGCTGTCTGAGCAACGGGCATCAGCGTCAAACTACTTAACTGAAGCTGCGACATGACTCGCTAGCAAATATACATGAGTAGAAGCTATGATACATTTTATACGGCCTCTAACCGAGTGCCCAGTCCATTATGTAGAAAGTCCAAACACCCATCTAGCGTCCCAACGCCGCGCAGGACCAAACATGTACCAAAAGCTTAGACGTCAATCCGCGGCAGGGTGAATTCGTCGTCGCTCCGCCACACTTGCTGGTTGATGGTGGTATGGACCTCGATCCCCTTGAGCTCAATCTCGGACGAATTCTGCCGCTCGCGCGGGCCGTTGAACCGCGCGTGATGGGCGTGGCCGCGCGCGCCGCTGACAGACGTCTCGATGGCGCTCATCTTGTGAAACCCCCAAGAGCGAATGTGCCTGGAGGCGTCGTAGGAGCCGACGTAGCCGCTGCCCTGGCCGGTGCCCGGGTCCTTTTTCGTCGTCGACCCTTTCAGCAGAGGGCCGAGCTGGGGCAGGCAGCCGCAGAGGACGGTGAAGTGGTTCTCCAGGACGGTCCACAGCCCTTCCAGGATGCTCGACGCTGACTAGTGTGAGCTGGTGCCGAGCCGGGACGGGGGAGAAGAGGTACGTACTGGAGAGGCTGGCCGTGTTGAAGTGCGAAAACTGGACGGCTCGGAGGAGACTAAAGGCGCAAACACTGTGCCAGTTAGCCGTGTAGCTGTTTCTCGGGGAAGAGGAAGATGGAAAGTCTTACATGGCACCGACGCACAAGACGAAGCTAATGGCAATCTTTTGCCGCAGCGGGATCTGCAGGTGCCAGACGGTCGGCAGGGGAATCGCCAGAATGACAACGTCCATGACCACGGCCGCGCCGGCGAGAATCTTGCTCTCAATCATGTACAAGTCATTGTCGACGCACCGGCCGCCCTCGATGGACCTGTCCCAGTAATACGCGACGGGCCTGCAGAACCATGTCGTGTAGAAAAAGTTGGACGAGCCCCAGATGACAACCAGGACGGCAAGAGTGTCGAGAGCAATCCGGGCGGCCTTTTTCGCCCCGACAACGCGCCGCAGGAACAGGATAATGGCGAGCTTGGCAAAGACCATGGACGCGGACCAAAACTTGACAACGAGCCAGGAGGCCTGCTACGATCAGCTTGGTTTGGGGGGGGGGCGAATGGGAGGACGCATACCAGTTTGAAGTTGACTTGTCTGTACCGCGGCAGGTCCTTGTCCGGCACGCCGATGCCGTTGAAGGCTTCTAAACCCACGGTCAGCCTCGCAAGTTGCCAAGCGCCTGGACAGGAGCGGCAGGACGCACTGATGAGTATGGAGGCCGTGTCCCCAATCATGAGAAGCACGGCGCATCCCATGAGGAAATCCTCGACCCTCACCCGTCGGGCAATGACGACGGTGGCATAGACTCTCAACACGTAGGCCATGGTTGCGAGCATGGCAAACGCCAGGGGAACGGCCGTGTTGACCCTCCGCCAGTACATGGCCTCTTGGGATTCGGGAAAGTCCCGAGACATGGCGGCCCTGCCTGTCGCAGACGTCGCTATTGGATGCTTAGTGTGCAGGATTCGCCCGCCATGGAAGACGAATATTCTCGGCAGAATGCATCAACACGATTGCGAAATGGCTCGACTCGAACCCAAGGCGCCACGGGGTCCCTCGATACCCGGCACGCCGGAAAGAAGCGACGGAAACAAGTAGAGCAAACGGCGAGACCAGCGCCGCTTACCATGGCACCGTACAAGCGGAGGCGGGAGATGGAGAAGAGTATATGCTGCAGAAAATAAGTAGGTTGGCGGATGACGGCGTCTTTAACATGGATTCTCAACCCAGCACATGTAGGCTGAAACACACCTCAAATCTCAGTCGAGGCATTTTTCCACTCCTTCTCTCTTGTTCAATCACACCTTGACCTTGACCGAAATGCGTGGTGCCAATCTAGCCGCAGATGCACGGCGATGCTACCGTGAAATCTACACCTGTATAAAACAAATAAGCACTAGGGTGTGGCTTCGTGTGGCTTCCCGGGCAGTACTGGCAGCTGTTTGACAGATTTCTGGAAGAGGCGGAGTTGCCGAAAAAGCCACAACTCGATGGTGCGAGTTGTGAATCAGCTAGTTTCCATGCGACACTCGGCGGTTGGATTGACCACCAGGCGTGAAGTGAGCGCCGAGGCGAGACAGCGATGGGCAGCCAAGGCACTCGGAGTATTGCTGTCGCACTTGTATAGGGGCTTGCGACCACTGGAAATGTGGCAATTTCAGTGACAGTTGCCTGCCGCGTCTAGTTCCTTGGACCTACTGCTTCGAGTTGGGCGCTCACCAAGGGGAGCAGTCAGAGGAATGGTGTCCGGCATTCGTTGCTCCGTACCTGTGCCAAATCTACTGCGTCCCGTCGTCTGATGCGCCGTCTCAAAAGGGCCCCAATCTCCTCGGCAGATGCATCAGGCTGCAGAGTTTGCTGGTCGGTCGACAAGTTGCACCGCATCGGCCCAATGGTCAGCAGCACCCGAGCCCCTGGCGCTGGGTGAGGTGCATTGTTACATTCAGCGCGTGCACCAGACCGTTTGGGCGCCCCAAGAGCTGGGGATTGAGCCCTGGCTCTGCGGCTGGTGCATCGCCCGCCCCGACCGAGCGAGGAGCATGTGAGTCTTTCTACAGGGTTTCCATGTCTGATTCTGCGGGTTCAGCAGGCAGTTGCGCAACTGTCTGGTTTAAACAATGGCAGTCTCAATCCTCGCCGTGGCACCTCGGCTTCAGTTCCGCTGCCCGCCCTGTTCCTGATGGAGTCCCCCGAATCTTCATCTCCAGCGGGGCCGAGAGCGTGTGGCTGAAATCATGGCCCAAAACGGTCATGCTCCGACTTCAGTCGCCTCCTGTCTTGGTCCATTGTCACTCTGCATCACCAAAAAGGCCAAGATCGGCCTCGTATGCGGTACGACAAGACGGCACGGCTGGCCCCTGGATGGTCCGCGACTGGTCCGTGCCATCAAGATGTGTTGCATTCTTGGCAACGCGGGATTGTATATTACACGCGTGCAGCGTGAGCGTTGAATAGCGTCGGTGTCTTGTTGGAGAGACGTACAATTGCCATTGTTGCATCGTCCATCGTCCATCGTCCCGTTTCTCGTCGTGGCGGTCGCACACCTCAGTGTACGTCAGGATGCGGCCAGTCACGCTTGTTGCCCTCTTTGCGAGCTCAGCAACTGCGGCCGGAACATGGAGTCCCAGTGCCATTGCGGAGCTGAACCAGACGCTCGGGGGAAGAGTGCGGCTTCTCGAGCCCTTTGCGCGGCCCTGCTTCTCGATATACCAGGGCAGGCAGGCCGGCCGGGACGCCGACAAGTGCCGCGCGATCCAGGGCAACTACTCGTCGCCGACTCTGCGCGCCGAGCATCCCGGGGCGTACATGTACGAGGAGTCGTCCATGTGCGCTTCAGACGCGAGCTCCACGGACAAGTGCCTCCTGAACCCGGCCGACCCCCGGGACGAGGGGGCATACAGGGCCACGAGCTGCAACCAGGGCAATGTTGCGGCCTACTACGTCTCCGTCCGGGACGCCGGCGACGCCGCCGCGGCGTTCAAGCACGCGGCGAGGCACGGCGGCAGGCTCGTCATCAAGAACTCGGGGCACAGCTTCATGTCTGACTCCAGCGAGGCCGGGGCGCTGATGCTGTGGACGCGCAACCTGCGATCCCTGACGCGCGACGAGCGGTTCGTCCCCGAGGCGTGCGCCGCCAGCGAGACATTCAACACCGTCACGACGGGCGCGGGCGTCAACTGCGGCGAGGCGTACGAGTTTGCCGACAGGACCAACGCCACGATCCTGTGCGCCTACTCCCCCACCGTCGGCCTGTCGGGCGGCTGGGTGCAGAACGGCGGACACTCGGTCCTGAGCACGGCCTTTGGCCTGGGCGCCGATCGCGTGGTGCAGTTCACCGTCGTCACCCCCGACGGCGCCGTGCGCGTGGCCAACAGGTGCCAGAACAGGGACCTCTTCTGGGCCCTCCGCGGCGGCGGCGGCGGCACCTTCGGCCTCGTCGTCGACTCCACGCACCGCGTCGAGCCGAGAATGCCCATGGCCGTGGCGTCCATCGGCGTCGACGCCGGCAACAGGGACGCCGTCTACGGATTCATGGAGACGCTCGTCGACACGGCCCTCGACCTGGCCGGCGACGGATGGGGCGGCCACATCTACGGCAACAGGATGGTGTACGTGACGCCCCTCATAAGCGACCTCGGCAGGGCCGCCGAGTCCGTGGCCAGGCTCGTCAGGTTCGCCCGGGACAACGGGGGCACGGCCAACGTGACGATCGCGCCCAGCTTCTACAGCTTCTTCGACGACTACGTCCTCGGCGGCGCATTCAGCGTCGGCACGCTCACCCTCCTCAACACGCGCCTCTTGCCCGCCCGCGTCTTCTCCACGCCCGCCCTCGCCGCCGGCCTGAAGAGCCACCTCCGCGACTCCGTCTACGCCGGCGGCCTGCCCTACGTCCCCGTCGTCGGACCCTACCTGTACACGGACGCCACCAGGGGCACGTCCACGCAGCCCGCCTGGAGGACTGCCCTCTGGGAGTACGGCGACCCCTCCTCGTGGGCGTGGAACAGCACCCTCGCCGAGCGCCTGGACGTGGTCGCGCGCATGCGGAAGCAGACGGCCGACCTCGCGGCCCTGGCTCCCGGCTCGGGCGTCTACCGCAACGAGGGCAACCCGTTTGACCACGACTGGAGGCGCGAGTACTACGGCGCCTCGTACGACAGGCTGCTCCGCATCAAGAACAGGTACGATCCCCGCCGTCTGCTCAGGTGCTGGAAGTGCATCGGCTGGACCGACGACGACGCGAGGCGGACTTGCTACAGTGCCTTTGAGGGCATCCAGCCGTAGATACTTTGTAGATTTGCCGGGCCTGTGATCCCATTGGATGTGTGCTAAATGGAGGAACCTGGCTGCATCTGCTGCAAATGTGCCCTGCGGTGCTCATTGCAGGCAGAAAAGTAGTAGTGACGACAGATTATGTGCGTTGACACTAAAACGAGTGTTGATCGATGAATAAATAATAATTTAATACATTTATATAATGCGCATGTGCTCAAGCGTCCAGCACCCGCTCTAGGTTAGCAGCCTTAGGCCCCCGTGAATCATCTGCAAACACGCTTCCATCTCCCACTACCAACTCTTCACCAATGCAATATTTAAAAGATCAAGTCTCGCGGGCTGCACCAACTCATGCAGCGCCTGATTGCCATCTACGCACAGCACAGCACTCGTCCCAGGACACTCGCAATGGCACGTCGCAGCGCGCGACTGAGCACCAAGGCAGCGGCACAGCCCAAGGTCAGGGCGGCCAAGAAGGAGCCCGAAACAGTCGCCTTCCCCTCGCAGGCGGCATTCAGCGACTGGCTGGCGTCCAGCTCGGCCACGCCGTCGGGGATATGGCTCAAGGTGGCCAAGAAGGGCAGCGGCATCCCGACCGTCACGTACGACGAGGCGGTCGACGCGGCCCTCTGCCACGGCTGGATCGACGGACAGCGCAGGGCGCTCGACGAGACGCACTTCCTGCAGCGCTTCACGCCGCGGCGCAGAAACAGCCTCTGGTCCCGCCGCAACGTGGACAAGGTGGGCCGCCTCGTCGAGCAGGGGAGGATGCAGGCCGCGGGCATGGCCGAGGTGGACGCCGCCAGGGCCGACGGGCGGTGGGAGAGGGCCTACGCCGGCCCCGCGACCATGGAGGTGCCGCCCGACTTGGCCGCCGCGCTGCGGGCCAACAAGAAGGCTGCCGAGGCCTTTGACGCCCTGGGCAGGACCGCCAGGTTCCCCTTCCTCTGGAGGGTCGCCACCGCCGTCAAGCCCGAGACGCGCAGGGACAAGATTGATTTGTTTGTGCGCATGCTGGCCCGCGGCGAGACCTTGTAGCTTTGACAGAACCTGGGTATTTTAGCTAGCTAGCTTTCCTTCTCTCCTTGCCGTCGTGGCACTCTGTACACATGAGCTATTCCGTCTGCCGTGCTTTGCTCTACCACTCATCTTCCTCTTCCTCTTCGCCCTCCTCCTCATCCTCCTCGGCCATGACGTCCAGTAGCCCACCTTGATCGTCGTCGTCCTCCTCCTCCTCCTCCTCCTCGTCTGATTCCGAGTCTTCTTCGCTTTCCGAAGACACTGGGTTCTCCTCCCTTGCCCGTTTTAACCTCTCCGCCAGTGATATACGCTTTGGTGAGCCATCGTCCTCCTCTTCTTCCCCTGATTCACTAGCCGACTCGTCAACATCCTGCTCCTCGGATTCGGAAGAAACAGCTCGTCTTGGTTTCCTTTTCGACCGGACTCGCAGAATCTCCACCTCGTCAGATCCATCCGAGTTGGAAACCCCTCGTGCAATACCACTTCCGTCCTGGGGTTCGTCGTCGTCATCCGAGTCAACCACAACCCGTGGCCGAGCCCTCGCTGGCTGTGGCGCTTCGTCGGTATCCGAATCAACAATTACCACGCGTGACCGCACTCTCTTGGTCCGGGGCCCTTCATCTTCAGAATCGTCAACAACTTTCCGCTTTCTTGACCTCTGCACCGGCGCTTCTGCCTCCATCTCCTCGGGAGAGCCTTCTGGACTTGAAAACCGGCCGGAATCGCCCAGGGGTATGATTTCATCCTCTGACGACTCGTCCTGCTCCTCGATTTCCTCGTCGTCAATCCCCTCGCTCTCATACTCATCCAGGTCCGTTCCCTCCTGCGATTCTTCCCCGTTCGTCTCTGTCTCATCGCCATCGTCGTCGCTGTCATCCAGCACCGGAACATCCTTTGTGTCCCGCAGCTCCTCCATCAGCTTGATGCCGCGCTCATACTCAAACTCCACCATTGGCAGAGGCATCACGGAAGCATCCTTTGCCGCCGCCAAAACATCTGGCGACGTGAATTTCGGGATGGAGTATCTGGCAAAGTCGGCATGACGATCAACGTCTGGCCAACAATACAAGACCTCTGTGTCTTCACCTAGGCCGACTTCTTTCTCATATGTTTGCACCACATATCTCCGGACATTGTCTGATCCGCACCACTGTATGCTGCGACGTTTGAGGCGGTCAGCCGTCGAGCAAAAGTAGAGCCTCTTCAGATTGGGCAGCAGCCTCTTTGCCTGAGCAGTACGCGCAGCAGACGCGTGGGCCATGGCGACGTGCTCCACCTCGGTCGCAAATCGAGGCAAGTGATATCTCCGAGAGACGTCGTAGCCATCCAGGTAGACCACATCCCTCGCCTTGTCGAATCGTACAACGGCGTCTCCGGACCCGGCATCCATCTGCAGCTCATCGGGGAATCGCTTCACGGCGATGCTCCTCGACTCCTTGTGCGTCGCCAGCATGGCCCGCAGCTCCTCCGTCTGGTCGGCCAGCGCAAAGTCATCCTTGACTGAGTGGTGAGTGGGCCGTTGCATCACGGCCGAGCTGGGAGAAAGCGTGAACCTCAAAAGCCGCGCCTGGGCCGTCAAATCGGGGCAAAAGAGCTCCCATACCCGCCGTCTCAGCTCCGGGGGCAGACTCGTAAACCGAGGGAATCTTGTTTGTGGCGTGTGGTCCAGGTCCAGCGTGTCGGATGCTTCTGAGCCCGACTCGTGCGCTTCATCATCAATGAGCAGAGCGCCATCTTGGGAGCTGGAGTCGGACGACGCGTCAGAGTCACTTCTAGACTCTTCATCTGATGTCTCCTTGTCCGAAATCATAATGTTTTCCTCCCCAGAAACATGTGTAATTGGGTCATTTATGAAGAATAAGCATGGGGGAAGCGAGGGAGAGGAATGGGCGACAGTAAGTAATAAAGCCGCTAGCAGTTCAGATTCACACTTTGTTCGCTTGCGCACGAGGCAATGTGCAAGGGCCAATCACGTTTGGTTGTGTGGGGACCACCCAGCACGCTTCTCATTTTGCATTCAACAGACGCGCATCTTGCAGACAAGGTTGGGCAGAGCGCACCACTTAAAACGCCGGCCGTCATTAACACGTCGGTCTAAGCACGCCCGAGTCGATTCTATTCAATGCTCAATAACAATAATGACACACGATTGCCTCTGCGGCTCTGCAGCTCTGCAGCTCTGCCACATAACCCACCTCCCCCTTCTCAATCATATATTCACCAGACACAACTAGGGTAGCCACCCTGTTGATTCAAAAACGCCTGTCCCATGCCAAGTGTAACCAAGATTCAAGATGAATACAGCCGAGGAGTGAGCCTGCTCAGACATTTTCGCCTCCCAAAAGAGTCGCATCGCATACCCAACGCCATCTTCGGAAGCCAACAAATAAATTAGACATGCCAAACCTTCCTTGTTTAATCGAACGCGCTCATCCAAACAAACATGCCCAGGCTGCCCCCTAGTAGCAGGAATGTCACGAAGCCAGCGCCTGCCTTGTCGGCCATGGTAATGGGTTTCCTGGGCCTTTCGCCATTGTCCTTGCCGCCGGCGTTTGGATTGCCCCGGGATGTACCACCGGTCGAGTTGGTCACTGGAGGTTCTGCCTGCTCGATGAGAAGACTCGATACGGCTCCCAGGACATTCATATTCTCCCCAGCTCCCGTCGTTTTGTCCGCCGCAGGGTCGACGAACCGGCCGAAACTCCAGTAAAAGCCGCATTGGCGCTGAGTCGCGCCACCCGTGCACTGCTTGATGGCAGCTTCGGCTGATTTACGGAGGACAGGCAGGATGGTGTCTTTGGTGTATGGGGCCATTTGCGTTGTCACTGCTAGCCAACGATGAATGTATCCCTTGAAAGACAACATGTCGGGCGTACACGTCGACGTTCCATCCGTTTTTTCGCAGGCAACTTCGTGGGCGATGCTGTCGGGGGCGAAAAAAGTCTTGAGCATAGCGCCTAAAAGCCCGTCCAAGGCTGTCTTCCATTTGGCCTCTCCGTTTGTCTTGCGGGCTGTTGTCAGTATCCTAGCGACATGCTGCAGCTACTGCTCTCGGCAGATGGACTCACATAGTTGTACATAAAGGCAACCCCTTGGGTCAAGACGCCGGCATTGTACGAAAAGGTCGCCCTGTTGACGTCGGTACAGTTCGTCTCAACATGGGCCCCGTCGTATGCATTCCAGGATTTGCCATCTATAAACTGTTTGCTCACCAGCCAGTCCCAAGCTTTCTCTCCACGCTTGGCGTAGGTGTCGTTACCAGTGTATCGGGCCAGACGAGCACCCATGTTGAAAAAGATGCCGTTGGCAATTGCTATCCCAAATCAGCATCCGAGCGTGGTTCCCTGACCAAAAGAGTTGCAAAGATCCTACTGTTCTTGTAATTATATCCTTGATTGGAAAAGGGAATCTGCCATCTCAGTCCGCCACCACACGTCTCGTCGTATCGACTGGGGTCGGCTTGGGTATTCCACACAGCCTGGGCGAGCGCCAGCCACTGAGGCTTATCTCCTGGCGGATCGGGGAACTTGTTCTCGGCTGCGAGCATGGCAGACATTCCCCAAAAGCCTTGATCGTCGTTTCCGAGTGACATTGTATGGTTGCTGGGCATGAAATTCTGATTCTCGCCAACCTGGTGCAGCATTCCCTCCATGACAACGTTGTTGTAACTCGCGTCACCCGTCAGCTTCCAGTAATCTATGTATGTCCCCATCATGGCACCACCTTCCCACCAGTAATACGGGCCTTTCCCATCGGCGGGAGGGCCAGGCAGGATGCCGGGAATTTCCCCGGATTGGTTACCCTTGTAAAACAACATCAAGTCGTAGGCTAATGTTCGTGCGGATTCCTTGATTGCCTCTACAAATCCATGTCAGCAAAGGGATACAAATCGGTAATGATTGTGACATCTTTCCAAAGACAACGCTGTCGGGATAGAGGGTGCGCCATACCAGTACTATCTATCTTGTAATATTGAGCATTTGTTACACCGGGCAACAGAGTCGCAGCAATCGCAAGCCATGACGGCCCAAGCAGTGACAAGAACATGGCGTCAAGGTTTGAGCACCACCACGACGCGACACCAGGCACCTAGGTAGGTATTCGTATTCGAGACTGAAGGCGCTGTGGTAGATACACCCGGAGTTTTCTTCTTATTTTGTTTCCTTGTTTCTGATCTATCGGCAAGTATCAAAAGCCCTGGGCGTGCGACACTCGGCGGGGCGGTGGTAATTTCGTGATGGCAGGCAGGCGGGATTGTCGCTCAACGTGGACAAGGTCGAATAACATGAAGGTGAATATCGACGATATGGTAAGAGATAGCGACTGACGGCGGTGAAGCGAGTGGCCAAGGGCAAAAAGTCGATGACGAAGAATGTCAAGTGGGCGAAAGATGTCGGCCGCGGTTGAGAGGAAAGTGCAATGGTGACAGCACTTCAGGCGTGATGAGGATAGAAAACCACCACGAACATTCGGGCTGCTGCACAAATTCAAAGAGCCGCACGGCGCCTGGTATCGAAAAACAAACCGTGAAGCTGGTAGGGACTAGACTGTGCCAGAGCCGGAGGATCGTGGCGACAGGCATATGCAAACACAGACCAGCAGGCGGGAGAGTATTTAGCAGCACAAAGCACCATGCCGGCAGCAAGAACAGCCAAGCACGGCAACCCCCTTTTCAGAAATGGCTGACCTGTTTAGCATTATTGCATCCGAGCCACCGTCACACGCTTGTTCCAATGGTGCTTGGGGAGAGCGAGAATCCAACTCCACTCCCCAAACCGTAACTCTTGGCGAAAGAAGCACCATTGCGTGAGGCGGCACGAGCCAAGGTCGGATGCTGGACAAGCTCCATTCTTGCCAAGGCCAAGGCGCTGGGCACCAGAGGGGCTGTGCTTATAAAAAAAGGGACTTGGGGCTAGGGACAGAGAGCAAATGTGGGATAGAGGTGACAGACAGACCCAAAGAAGCATAATGAGCATTGATGGCGGGCCTTGGCGCTCTCAACTTTTATGTGCGTGTCCACAAAACCCAGCCTGCTTGATTGCCAGGGACATGTCGTTTGCATGTGCTCCGTACCACAGCATGGGTTTGGCCTTGATGGAAAATTCTGCAGATCTGCGGTCACTCTTGGCAAACATTCCTCAGTATCCGTCAGTTTCGTCGAAGCCGATGATGTGACTAACCTGGACATTGTGTACCTACCGAGCCAGGGTATTTGCAACCTCGAGAACCATGGCCAGATGACGCAGCAGCAAACTCTCGCCCACGTTGTCACGCTTGGGTGAGAATCGTGGCTTCGGCAGCAATTCACCCCTGCCGCATGCGTAGGGGAAAGTTTAAGGTAGGACTTTAAGGTTGATTCGGGCTGGGTCGATGTGTGCGATGGACAACCCTTGGCTCTGCTCAAGCCACTTATTGTGGTCCGGCGCAAGATTGGCGCTGGAGAATGGCATTGATGCGGGACACTGAATGGCTGATCTGGCACCCCAGCGGCGTCAGGGGTTGTGGCCCCTAGCAATTCGAATGCTGTGTGCTTGCTGTTGGCTGTGGCTGACCCCGCTGCTGCTTCCTGGTCAGTGGTCACAAGGAGCTGAACAAGATGAATACGGCGCCTTGGCATCGCGCTCATGACGCGCGTAATTTTGGCACGTGTGCCCTTGATGCTACAGCATTCAGATTCTATGGATGTATCTTTGTAGATGCGATGATTGATCCCCCACGGACATACCATGATACCGGTTGATCATGATCATGATAAAAATGCTGCCAATGGGGCACGGCCCGTTTCACTTTGCGCAAGCCAGCAGATGGTGGCTGGCAGGATGCCGTTTGATGGCTATGTATTTCATTATTGAAATGAGCTCCGGATTTGCCTGCAATGGGCCTGGCAAGAGAAATCGGGCCAGAGCCAGTGTGCAACGTCTTACTTGATGACGGACGTGGTGCATCATCTTGATGTTGTGCAGCTCAACATTGCAGAGGACCCAACCTTTATTATTAGACCATGCTTGTTCCACAGGCGGCTAAGTTGCAGGCTACAGACTACTGCTAGCATCAAGCAATACCTAGGTACTTTATTACCCAAGGTACCTAGGCTGGCTGTGCTTTGCCGTCAAGAGTTGCTGCATCCACCGCCCAATTAAGGACTCATTTGTGCAAAAGCCAAACCAGTACCCGTCTACCAGTGACCACTGGCCTTGGACACAGTCGGGCACACAAGGTTTTATTTATCATGACCCAACATCATCGCCGGTCATCAAAGGACCAGGTGAATATATGAAGCCCACGCGATTTCTTGCCCCAAGGTTTGACATCAGCCGCTGTCGCTTCATTCCGAGCAGATTCATAGGATTTGGGGTGGCTCGAGTTGCACTGTATAGCGTTCCCGATTGCGCCATCCGTGGGCAGCATGCTCATCTCAAAATTATTGCGCGCAGGTTCGGTCTGTTTTTGCATCAGCATGCAAAGCTTCCCTAGTCTCCATAGTTCGTGGCCTTGTCTGAAGTGTGTGGATTCCATTAATTCGCATCAAGAATGGCTTTTCAGCATTGATAGTAACTGTCCTAGTAAGCTAAAATGCATTTAATCCTCGTGGTTGTATCTTCAATGGTGGTGGATTTGGAGTGGAGCCCAAGATCAGAACATGATCAAGTTCAAGCAACCACGACATACATTTCGCGACATTCTGACGCCAAATATAAATGCCTAGATGCCAGTGAAGACGTCATACTGGATGAATATGTCGAATAACATGGGCATCAAATCGGTTGCTATCATATGTTTAGTAGTGGTGGCTACTTGCAGAATTGTCATGGTGGCGAGAGTGATAACTGCCCAGGTACCAAAAGTTCAGCAGCGGCTCATAGCTAGGTCATCATGTGTGAAAGTTGAATGTAAGATTGGCCTAGTTAATGTGGGATGAGAGCGGCTCGATGGTGATGTAGATATTGTGATGGATAAATTCACTTAGCAGCAGTTGCTTGTCGCGACGCCTCGATAGCAAAGGCCGAGTCCTTCATTTTGTCTGGGCGTTTGCTTCTGCAAATTTCTGGGACTTGGTGCAAAGCTGCGCATTAATCCTCCTGGTCATTGCAAACACCTTCAAGGCAGGACTGTCATCATGGCTTTTCGACCAGACCTGCTGGCGCAAGCAAGCCGTGTGTCTTACTGCCATTCAATGGACAGCATAGGAACTCTCGCTCGCATGCCCGCTTCCTCCGCTTCGCTATTTTCTCGGTCGAAAGTTGGTTGAGTTGTCTTTTCGTACGAGTGACTTGTTTTGGAGATGGTCAGTAGCAAACTTCCGTATGCAACAGCACACCAGCAGAGCACAAGCGCGCAGAAACATTACAGAATCCTTGTCAGAGCTGTCTGAATGGACGTCCTGTCGTTGAATGAACTGAATCTGTCGAAGCACGAAGTGAGGGCCATGGCTGGCTTGGGCTGGACGATGGACCAGATTGAGTGAAAAGAGAGGGGAAGCCCTGTGAGCAGGCTTGGCTAAGCTGGCAGCTGGCAGCCAGCTGGCGTTTTTCGTTTGGATAAGTCGACTGAGAGGATGAATTGCCGACAGACATCAGAGCTGCACCGAAACTTCAAAACCTTGACCAATAAGTCTTCATTAATAGAAGATAAAGCCATAACCAACCACGACGCATGCATCGACGTCATTGGGTTATGCATGCCCTCCTCTCGCATACTTCCATTCTCAGGCGAGAATGTGGACCCCTCGGCAATCAACTCCGCAACCATGACACATGTCAGTCGCCAACAAGCCTTGACAATGGTTAATTTTGGCTGCTGCCAAGTCACTTGAGCAAAACTCGACCAGCACCATGGCCCTATCTACTCGCGCTCATCAACTGTCAAAGCCAGACCCCAAGTTCTTCTTCTGGGAGGTTCTCCAGAACATCTGGGATCCTCAAAGCAACCCAGATGGCTTCGTGAGCCTGGGGGTGGCAGAAAATGTCCTCATGCACGACATGCTCTCGGAGCATATTCACAAAAACATGGCTCTTCCAAATCAAGATTTCACATACGGTGATGGCAAAAAACGCCTGAAGCAGTCACTGGCTCGTTTCTTGACGAGATACTTCAACCCCATCGTCAAAGTCGAGCCGTCGCACTTGACCATCTCGAACGGCTGTAGTTCGGCCCTGGAACATGCAGCGTGGGCATTTGGGGACCCGGGCGATGTGTTCCTTCTCGGAAAGCCATACTATGGGACCTTCGTACCAGACATTACACTGCGCATGGGCACGCAGCTGGCCTTGGTGGACTTTGATGGTATCGACCCGTTCAGTCTAGACAGCATACCAAGATACGAGCATGTCATCTCGGACGCCCACACAAGGGGCAAGCGAGTCGCCGGTCTAATTCTGGCACACCCTCATAACCCTCTTGGAAGGAGTTACCCTAGGAGCGTCATCTTGGCGCTCATGAAGCTTTGTGGAAAATATGCAATTAACCTCATAAGTGACGAGATTTACGCGCTGTCCACGTTTACAAACACGGTTGACCAGGACATAGACATGGCGCCTTTTGAGTCGGTCCTATCAGTCGACCCCTCGGGCATCATCGATCCTGCGCTTGTGCACGTCATCTGGGGGATTTCGAAAGACTTTGGTGCCAACGGCCTGCGACTCGGAGCCATCATATCACAAAATAACCCAGGCCTGCACCAAGCCCTGGTACCACCGTCGCTGTATTCCTCGTCGTCATCCATCTCGGATCACGTCGTGGCC
Source organism: Keithomyces neogunnii (assembly GCA_020975405.1). Lineage (NCBI taxonomy): Eukaryota > Fungi > Ascomycota > Sordariomycetes > Hypocreales > Clavicipitaceae > Keithomyces > Keithomyces neogunnii. Next base: position 183,740 of record JAIOWQ010000010.1, on the reverse strand, counting down.
AACATTCTGGAAGATGACGCATGGATAGATGACTACATCTCTCAGAATCGCAAAAAGCTCGCAGAGAGTTATGAGCACGTCGTGCAGTGGGCTCGACGTTATGGCATCGAGTATGCGCCCGGGGTAAATGCAGCCTTCTTCCTGTGGGTCAACCTGGGCAGCGCGTATTGTAAAAAGCACGCACATGGTTCAGATGGCGAGAACATCGACCAAGTGGTCAACAATTTGTTGCTAAAGCAAAGAGTATTCCTCGCCTCGGGTCTTCAGTTCGGGTCAGAGGAGCCTGGGTGGTTCAGGATTGTGTTTACCCAGCCAAGGGATCATTTGGACGAGGGGCTGAGGCGGATTGTCGTGGCGATAGCTTAGGAATTGGGTTAATATCGGCGACCCAGATTTATTGGGCAGTGATTCATCAGACAGGTACGCGTCCCATTTGGATGCAATCAATGGTGCATTGCGCATGTGGGATACAATGACGGACGCAACACTGGACACTGTGCGGGTTTGCAGGTTTGATTTTGGAATCATGCTTGCTGCTCAGCATCTCATGCTTGTTCTAAAGTTGGAACAAGTGCCAAGTGCCCGACGACGAATCAACCATGCCAAGGGTTTCGGGTGCCTCGCGGGCCAGAAGCTATCCGCCCACTGACAGCTGTTACACTCAGGGCCCCGTCGGCATACACCGCCTCCATGGACGCTGCGCGCTTCGACTTGTGGAGCAACGAGTGCAGGGATGGTGAAACACCGCTCCGCTTCAATTGATGTGGCCCTCGTCCACGACACTGGGTGATTGGATATTTCGGGGTTGTCTCTGAAACTCTGCAACACACGAAATGTCGCAGCGATTTCCCTCTCATTGACAGAACACCTACCTCCTCTCTGGCAATGTATACCGCTGTCCCTGCCATTCGTTGGGCCTGGGAACCCCATGTTACCCCTGTGGCCCTGCCGCAAGGGGTCAACGGTTCAATTGTTTTCAACATCCGTCTTCCCTGTCATCAAGTCGTCAAGATGGTTGCTTGTCATTCGTGTCCTCTCCCATCGTGTCATTTCCTTCTTTGCATTTGTCCACAATCGTGGCACACCCCATCTCCGCATAGACTGAAGTGGAAACGACCTCAGCTAACAGATTGCTGTAGATTGGATCGCGCGTGAGACGGATGGCGCAGCGCCTCCGGGTTCCTCTCATGTGTTGGTGTGTCGCATTTGGCAGTGGCAGCCATGTCTTGTGTCGCGGCATGTCCAGAGGCCTGCCTCGTTCCGGAGTCCTTTCGTGACTGTGTATTCTTAGTGGCAATAGTTATGCTGCTCTGTGTGTACCTTGGTTCGTGACCTGGGGTCTCTTCCATACGTTCGTCTCGCCCAGATGGTTTGCGTCAATCTCTTTCATCTGTCCCTCGCTGTTTGTGTGACTTCCACCTTTCGCCTCCTCTGCTCTCCCACTTCTCTCCCTTCTTCCTGCAATTGGTTCCTCCTCTCCCAATTTCGCCTTTTCCCCTGCTTGTCAGATGCGCCATTATTAGTCTTTCTTTCTTTCTTCCTTTTTTATTTTCGGCTTGTGGTTTCCTCCCTTTCACAATACGGCTCAGGTGCGTTGGACACGCCATCAAATTAGCGCTTAAAGGGTTAAAGGGACGACCCTGTTGTAAATATCCCTTCACATCAGTACAAGTCAGAGACATTGACGGGTATCTACCTCTGCCTCCCGCACAGAAACATACACACACTCATTCGGCAGCGAAGTGTATCGATAAAATACGGTGTGTCCTCTGACGCATAAAGACAGGTGCAAGGACATCACTTTCACCCTCAAGAGTTCCTTTGTTGTTGGCTTGGCGTCGACCGGTTTCTAAAGATACTTTTCAATGACTTCACGACTGCGGTGAAATTACATGGGAGAATAAGCCACATATCACTTGGTACAAACTATGATTCATACTATTTGGAGGGACTAGATCAAACATCCAATCGACGAAATGGCGCGTGAGAACAGCAGGATGGAGAGGCTCCGAGCCGATCTCTTGCGACGGGCTCGAAACGAACAACGAAGAGAAGGGGACCTTGAGCAAAACAACCAAGGTGCAATGCCGTCGAGGAGAGAAGAGCTGTCGGCTAGGGAGGCACCGACCACAAGTCGCATCTTTTCCAGATTACCCGCGCTGTCTCATTCGCTTATGCGACGAAATGCGAGTGATGAAGGACCAAAGTCACCAGAGCAGCCATCCGCACGACCTCTTACACTCGCCTCATCGAGATACGGCGAGCCTGGAAATCCGCCCAGTTCCCTCCCGTCACCCATACCCATGGCCCATATGCAACCTCAAAGACCATCGCCGCCAGAACAGGACGCACTACCGATTTTAACAGCGCGACAGCGCGACTTTCTTGCGGATTCAAGATATGGTAACAATCCGCCTCTGCAGCCTGTGATACTTGCTGTCAACTCAGAGATGCGTCAGCCGCCTGAAACAGAAAACAACGAGGAAAGCGTGAGCAGCAGCAAGCCTCATCCCAAAAGGTTCTTGTTCTGCTTCCCATGGGTAAAGTCCCGCCGGGTTCGCACCCAGATCCTGACTTGTTTTGTATCGGGAATGTTTCTGGCTACGCTTCTCGCAGTCTGTAAGCCTCAGCATTCCACCACCGGTTCATTGCACAATGCCTCGAATGCTAACGTCTGTCTTCTTTACTTTAGATCTAGGATTGGCCTTGACCAACCACATTGCCCGCGGGGAGCTGACCATTATGATTATCTTGGTCATCCTTTCCGCCACAATGTTCTTCTGTTATAGCATGCTCCGTCTCTGCATGATGGTTGCTCGCGGGGATAGGGCGCGCAACCAAAGGCTCCCAGAAATGGTTGGTCCGGGCGGTTATGTGATCCCGCCGAAGCCTATTCCCGTTGTCCTGGCCAGAGACGAGGAAGCTGCGGGTATTGAGAGCACTGCCGGAAAGAGCCATCCTCCAGCGTACGGATTGTGGAGAGAAAGCGTGGTATGTATCTCGTCGTAGTTATATTTCTGGTCGGGTTGACGGCTAATCGTGTGCGGTATACAGCGCGTGGACCCGAATCGGCTGTTCTGGCAGCGCAACGAAGCCGCAGATTCATCACAGCGTCCGGAGACGAGGACGGGCCCGAGACCTCCGTCCTACGCTTCCGATGATGGCATATCCTATGTTGTCGAGGCTCGACCCCGATCGGTAGCACCACCGCCTCACATATATGACGTCACCCATTTTGAGGTGCCACCGGCACTGAGGCGGTAATTGGCGTCATGTTGCTTATATCGTATTATATTGCATTTATAGCGCGGGATATAAATCGTTCTGTATTGCAGCGAGATTATAGCAATCAGTGTTTTATAAGTCAACCTGTTTATTCTTATTTCGCGACTAGACTCACGCCTCGATTGTGCCTTGTCGCTCAGCAGACTTGCACCATTGGGACTCGAAATTTGGCGGGCTAACTCGATCTTGCACCTGGGCTGGTGTTGTCATGCGTCAGCGCCCACTTCCCCTTACCATTTCCCCCCTGTGACTAATTGTCGTCATCCCTAGCTTCCACAATGCATTGAGTCCGTCGTGCAGTGCAAAGTAATTTTTACCAAGGTGCAATGTTCGCCCGGCACTTGCGACATGGACATTAACTGCACACTGTATGAAAGAGTGAAAGAGAGTGGACGACTGCTTGCAATCACGTAGGTACATGTACTTGAGTACTCATGTGTGATGTACCCTGTAGTCCGAATGAACAGTTCGCATGTCTAAGATTGCACGTGTGAAACGGGATCTAATTGGGCCCGCCGTAACCGGTCTCGAACTACTCCGTACCGTAAATGCCGTCATTTCTGGGAATGCTGTTTCTTGATCTTTTCCCATTGAGCAACGCTACCCGAACGAGCCAGAGATGGAGGAGCTCTTGATTGGCGCAGGGGGGACAGAATGGGAAACCGTTTATTATATGCAATATGACCATGACGCAGCAACAGAAGGGACTAAAGTAGCGCCTTGTAAATGAAAGTAAATACTGTATGTGGCCAAAAAAATCCTTCAGTTCGGTTTCGGCAGGCAATTTCCCTAACTCTGCACCTTAGATTGGCCTAGCTCAGTGTATGCTGCCAAAGAGAGGGGAAAAAAAGAGAGGGAGCCAGTATGTGTCTATTGGGAGTCATTGCCTGCCTGGGGTTCGACATGGCAGCATCCAGCGGACGTTGCCTTATTGTTTGGTCCATATGCGTCAACAATTTCGGTGAATTTGACTAGGTCTACGAGAGATGAAAGAGCCCTTGAAGTCTGCGAGGCTCACAAGCGACTACTGTAGCTATTTGCGTATGACATCAGGCCATCGTTAGACTTGTCTGGTTGAAGTCGTCAAGTCCAAAAATGTTGTAGCCACCAGGCCTGTAACCACTTGAGCAAGAGTGGACATTATTAGAGAACCAGAGCCCATGTGCACACTAACAAGGCCCCAGAGGCTCCCCAGCCTCCTCATGGTCGATTTTGTGGGACCCAGCACTTGAGACTTGACGGACTGCCCGCCCGCTAGCCTTTTTAGGGCAAGGGAATAGCTGGGTGCTGGCGGTATAGGTACCTAGCCCTTGGCAGTGTTGAGCAATGTTTCTGCTGGAGCGGCTACGGCAGCGTTTTGTTGTGGCCGTATCTGTTGATGCTGCACCATGCCCCAAAATGTTCCGTCCCATTGACCCGAAGACTTTAATGTTCCGACTTGCCAATGACGTGTCCCTTTCAAGTTTTCTTATATTTTCGCGGTTGTCCCTGGGTGCTCATGGAGTCCCGCTTTGAATCTCATTTCTCAGGCGGCCCCGTTTTTTTCCCTCTCGCCCCTCGCCCCTCGCCCCTCGTCCCTTGGCCGCCTGGCTGGTCAGCCAATGTCTCCTGCCCTCCCCGTTTGTCTCTTGCAGTCGACGTTCTTGCCCCAGCCGTGCCCTGCGCAAGAGCCCAGCGCCACAGCCAAGTACTTCCCCCCCCATTGTAACAAATTATCCGACCGTCGTCGTTGCAAATTTTTCCTGTCGATTCTAACCTTTTTCTCTGAAGGATTGGATTTGTTGGTGGTGTCGACGTTGTCGTAGCCTCGCTTGGAAGACGAAATACTCTTTCTGATACATCATTCTTACGCCTTCTGTTCTCAACGCTGCGTAACGTATCGCTACTTTTTTTGTCCTACCAAAGGTGTGTATTTATTATGTGCGCTCCCCTTCCTTGACCCCCTCCTCCGCCCGCGGGCATTACTCGACAAAAGTTTTCGCGATGCACTCTCCAACTCTGCGCATTCCCGCGCGACGCCGGTTTCATCTCAACCGTTTCCGACCATTGTCATTTGAAGCACCGGCGCAGCTTCCTACATAACGGTCCGTCCCGCCTACCGCCTGGCTGGGAGAGCCAAAGGACCTGGTCGCTGGACTCGCAATTTGGCGCACCTGCCGCCTCCCACGGTCGCAAGCCTCGCAATCGGACCACGGTTGCGTATCGCACCGTCGCGATGCTCGTGCCTTGACCGGCCTCGCTGCCCGTTTTGGCCGGTGCATGCGATGCGTTGTTCGGCAACGTGGACTTGTTTGTGAATCTTTTAGCTGCCCTGACGCCCACGCCTTGTGGAAATAGTGGCATCAACATCCGTTTCGACTTTTCTGGCTCTAGCGTCGTCATCCCCCTTTGGGCTTCCATCTCAGCCACGGCAAATTTTCCTGATCACGACCGAGGCTATCATCAATAGTCCGCCTTAGCCGAAGCGCCAACTCGTTCGCCGTTGAGACTTTCACCTCGAACGTGACTTTCACTTCGCTTCCGCAATGCGACACACAGTGGGGAGGCCCGCAGTTCCTACTCGCGTCCTATACACGTATCCTTGCTATTTGCTGGATCTACGAACATGCCTAGATACATCGATGCGATTCCGATTCCGTGTTTTTCCTGACGGCGTTGTTGGCACAGCGTTGCGCTGAGTCAGCCATCGCTTCAGTGTCAAAATTCACGAGGCATCCTCAATGAGATGGCCAGAAATAGGAAGCGTCGCGGAAACCGAAGTGCATCGCGAAAATTCACGACATATCACGCGCATCAGCATACTTGTGTGCGCTCTTGCTAACTCTAAGATGCTCACAGACCCAGAATATTCACCAAAATGTCCTCGCTCTCGCGTCGTGCTTGCTATAAATGTGGCAACGTTGGCCACTACGCCGAGGTTTGCTCTTCAACCGAGCGCCTCTGCTACAACTGTACGACTCTCCCGCACCTCATCTCGGCATACTCGCCCTTTCCTCTAACAGGCAGCATTTAGGCAAGCAACCTGGCCACGAGTCCAACGGCTGCCCTCTTCCTCGCACTACCGAAGCTAAGCAATGCTACCACTGCCAGGGTCTTGGACACGTTCAGGCCGACTGCCCTACTTTGCGCCTCAGCGGCAATGCCACTAGTGGGCGATGCTATAACTGTGGTCAGCCTGGCCACCTTGCTGTACGTCTTCCTCCTCCAACCTCGGCTGCACCACTGCAATTTACTGACGTGTGTCATGTTCAGCGCGCCTGCCCCAACCCTGTTGGTCCCATGGGCCGAGGCGCCCCTATGGGACGTGGCGGTTTTGCTGGCGGTTTTGCTGGACGAGGTGGATTCGCTGGCGGCCCTCGTCCTGCCACCTGCTACAAGTGCGGTGGTCCCAACCACTATGCCCGTGATTGCCAGGCTCAGGCCATGAAGTGCTACGCTTGCGGCAAACTCGGTCACATTTCCCGCGACTGCACCGCTCCCAATGGCGGACCCCTCAACACTGCTGGCAAGACTTGCTATCAGTGCGGCGAGGCCGGCCATATTTCTCGCGATTGCCCCCAGAAGAACGCCAACGGTGAGATTGCCCCGGAAGTCGATATGGGCAGCGTCCCTGCTGCTCAGGCTCCCGTGGCTCCTATCGCCCCCGTGGCTTAGATTCAACATCCGCATTCCGTCTGTCTCGTCTGGCCTTTTTGTGCTCCCCATTCAGTTGGTGTGGCTGCTCAAATGCCGTAAGGACAGACTGCTAGTCTCCTGTATTGCGTATCCTATGCCACGGGTGTCGTTAAACGCTCGCGGTTTACCTGGGTTACGCATTCTGTAGGCAGCATGATACTCTTGCAGGCGACTTTATCGATTTTTATTTAGTCAACACCTTTCACAGGCCCGCCTTGAAAACTTTCAACAGCCTGGGATATTTCTTTGAGTATGCTTATATATTTTTTTTGGAATCAAAACATGGTCCGTCCTGGTTTACCGCGAATCGTCCTCCTTTTATGGCGCACCTGGTCTCTTTCCCCCCCCTTCCCCCATTCCTCTTCTTCGTATCCTACCTATGTTAGGACCCCTCTTTTACATTGGACGAACTCGTTCTCATTTTTCTTTCTGGAACGTGGATGACCGAGCTTGAACTTGGATTGAATGTCAGGAAACATGGCGAGAGGGACAGTTGACAACATTTCTTTCTTGCGATACCGCCTCCGCCACGAAGCGACACAAGCGAAAACGACGACGACAAATTTGGCGGATGGAGTGCAAGACTCTTATGTCCTCTCTTTTTTTAGTTTTATTCCTCGATACACATTCTCTCCATTGGACCACTCTCTGGTCTGGAGCGAAGCTGCCTGGGCTCCTTTGACACCCAGCGATGGAACGCAGGCGTCATCCTGTTCTGCAAACAAGGGGTCATGTTTGTCTCGCTAAATTACGACCATTCATTTTCAATGACTTTATTTTGGGGTCATGCAAAAACCACCCATGGAAATGGCCGGCGGAGATGGCCACGTTTCTTTCTTGACAAAACGATTTAATGCACCTGCGATGGATATACCCCGCGAGGCCGTGAGTGGCTGTTGTGTTGAGCAAGGACGGCGCGCACAGTAGCTTGGTAATGAGAAGTGTCTGCCTGCCATGTGGCTACCTCTGGCTTCTATATGCTGGATGGCTCGGTATGGGTACCCATCCTTGTCTTTGAGCGGGCTAGGTGTCCCTCAATCCAGGCTCCCCGATTTCTGGCGCTTCAAGACGATACCAGGGGGGGAATATGGCGGCAGTTGACAACGGAGAAGCAAACTTGGGCGAGTATAATCACTGGTGGTGGGAACGAAAGAAATGGAAACACTGAACGTTGAGCAGCGGTAAATGAAAACAGTATCTGGCGACTAGCAAGGAGACGAAATGGCCCTGCACGGAGAAGCACGACGCAACACTATTCTCTCTTTTATTGAATCACGACGGTGACGAGCACTGCGATGGAAGAAACGGGGAGGCAAAAAGTCGGACGGAACAAGAAAAGAAAAAAAAGAGAAAAACAAAGCAAAAGCAAAACTAAGGATGGATGTGCTGTGTGCGCTACCCGTTATTTGTATACCAGAAATCGTTGCGCGCTATGACAAACGGCGGTTGATGGGATTAAGTTGATATGGTGGCAAAGCGAGAAGTTTGGAAGACAGAATGGACAGAATGGGATGATGAATTGAAATACCGAAAGTGGTACAGCGAGAATCCCCCAGAATCCTTCATTGGCGTGGTTGATTTCTAAAGTACTTGTGGCGTCTGGTTGACTTTGTGCCGCTGATTGACTGTGGGGTCTCGACGGCGAACCAGAACGCCAGTAATACAGGGGGGGTGGCTTTGCATGCAGTATTAGATGCATTTGATTGACCCTGTGTGACACGACAACCGAAACTGGAGCCTGTAGGGCTGACCTGACAGCTAGACGTCAGGCAGCGTCGCATGGGAGGGAGACAGTTGTGTTTGACTCTGCACCTTTTCCCTGAATATTGCCCTTGCTTACCGCCGGATGTACTCGGTAAAGAGCCAATAGAAGTAAGGTACCCCTCAAGCAATACTTCAAAGGCGCAAACGTTTCCAACTAGCAAATGTCAGCATGTCAGCTTGCACGTGGAGTGAGACCAAAGTATGGAGACATTGGTATTTATTGAACAAGGAGCGGATGCCAGCAGCGTTCCAACGCTCTGGTCACAGCTTGGAGTCGTGAAGAAATGGTGTATTACGGAGCCCCAAGCAAAGGATGCGAGGCGTGTCGCATGAAAAAGGTCAAGGTACGAACCCCCTTGGCGCGGGCACCGACCAGACATTGTTCGGTGCCATTTGCCTCGAATATGGCTTTTTGACAGATACAATGTATGCGTAGTGTGATGCACGACGACCAGGCTGCGAGCGTTGCGAACGCGGCGACCAGCCCTGCCCTGGATATCGCGACCTCCAGGAAGTAATTTTCCGAGATGAAAACCCCCGCATCGCAAGACGTGTTGCCAGGAAAGGAGGCACGAAAGCCCCATCGACTACCCGGGCCGGTCAACAGTCAGGTCTAGAGGTCCGCAACGAGGACAATGATCTCGCTTTAACCAAGTGGCCGCAGGTAGCTGCACCCATACTATCAGCATCCATCGGATCCAACGAAGGCGTATGCTTCTTCCACCAGGAATTCTCCTGGGAAACTGTTCCAATGTATGGAGTGGCCCGGAACACTCGTTCCCCCATGCTAGCCAACGCAACCGCGGCCGTTGGGCTGGCTATGCTCTCGTTTCAGCGAGGCGCTGCATCCTTGGCCCGCGAGGCCTACGCCGAATATGGAACTGCCCTGCAGCTCGTCAATCGCGAGATATCGAACCCTGTGACGGCTGTTTCAGACCTGACGCTTGCGACGGTCGTTTTGATGTCCTTTTTCGAGGTTAGTTTCTGCCCTTGGTTTGTGTGGCCAGGAGACTTTGACCATTGCTCAAGCCACTCAGGTACAAGGCAAAAGCTAAAATATTGCATGCATTTCAAGTCTCTTACGGGACTGAATTCCTCGTCCCTGGATCCTTGGATGCGCCATACTACGGGCGCAGCAGCACTTCTTGCTATGCGCGGCCCGCGTCAGCTGAAGTCGCCGGTAGGATACCAGCTGTTTCTCGAGACGAGGGGAATCATAGTACGCCAAGTCCTCCCTGCCCATGGTTATCGATTCACTGAACTGAAGCTGAGCATGACTACCAGACCACAAATCACCTTATTTACAACACTGCAGTGCCCGAGATAGTACCCACCTACGTACGATTGGCTATGCAGCACGAACCACCGGCTCAGAAATATGTTTCACAAATATATTTAATTTTCATCGAACTGATCAACATGCGCGCCTCTATTGCCGCGGGAAATGGCGGCGATGCCTCCGAGGTTCGTGAAAAGGTAGACGTTGTATACAGAAAGCTGCATGGCTGGAGGACAACCCTGCCTCCAAGATGGGAGTTTGCGATACACACACTCAGTGGCCTGGACGATGCTGTCAAGACGCGTTATGGCAGTGTCAAACCGCATGGTGGTCGCTACATCGTCTACGCCGAGGATTTCGTCACAACAGGCTGGAGTTGTTTCCACGTTTGCCACATTCTCGTCGGCGACATCTTGCTACAAACTCTCAAACCCGCCGCCATGCGGCGTGAGCCGGGTGTCCTGACCATGTGTCAGTCTGTCCGCCAAACCATGCGGCAGATGGCGGGTGATATCTGCGCCAGCGTTCCTTACCTTCTCGGCATTAGGTCCGAGGAATCCTCAGGGACGAATGTTGAGCTACCAGGCGTCATGGGCGGCTATTTCGCTCTACTGCCCCTGTGGGTTGCGGCCGGTGTCGAGGGAGATGGCCATCCCCTTCGGCAAAATGCAATGATGCTTTTCGATATAGTTGCCGAGAGAATAGGCATCTCCCATGCGTCTGTATTAATGGCAAAAGTGGCACGTGAAGAGGGTACGACTACATGGCTAGACCAGCTAAGAGATGCGAACAACCCAATAGATGGTATTTGGCAATAAATGATGAGAATTACGTATAAGCCAACGCATGCGATTTGGCGGACAATAACTAGTACAGAACCTGAGCACTTGTACCAAACAATGGGAAACGGACGCTTGTCCGTACAAGCCAGCCCGCGGGCATGGTATTCTGCCTGTATGCACGACACCCCTCATCCGTCGTTGTTGGATGGCTCCTCTGGGGAGCTCTCCTTTTGGGGCGACATGCCATATTCTGAATCGAGAGTGGTTCGCAGCTTGATTTCCTTCTCCAAGAACACGCACAAGAGACCGGCAAGACAAACTGCAATACCACCGTACCATACGTATTTGAGAGACGCAATGTATGTTGAAATAACCTGGGTTCGCGTCTCAGTTGCCAACGAACGGATGTAGGGCCCCGTTGCGAGGCCGAACGCTTGGCCACCCAGGAACTTGGCGCGGACCTCCTTGTCCTGGATGCGAGTAGCAAATCTGTCAAAGACGTTGTTGAAAATAATGGAAGAAATGAGTGCACCAACGACGTTTCCGAAATTGCGGGCAATGGTGATGGCGGCCATTGCCGCGGCTGAATCCAGGTCTGTAAGATCGGCCTGCACCGCGGATACCAACGAGGGCAGAACGAAGCCACAGCCCATGGCGAAGAAGAAGATCAGAAGCACCCACCCATATGTAGGCGTTGACTCGTCGAGGAGGGTGTAGAGGCCCATGCCGACAGTCATGACAGTCAAGCCGCCAAAATGCCACGGCCGATAGCGTCCGTACTTGGTCAACAGAGCACCGCCAATGGTGGCAGCCAGGATGAAGCCAAATACATTTGGTAATAGGTCCACGCCCGTTCGAGCCGGGGAGTGCCCCCGAACTGCCTGGAAGTAGACGGAAACGAAGAATGCGACCCAAACAAGGGTGGTCGAATGCAGCAACGATATCAGCAGCGCGCCAACGGATGTCCTGTTCCCAAACACCTGCCGAGGGATGGCGGGTTCGACACAAAAAGAGGATGCCTCGAAAAGGCCAAACGCCACGACGCCAACGGCGCCCAGCACCAGAGGTACCAGAATATGCCACGACGTCCAGGGATACTTTACACCGCCATAGATGAGTCCAAACAAGACGCCAATGGCGGCGCCTATGAACAAGAAATTGCCGATAAAGTCGAAGCGGCGGAGCATTTGCTTGGTTTCGAGACGAGAGTAGTTCAGCCGGAGCACGAGCACGACGACGACGAGGGCCGCTCCGCCGATTGGGAGGTTGATGTAGAATACCCAGCGCCAGGTAGCCTTGTCGACCAGCTCGCCGCCAATCCAGGGACCCAGGGCAGATCCAACAATGCTTGTGCTGTAAATGATGGAAGTGTATTGGCCTCGTTCGCGGAGCGGCACAAGATCGCAGATGATGAGTTCCACGAGCAAGTTGATGCCGGCACCGCCAACGCCCTGGACTGTTCGGCCTGCAATAAGCATGCCCATGCTGGAGGCGCCGCCGCACAATCCACTGCCAAGCATGAAGAATAGTATGGAGACAATCAACAGCTTCCGGCGACCGAATAAATTGGACAGCTGTCCAAACAAGGGCTGCAGGGCCGTCCTGAAGACAACAATATTATTAGCATATGAACAAGCAGAAAAGGGGGGGAACAGATGAGCATACGTTGATAGGAAGTATGCGCCAGAGACCCAGACATATTCTTCTCCTCCCCCCAAGGCGGCCGTGATGGCCGGCAACGTGGTGCTGGTGATTGTTGCGTCAATGGCCGCGAGAACTGCAGTCATAGACAGACTGAGGAGGATCAGCCAGAACCGCAGGTCCTTCTTCCCAGTGTTGTACTGCCCGCTTTCCTCTGCTGAAACTTTCTCCTTTTCTCGTGGCATGTCGGCTTGAGACGTTGCGACTTCTGATGAGGGCCGAGTCATTTTGGATCCAGACGGGCTTCCAACAGATTGAGCCTACGATTACGCGATGAAGAAGGATGAGAAGAGAAAGCAAAGACGAAACTGGGATGACATGTCAAGTGAGGAGATATTGGCTGTTTTAACATGCTTCTCACTCTTGGCGTTTTCAAAGCAGTCCCTCTGAATATTTTTCGGGCAAGACAAGCAGCCAGTCTTGACAGGCTTTCCCTTTTCGACCAATGCCGGAATTCTTGTAAGCCCTTATTACTCCCTGATACACCGCACTCGTGAGCTCAATTAGGAAATGGGTACTCGGATGAACGGGTCTTTCCCGGTATAGCTGCGCTAGATGCTTCTGAACATGGAATAAAGTCGTGCTAATTTATACGTCATGTATTTGGAAGATGAATTTCTAATTTTGTGCATGAAATTTGTTCACCTCGTGGTGTTTCTGACCAGTATGACACGCATAACTAGTCCGATTTGGGGCCATGACTGCGATTGTTCCCACCATTGACTGGGGGTAAAGAAAAGCTAGCCGCTTTTGGTCCAGTATGCGATTCGGCTAAAGCCATATACAAGGGCCTGATGAAAGCAGTAAGCATCTTGTCAGACTGCATTCCACCTTTGGACACGGCCGAAGACAAAAGGGGGGGGAGACAGTTCTCACGCATTTCATGACGTTGACCTTTGAACGCCTAATTCAACCTCTGTCAATCCCTACATATAGGGATTCCGGCACGTAACGACAGCATTTCCTGGCTCCTTACGTATCACGGATCTCCCAGGCCCGTGCAATCCTTAAAATCACGGGTCCCGGGAACCTATTGGCTCCCCATTACCCGCTAACCAGTTAGGTCTTGCCATCACGTAACGTGTACGTTAACACTAGGCATGCGCGCTCTCACGGGAATTACTTTGCCAAAGATCAGACGGCGTTTCGGCATTTCTAATGTGGAAATCTATCCTGCTCTGGCTCCTCCTTTGCTATACAACTTGTCAGTCCCAACAAAGGACCAGGGGATGTAGCCACTGGCGGAGAGAGACCAAAGCACAGCCTCTGATAGGCTGTCATGATGTGCTATAAACGGGCGGTGAAGTACCCTTAATAAGGGATGCGTCTAACTGCCTTGACAGCAGGGCACTGCTCGCCACAGATACGGGCTGGCAAAGGCATACGCGAACAAATAAATGTGATGTATTCCTAGATGCGGCCGGGACTTGGGACCCTGCAGTTTCGATGGCCATGGCGCAGGGAAGCTTGTTTCGGCAGGCTTTGGAAGACCACCATGACTCTTCACTTTTCCCTCACCACGGTGACAGCCCTGGAGGACGGCTCCAAGCCGTTCCAAAGAACAGCTGTGACCTTGCTGCCTGAGACCAGAAGAGACGCTCCGTGACCACGAATCAGCCGACCACTGCTGAATCCCGACCAGCACGGCTGCGTCACCCCTGCTGCTTTACGCCTAAAACGGCGAGGATTCATGGTGATTTGACGGCTTACCACGCCCACCGGCCCCTGTCCAATCATCTTCTCGGCAACTCGAGATTAGGTTGCTCGGAGATGGCCCTAACTATCCATCTCATCCAAGGGGCACCATGGCTTGGTTCCTTCTTTGATAGGCTACGGCCAGCGCAGAGAAAGCCAAGGCTGCCCGTCTGATCTGACACGAGTTCCCCGGATGCCGAACCCCTGTCTGAAATGTGCACGATAGCTTACGTAATCTTTCCTTGGTGAGGCTGGCTCCGTTTGATTGGCACAAGCTTTGGTAACAATCCATATCCACACCACATAACGCTTCAGGAGGCTCCCAGCAAACCCCGCCACGCGCCTTCACAAGGCTAACAAAAGGAGCCTCACAAGCATTACAAGGCGAACCAAGGCTGTGCGACGGCGACTTCCTCACAGGTGACGATCAAGGTATGCGGAAGCAGGCAGAAGCAGGCAGAAGCAGGCAGAAGCAGGCAGAAGCAGGCAGAAGCAGGCAGAAGCAGGCAGAAGCAGGCAGAAGCAGGCAGAAGCAGGCAGAAGCAGGCAGAAGCAGGCAGAAGCAGGCAGAAGCAGGCAGCTGATAACACCTGTAGGCCGATATTTGACTTGTTCATCATGGGCCATGGCCCTGTCTGAGGATCCTCAGTCGCCGCGGGCAGCGCCTCCGTCACCTTGGGCTGCATGCGTGTCATGTAGCTCTTCGTATCCGTAATTCTTTGGATTTCCATCATTGTACAATTTAACAGCAAATCAACGTACCTGCAAGAGGCGGGCCTCTAATTGGTCGCAGACCCTTGTTCGTAACAGCCTCATCAACCAAGGTGATATGCGGAGTAACGTCCTGCGGCCGTGACTCAACCTAGTTCCCAAGCAATCTCATCCTGTGCGTCGTCAAGCAACCTCTGGAAACCCTCGCCGTTGAAGCAAAATCGCCATGTCTGCCTTTGGTGGCAGAACCAGAAGCCGCAGCCGCAGCCGCAGTGGCAGCCGAAACAGAAGCCCTTCACGTGGCGCGCTGGCAATTCGGATTGTCGACAAAGACGAAGAGGATGCTTCCCGCAAGAAAGGGAGTGGCATGACGCCCCAGGCTGTCATTGATGAGTTTTGGGCAAAGTTTACGAGCAAGACTCCGGGCAAGGGTAAAGTTGAAACTAATAAGCACCAGGACATCAAACTACGTGTAGCCGTGGACTAACCGTCTGAAACCCCCAGCAACGACGGTGATTCCAAAGGACCAATTTGTCAAAAACCACTTGAACCGGTCCATCACCATGACCTCTCCCAGCGTCGCCGCGGGCTGCGCTGTTGAGAAACCGCCGCCCTCGGCAGCCGACCTCGTCTCCTATGCCTCGCCAGTCAACGCTTCCTACGAGGCCGCGGCAACCCTGTGTCGTGCCAAGGTCGAAAAGATTGTCAGAGAATGCCGGCGTGTGAACAAGAAGTACCGCGACGCCCACTTTGACATTGAAGCCGATCTCAAGCTGGGAGTGCGCGACTGTCTCAAGTCCCTGTCCAATGTCAAAGGCGCCGCCCCTCCTCCCGGCAGCGCGTTCAACCCCCAGGGCGTAAAGAGGGTGACGGACGTCTTTGACGATCCCAAATTCTACATTGATGGGCCGACGGCCAATGACGTGCGGCAGGGAAAGGACGGCGATTGCTGGCTGCTCTCGGCCCTGTGCACCCTGAGCAACAAGAAGGGCATGATTGAGCGGCTGTGCGTGGCGCACGATCAAGACGTCGGCGTGTACGGATTCGTCTTCCACCGCGACGGAGAGTGGATTTCCGAGATTGTGGACGACTTTGTGAGCACCTCCCGGCGTGGCAAACACGTTGTGCGCGGCGCGCGTCTAACGAAATCGACAGCTCTATCTTACCAAGTCGGACTACGACGAGGCAGCCTACGACCGCGTCCTGTTCGACGAGCTGGAGCGCGTCAACGCCGAGGAGCTCTACCGAAAGGTCTACCAATCCAACAGCGGCGCGCTCTACTTTGCGCAGTGCTCCCACCAGCAGGAGACCTGGCTGCCTCTTCTGGAGAAGTGCTACGCCAAGGCTCACGGGGATTTTGCCGCCATCGAGGGCGGCTTTGGCGGCGAGGGCATCGAAGACATGACGGGGGGCATCACGTCCGAGATTTTCACGACGGACATTCTCGACAAGGAGCTCTTCTGGAGGGAGCTCCTGAGCGCGAACAAGGACTTCCTGTTCAGCTGCGGCACCGGGCTCTGGGGCGAGAAATGGGGCGACAGGGGAGGCATCATCGAGCTGCACTCGTATTCCGTCCAACGGGCCGTGGAAATCGACGGCAAGAGGCTTGTGCGGCTCAAGAACCCCTGGGGCAAGGGGGAGTGGAAGGGAGCGTGGAGTGAGTATCCCGGGCAAGAGGCGGCACGGGCGAAGAAGGCAAGCTGACGAGTTTCCCAGGCGACGGGTCCAAGGAGTGGACGCCAGAGTGGCTTCAGAAGCTGGGCCACAGGTTCGGCGACGACGGAGACTTCTGGATAGAATACGGGGACCTGCTGCGCAAGTACCAGTCGTTTGAGCGGACGCGCCTCTTCGAGGGCGACTGGAAGATGGCGCAGCTCTGGACGACGCTCAACGTGCCCTGGATGGTGGCGTACCACGACACGTACTTTTCCTTCAGGGTTGCCAGGCCGGGGCGCGTCGTCATTGTGCTGGCGCAGCTGGACGACAGGTACTTCCGCGGCCTGGAGGGCCAGTACGTCTTCCAGCTGAGCTTCCGCGTGCACAGGGCCGGGCGCGAGGACTACCTGGTGCGCAGCCAGCTGCACCAGCGTCTCCGGCGCTCCGTGAGCGTTGAGCTGGACCTCGAGGGGGGCGAGTACGATGTCCGCGTCAAGTTCGACTCGTACCGGGACCACACGCGCATGCCCATCGAGGATGTGATTCGGCGCAACGCAAAGGACAACCGCGACAAGCTGACGAGCATCGGGCTGGCGTACGACCTGGCCCATGCCAAGGGGTGGGTGGTCCAGACTGCCGAGGAAAAGGCCGCCATGGAGGCGCACGAGAGGAAGAAGGAGGAAAAGCACAGGGCGGAGATTAAGAGGGACATTCGCGAGAAGAAGGAGGAGGCGTATTATATGAAGATGAAGGCGTATCAGAGACACCGCGACAGGGATTTGAGGCGGAGGGGGAAGAGGAGGGAGAAGGCGGCGGCGAAGAGGGCTGCCGCCAAGGAGGCTGAGAGCAGGACAGCCGCCGAGAAGAGAAGAGACGGGCAGCATTCAAAGCCGGCCGAGGTGAATGGAGAAGCAGCGGAAATGGAGCCCAAGACTGACATCAAGGTCGAGGAAATGGCTCCAACAGGCGAGTCTGAGGGCAACGATGCCTTTGCCGATGATGAGCAGCATTCAAAGCCGGCCCAGGTGAATGGAGAGGCAGCGGAAATGGAGCCCAAAGATGACAATCCTGATGCCCACGACGAGCAAAATGAACCCAAAGAGAATGGGACACCTCATAAGGACCAGACTAACACGGCCGCGGGCGTCGACGAAAGCAATCAAGGTGGCGATATGCCTCCATATGATGGGCCAGAGGATGAGGAGCAAAGGCCGCCATTCCAATTTGACGACGACGACCTGGAGAGCTTTGGCAGCATGTCAGTCTACTCGGAGCGCGAGATGGACATCCGTGCCGCGGCTGCGCTGTCTCATCTCGAAGCCCGCCGAGACCCCGACGCACGCAGCGACGGGGAAGCAGATGAGTTTGAGCGCGACCCGTGGAACGCAGTGGCCGTGGTTGGTCTCCGCGTCTACCACCAGGCCACGGACGGACAGGAGACGGACGACAAGGTTATTGCACTGCAGGTCATTCGCCCAGATCCATATGCCGAGAGCGAGGGGGCCAAGAACAGGACACAGGGGCTGGATGTGGACGACAGCTCCAAGGACGCCACTCTGACGGGGGAGGTGAGCGATCGCAAGAAGAAGATTATGGGTGATGGGCGGAAACCGAGGTGATTGGTACCAAGGGGCTCTCCTCTCGTCAGATTGCACGTATCACGAAAGTCTTGCTTTGCAGTCAACGGCCGTCAGCATTCTTGGAGGCCCATGGATGCAGCAATTTAGTGTCTTTGCCAGCGTATTCTGGTACGTTGAGTGGTTAGTTTATGAATTCATGACAAGCATTCCCACGGCCAATTCCTTCCCGAGCCCTTCTTCACTTGGCTATTGACTTGACTTGACTTGACTTGACATGGCGCAGACGCGATGCTTCCAGCGTCATGTTCTCTCTGAGCAAATTTCAGAGCATCTCCGCCAGAAACACGTTGGCTGCACCCGGGCAAATCAAAAAGGGCAAGGCGTCGCATTATTTGTCAATGAATTCCTGCTTTGGGCTGCCGCTTGAGACTTGCACATGCAGACGACTTGTCACAGTATTTTGGTACTACGCCGCTGCGTAACTACGAGTGCATGACACTTGCTGCCTGGACGTTGAGGCCAGAGTCTGAAATTAAGCATCTTTCACAAGAGCATGACAAATGCGCGGCAGCATCTTTGCCGAAAGAGTGAGGCTGCACGGAGTAGGTACGAGCATCATCCCGCAACCCATTCATCAGGGTTGGATGGGTGACTGTTCACTTGCCACCAGGCTTTCAGCTACGGCTGCTTAATTTGAATTTGCCAAGGACCAGGCCCAAATGTTTCCCCAAAGCTTATCTTGCGAGTTGCACAAGCCCCGTGCCGCGGATAGATGGCTCGGCTCTCGCGCCTCGTGGCACGATGGACTTGCTTGCTGACCATGTTTAGGCGTCTTGCAGGGGTGAACTGGACCCCAAATGAGTGCAGCTCGATTCAGTGTGGCACAAACTTGCTTCGCCCGGTTGAGGCCCCGGAAATCCGCAACGAGGCTGAGGTGGTACGGCATGTTTGGAGTTGTCGGCCCAGGACCGCTACCGTCTCTCGCGCATTTATTTGTGACACTGCGTTTTATTTCCTCCGTGTTGGTCTGTCGAGTTGCTTGGAGCTGTCCTTCTTGGAGGCTGTCCTTTTTGGAGCCATCTGCCGCCTCTCTTTCAATGATACAGGTAGCTTCCGTCTGGGTGTTGTCACACCTCAAGCCGGTGGGTTGCTCCGTGTCTACAGCGTTGTGCCATGAGCAAATTGCAAAGTGTGTCTGCTTGCATTGGATGCATGTCTGAGAATGCTGACTCCGGAAATAGGTCCTCGTTGTTGGCCAGGAATTTCATTTAACAACATGGTGGGCACAAGACTTGATTCGCAGCCTCGTTGCAAACTTGTGCGACTAGCTTTTGTCTCGGACTCGGAGCGACGCATGTGTCTACAGAGTACATCAGAAAAGGCTGCCACAGGGATACTTTTTGTGCTGCAACAATCAAGATTTCCGTCACAAGGCTTTGACGCATGTCTTGCGTGCACAAAGCCAGAAGGGTGGGAGGCCGGCGGTGATGATTTCCTGTGCATGTAGGTGGTGGGGAGCCTTTTGTCTGTATCCAGGACACGGGACCGTGGGACAGAATCGGCGATTGGGATGTAGACGGGAGTCTTTACACATCTGTCGTCGGTTGATGGTCTGGTGGACTTTTGACCTCTTGGTTTGATTTCTGACCAGCTGAGATGCTGTGCTACCCGTTTGTTGCCAAGTTTAGCACCTGGTCAGCTCGAAACATTACTTTGAAAGATCAAGTTGCCCGTCACGGTCAGAGCCCGTTGATTATGCCTGCAGGTGTTCTGGAGACAGTCCCACGGCTGTGATGCGCAAGTCCAACGACTCTCCCTCCTGGGACCTGTTCCATTTTTAGACAACTACGGCTCAGTCTGTGGAATATTTTGATATAAGAGGCTGCTTTAGTTCTTCTGTTTGGCTCAAAATCCATCCACTGTCCCGCCAAGCTCATCCTTTGCCGTCTGGAACCCAAGCCTCTAGTTCGACTGCACATGTCCCTCTACCCAGTTGACCTTCTCCCCCAATCCACATCACAGCATCCGTTTCTTCCTCGCGGTGGCGGAAAGGAACTTGGACGCCGCGACACCGTCTGCAATGGCTGCCCCCGACCCCCCTCATGGCTACAACTCTGGCGAAGATTCTGAACTCACATCTCTCAGCCCAGGCAGCCAGGGCGTGCAGAATTCCGGCACAACAACACTCTCCAGCTTCTTCAGTCCCAGTGGGTATGAGCATTTGAAACTTGACGAGGGCGAAGACATCACTGGCCCCGATGCCGACATGAAGCAACCGCCATGGCCGGGGGGTTCAAGCAACACCTTGGGTATATTCCCCGATGTCGACGCTGCTCCCTCTGCTGTGGACCATGAGCATCTTGAAGCAGAGTCTCCATACGTTGCCTCGTCTTCTCAGGGCGCCTCCCCAAACTCGACAAGCCACCTGCTCGATTCTCCTCCAGTTGCATCGGCTGCTGGGCCTGGGGTTAGAGCGCCAGGCCTCATCCAAAGGCTTTCGCGCTGGAGCCGAAGTGTGCTGCCCAGCTTCATATCCTCTAGGCTGCCCAAGCTGCCAGAAGACGAGACTCCCTCATCGACTACAGACCCGGAGAAGGAGGCGGCAGAGGCAGAGGCTGAACGCAACGCTTTCCGTGAGAAGTACAGTGAGTTTCCTCCCCTGATTTGTGCAAAGTTCAGCGTGTAAGTAACTAAAGGTGACCATGCTTAGACCGCCTGCCACCCGAAAACTCAACCAACAACGCCAACACCCATCCACATAACCGGCTGATGATTGGTGTATCATTGTATTCCACATTCATGAGTGGTGTGTGGTTCATAATGGCATCTATACAATATCGATGGGGAACAGTAATATCTGGCGACAGGTTGACCCCGTCGACTGCGACGACCATTGCAGCCGTTTTAGCAAAAAGCATCGAAGTCACATTCGTGGCAAGCTTTGGGTGGTGTGTTGGCCAGCAACTCACCCGCCGAGCCTTTGGCTCAACAAAGGGCTTGACTCTCACGGAAATGTCCATGCGAAGCTGGGTTTACAGACCCGGCGCCTGGTTCATCAACGTCAAGACCCTGCTGTACGGCGGGCTGACGGTGTTTACCCCCCTCACCTTTGCAATGATGCTGGCAACAATCGGGGCGACGCTTTACACGGCCGCCTCGGACGCCATGGTCTCGCCGAAGCTCAAGTTCAACGACTTTGAGCCACGGACGCTTTCGGGACCGTTCAGAACAAGCTACGGCAACAGCTGGTACGTCAAGAACACGTGTCCCGGCGTGCTTGGCAATTTGGATCCCATGGACTCTTGCGTCAACGTCGAGTTCTCCGCGCTGTCGTACCGGAACCTGCTGGACTACATGAGGGTGTGGTCGAATATATACAACAACGGCACAGTCATGCCCGAGACCCTGAAAGACCGGCCGGCGGGCACGCACGTCCTCTACGACAACATCACCATGCAGGGGGCCTGGATCGAGACGCAGCACAGCAACGTCACGGCCAACCACGCCAAGTACGGCCGCATCATCAACAACGTCACAATGGCCATGCCCCATCCCGGCGTCTACAAGGCCGCAATCCAGCCCGAGAATCAAATCCTGCAGCCACAGGTGCTGGGCGGCCTCGGGCAGTACAGCATCCGCGCCGGCGTTGTTTCACCCGCCATCAACGTCATGTGCGTCAGCGTGAGCAAGGAGGAGCTCGCGCCCTTGGTCTACACCACGTGGCCATACAGACAGACGCAGTATTCCGTCGACGGGACACAGGAGATTCCCGTAAGGGGGGCGTACTGGAACGAGGTCGTCCCCTGCACCATCAAAGCCAACGGCGAGAGGGAGTTCTACAACCGGACCGTGCTTGACGATCTTTTCCAATGGGGACCAAAGTATGACAGGTCCCCTCCTCTTTTCCCCTGCGTAAGTGGCCTGATTCGTTGCCTGGCCCTGAATATCGCGGCTGACAAGCGCAGTAGTTCCCGGACAGAAACAACTTCGTCTCCAATGCAAGCAACCTCTACACCAATGCGGTCCACACCATTGCCAAGAAGGAATCGAGCGTCAACTACACCCTGTGCCAGACAAGGTCCTGGCTGACGCCTCTGTGCTCGACGCGGTTCGATGTCTCGGGCACGGGCGGTTACAGAATGGAGGCAGTTTGCGAAGACGCGGGCGACACGGACGCCTACCATCACTCGTTTCCAAAAGATCAGGATTTCGGGCTCCCATCCACTGACTGGAGGGTAAGTTCAAGTAGTTCTCTTTTCCATGTCCAGCGTCCGACTGTTCAAAACTAACCAAGCCGGCCAGTGGACAGCCCAGACGTGGCATCTGGCCGCGGACATGAACGGCGGACAGAGAACCACCAACTCGTCCAACGCTCGCCTCCTCACGCCCACGGCTCTGGAACAACTACATCTGCCCAAAAACCAGCCTTCCTTGGCCGAAGCCTTGGCCGTGTTCATGGGCTCGACCCTGGTCTTGTCGGCCATTGACACCCCGTTCCGACATTACTGGGAGTACCTCGGTCCCAACAACATCCTCGACAAGCCGGTATTGCAGAAATTCAACGCGTCCATGAAGTCGCAAGAGTATACATCGGGCCATGTTTTGAAGTGGCAACGAGTGTGGTTTTTCATTCTTGGCATCGTTCTCGTGCTCAACCTTTTTTGTCTTCTTTATATGACTTTTTGGCATAAACGTACAGTCACCGACTTCACCGAGCCCGAGAATCTCTTCACCGTTGCCATCAACAGTCCGCCTAGCCAGCAGTTCAAGGATAACAGCGGGCGCGGGCCAGAGGGCAGGGACTATGTCGTTCCTTGGAAGGTCAGTTGGGCGCCTCGCCGGAGGCATTACTACTTTGAAGAGGCGAACGACCGGCCATGGAAGGGAAAGTATGCTGCAAATGGCAAGTGGTCTGACGGAGACAAGACACAGGATGATTATTACAAGCGCCTGAGTCGGCCAAGGTGGTACTTTTAGTGTTTGTTGCTTGCCGGAGAGATGGTTCCAGGCCTATAGTTGAGGGAACAAGTCTTGGACTGCCCAAGTCACTCTTGAAATCCGTCTGACGAAGACTGTTTCGGTATGCTAGTGCCGTTCTGTAATGTGTGATTCTTGGTTGATTCCATCCATCTGGACATGGATCTGACTTTTGTACGCTGGTCTGGTCACGGTTTGTACCGTAACAAGTAGCTCATGAACCACGCCAACATTGTTGCGGCCCATTCTCAGTAGAAACACGGCAAACTTGCACTTGGACATGATACACAATTCATACGCTCAACTATTCAATATATACACCCCTGCTCAGATGGCATCGTGCAACGGCCCGATGTATCCCTTGCCGGCCTTGACAAACCACAAAACGCCGATAAAAATGGTCAAGCCGCCCCATATCAGGGATGAATAATTCATGGTGGCGGCATCGGTGGGCAGGAAGGGGGGAAAGGTGTAAATGACGCCAAAAACAACCAAGTAGACGACGGAGATGGTGTTGATGACGTAGCCGAGGGCACCCCTGAGCCTAAAGGGCCCGTAGCGGATGTTCCTGCGGCGGGTGAGGAGGTTGGGCAGGACGCAGGCGATGAAGGAGCTGCTGGAGAGCAGGATGAAGCCGCTGACAAAGGCGTTGAAGGCGGTGGTGCTGCCGACGTAGATGGCGCCCAGGATGGCGGTGAGGAGGGCGGAGACGACGGTGGCCCAGACGGGTATGTGCTGGTCGGGGCTGATGCGGGTGAGCCTGTCCTGCATGGGGGTGGCGCCGTCGCGGGCGAGGGCCCAGAGGGTTCTGCCGCAGGTGATGTGCAGGCCGAGGACGGTGAAGGAGATGGTGATGAGGATCATGGAGAGGAGGGCGCAGGCGGCCGAGTTGGAGCCGGTGGCCTGGCGGTAGATTTCGGCAATGGGGTACTGGGAGACGAAGACGGCGTCGAGGTCGGTGATGGCGTAGAGGATGGCGACGAGGTAGGCGAAGCCGGTGACGAAGCCGATGGAGACCTGCATGAGGATGGCCAGGGGCACGTTGCGCTCGGGGTTGGGGATCTCCTCGGCCAGGTGGGTGACGGCGTCGACGGGGCCGACGCTGTAGGCGCCGTTGAGCATGCCGGCGAGGAAGACGAAGCCGTCGGGGTAGCCAATGTCGGCGGTCCAGTCGGCCCAGACAAACGACGACGGGGCGTGGCCGGCGTGGCCCTCGAGGCCGGGCATGACGGCGACGACGACGACGGTGATGACGAAGAAGGCCACGATGAAGAAGGCGCCGCCCCGGTTGAGGGCGGGCATGAGCGAGTTGCCAAAGATGACGGCCAGGCAGGCGACGCAGGTGAAGCCGAGGTATGCCACGAAGACGTGCCACTGCTTGGCGACGAAGCCGGGGTGCATGACGGCGTACATTTGCACAATGGTGTTGCCAAAGATGGACGTCATGCTGGCCGAGCCGAGGATCCAGGCAAAGTAGTTCCACCAGCCGGCGAAGAAGCCGAGCGGCCTGCCCCAGCGCTTGCCCGGCGTCACCGAGGCCCAGTGGTAGACGCCGGCCGACGAGGGCATGGAGCTGGCCAGCTCGGCGATGCTGGCGGCCACGTTCCAGTAGCAGACGGAGACGACGAGGAATTCGTAGAGGACGCCGGGAGGGCCGCCGTTGAAGATGGCGACGAGGATGGAGCCGCCGATGGCAGGCCACACATTGCCGACGACGAGCCCGATTCCGGCAAGAGAGAAGAGGCTAAAGTTTCGACGGAGCTGCTGCACGTGGCCCGACGCGTTGACGTACGTCTCGTCTGCCGAGGCCGTGGCAATCTCGGAGTCGTGGGCGGATGCCGAGTAGGCGTCGGCGGCGGTTTTGCTCGAGGCGTCGACCTGGTGAGTGACGGCCATGGTCGAGGGGCGTTGGCGTTGGGCTTGGGGAGTTGGGAGCGTGAGCTGCAGCATCGAGTCTCGGCAGGCTCAGCTTCTTATAGCCGCCTCGACGTCGCCTCCCACTCGCCTCCCACTCGCCTTCAAGCCACGGGCTGATGCTGTCTGTTCTGTTATCGCTCGATCGGGTTACCCCTCAGTTGCATCTCGCAGGCACAAGCCGGGGTCGACATGGATGCTGCCCCTTTCCCCACGAAATTGGAGCCACCGGTGCCGAGCTTGATGTCGCGCCGTCGACCATGGACCATGGACCCTGGAGATGTGTTGGATGCCAACGCTTCGTCAAAGCTGGTGCCGGGCAGCGACCCACGCCGCCCTTGACGCCGGGTGCCGTCAAAAACGTGGTTTGGGCGGGGCATCTCGAACCCTTATCGGCGCCATCAAACGCCACGGCAAACTCTGCCTATCTAATCAGCATTGGCACTATCAAGGTCTTGTTTCTATCGTGTGGCGCAAGACCAATGCAGCTTGCCAGAGGCAAATAACCGTGGACTCGTCACTCGTACACCACGCTGATGGAAGCGTCAAAAGTTCCCGCACATTGCCAATTTCACTGCAGCCCATATCGCGGGCTGTACATGAATCCGGATACAAGGCGGTTAGAATCGCCCACGCGCAGGCTGGATGGCATAATCGCTCCTGTGACTTGAATGACACGCTGGTCCATCTCCATTGCCGCCCTTGACGCTCGTGGCTTGAACCTCGGTCCACCCCAATCTGCATCTTGATGCCCTGTCCCATGGGGAACGGGAACAGGCTCCATGGCGCGTTTAATGCGGGTGATGCCGATCCTGCAGTCCCAATCTATGGGGCCGTATCGGCGACGCGATTGTTAGAAGCCTGGGATTCCAAAGTCGACGACATGTATCCCAAGGGCAGCAAATGCTGGGATTGAGCGGCCAGCATGCAACCGGGATGTAAGCTGGGAGATTTCGTCTGCAGGAGGAAATTACTGACGCTGTGCTCCGGAGCTGGCCGTCACATAACACAGCGCTGAATGTTTGTGAAACACGCTGCGCCGTCTGCTTCTTTCCAACAAGACACGGGGGCCACTTCATCTCGGTACGAAACCTGGGGGCCGAATCCTCTTGAAAAAGTAAATGCGTCTCGACATGTGCCGGGGCAACAGGGCAGCAGAGAGAAGACGGCTCGTGAAATGAGCAGATTGCAACGGCCAGTCAGTCCCTTTGTACGCCGTACAGGATCATGACCAACGCCGGGAGCACAGAAGCAGCCAGGAATTGCCTCTGACCACGGCCGGCATGTCTCAGCTGCTCGGTACGCGACATACAAATATGCACCCGCGGAAACAACTCTTGCACTCAACCCCAAGCCATGTGCGCGGTGCGGTTCACAATGGCTACTCCAATCGAGAGCGTCGACACCTCGAGCAGCGACGAGACGCGCGGCTCGTCGTTTGACACGACCAAGAAACCCTTCACCACACTGTCCGCCATAGGAACCGGCTACGGAGCCACCAACACCGCCGTGGGACTCTTGCTGGTGCTGGGCGGCACGCTTCCCATGGGTGGCTCGCCCCTCGTCTTCTGGGGCTTCGCGGCCATGATGCTGGTTGCCTTGGCCACGGCCACGTCTCTCGCCGAGCTGGCGTCGGCAACGCCTCACCCCGGCGGGCAGCACATCTGGGTCAACCAGCTCGCGCCGCGGAGCGTGCGAAGGGGCCTCTCCTACGCCACGGCCGTCATGAGCTGGCTGGGAGCCGTGGCCACGGGCGCGTCGGCGTGCCTCTCGGCCGCGACAAACATTTGCGACGTGGTTGCTTTCCTGCACCCAGCCTTTGTCTACCGGCCCTGGATGGGCTTCCTGGCCTTCCAGCTGCTCAACCTCGCCACGCTGCTCCTGTCGTGCTTCCAAGGCGCGCTGCCGCACATATCGAGGGCCGTGCTGGCCGTCAGCCTCGGGTCCGTCGCGGCCGTCTTTGTCGGCCTCTTTGCCACGTCGTCGCAGCACGCCACCGCGCGGGACCTCTTCCTCGCAGAGGTGAATGCCAGCGGGTGGTCCGACGGGGTCGCCTTCTTGATCGGGCTCGGCGGCATCAACTGGAGCCTCTCCTGCCTCGACGTCGTGACGCATCTCGCCGACGAGATTCCCTCCCCGAGCACCAATATCCCAAAGGCCCTGATGTGGACCGTCGCCGTGGGCTCTGCCACGGGCATCATGGCCGTGACGGCCGTCCTCGCGAACCTGCCCGTCATCGACCCCGCGGCCAATAACTCTGCCCTGGCCCTCTTTTACGCAATCAGCGGAAGCAAAGCCGTGGCTGTCGGCCTCTGGACCCCGATCCTCGTGGCCCTGGTCGGCGCCGTGTGGTCCATTCACATCTGGCAGTCGAGGCTGGCATGGACCATCAGCCGGCAGGGAGGCTTCCCGCTGCACCGGCATTTGCGCAGAATCTCGCCCGCGCCCTTTTCGACGCCGGTCTGGTCGCTGGTCGGGTCGGCCGCCTGCTCCTCCATCTTCAGCCTGCTGTATCTGGCCTCCGAGCTGGCCTTCAACTCCCTCGTCTCCACCGGCATTCTCCTGCAGTACATCAGCTACAGCATCCCCGTCGTCCTGGTGCTCGCGCAGGGCCGGTCGGCCTTTCACCATGGCCCCTTTTGGTATCCCAGGCTGGGGCTCGTCGCCAACCTCGTCATGCTGGGCTGGACCCTGGTTGCCGTCGTCTTTTACTGCTTTCCGTACCAGGTGCCCGTCGAGACGCAAAAGATGAATTACGTCCCCGTGGTTTTGGCGCTTGTTGCGGCATTCATCTGCGCGCTTTGGTTCGCCTTTGCCCGTCGAAACTACGTCGTCGACTCTTGCTTCAAGCGCCCTGATGTTTGAGCCGTGGTTGCGCCAGCTTTAGATGGCAAAGTTTGTAGCATTGGCATTGTCTTTTCGCAAGCAACGCATCGGCCTGTGTTTTGTAGAGTCTGCGGCTCAATTGCCCGAGGCCATCCATCGTCTTCTTCTGATATCTGGCACGTTGATGGACTTTTGCAGCCACCAGGTTCAAACTTTAAAATACATAGTTAGCTAATTAATGCACCACTAAAAAGACTTGGGTAAATTGTGATCCTTTCTGGTGCTTTTCAGTCTAGCGCGCGGGTTGTCATTGGCCAGTTGGGCAGCGCGTGGCCATTTCGGGAAGTCTGCTAAACGAGGAAAGCCGGTGCAGATTGCTCCCTGGCATCGGAAATGAGCAACGAGTCCGCAAGAATAAACGCCTCGGCGCCTCCTCTCTTCCGACAATGTCCCATTGCACATCTCACATCTCAGTAACACTCAAGGCAGAATTTGGTGCTATTAGGCGTGCTTCATGCCAAGTTCTGCAGCATGACTCAAACAGCTCGCTTCGACCTCCTCCAACGAAGCATCTTCAGGGGTGGAATCGTGATATTGACGTCTGTAGGAGGCACAATCATGCAGCGAAAACCAGCCACCCAGAGACAGTGTCGGGATTTCCGAGTGGTGGCACGCCATCTCATGCAGCCACCGGGACGGGTCGCCGAGTATCACTGCTCTCCAGAGCGTCCAAATGGGCCAACGCGCGAGCCTTGTGCGCTCTGATATCGAGGGCAAGTCTTCATGTATTTCACAAGTCTTTGGCAAGTTACACGGCGAGCCACCAAACACGCAATATCAGGGCTGGGTGTCTGTACGACACAAAACTCAATCGGTTCCGGCCCCTTATCCATTCGGAATTTACTTTTCTTTCGGCTGGCCGTGTCCTTCCAACGTCAAAAAGACACGACTGGTCGGGATTTCGCGGCCCAATACGGTCCCGGCAGGGAAATGGGCTGCATCTGAGGCGGACCACCAGGATTGCAGTTCGCCTCGTCAGTCTCATTGGACAAATTTCTTTCCAGCACGAGTCGCACAATGAAATCGAGTAAACGGCGTGGTTGGTCCTTGGCCAGGCACTCATACTGACTGCATTCGCAAGCATCGGAAAACTAACACGTGGTCCTTGCCTTTGTGGTCTGAGGGCTGGCACTGAAAAGGTGACATTTTTGCCATCCAAGCAGTCTGCTCTATTATTCAAACTTGGCCCAGAGCCAATCTTCAATGTGACGCACTCCAGCCGCCTGTTATCCACTTGCCCATGCTTCTCTCCGGACATGCTCATGCCGCGCATCTGTCGCCCCGTGACACATGTATTCCATGCAGCCCGAGGGGAATGGGGAAACCCGTCTCGGCTCTGCCCAGCTCCTCCAAGGTTCTGGCGTCCAAACACAGCAGATACGACGTCTGTGCTGTACCGTCCAGAACAATGGACAGAACCACACCATCATCCTCGTCCGTACCACCCGGTCGTGGTACAAAAATGGGCTCGCCGGGTGTGTGTCCAATCGGGCCGCTCCAAATGAGGGCATCCCGCGTCTCAATGTCCGTCTTGACAAGACCGTCCATCCAAAAACCTATACCGCGATTGCAGACGCCATAAACGTATCTGTACTCTTGTCCTGCTCGGGAAGGGTTGATGACTGGCAGCTCCCCTGAGTGAGGACTGGGAATTGCAAACACCTTGTCAGCGGTGAGTGAATAGTCGCCGTTGCACGTTTGTGGGAGCGCGGGAAGTGTAAACTTGCATCGCACAAGTTTCGATTGCGATGTTTTGTATTTTTCAGCCTCTTCCATCTCTTTTATCGCTGCTTGATCCCGATTCTTCAGAATACCATAATACATGGTGTGCATGATATCTGTGTTTATATATTCAATGTGGTCGAGGCAAATATTCGTCAAATCTTCGCCATTCTCGCCCTTGGACGCCTGCTCGAATGCATTGACGGAATGGAAGAAAAACGCGGCGGGTGTAGAGAATCTGGCCACAACGCCTCTGCCATGCCGTCTATCAACAACCAGCCATTTGCATTTTACCTTGTCATCGAATGGTTTGATTGAATCAATAATGTTACGTTCCCACATGATCTTCAGGCCATTCCAACCGTAGTGCGTCGAAGGCACACAGAGTACAACATAATTCTTGGTCAAGAAGAAGCTGTGAATGTATGCCGCTGGTAGCTCCGGATCCGCTACGGTGGCTAGAATATCCGTGGTGCCGGAACTCGCATTCACTCTGAATATGCGATACGTGGCAGTTTTACCCAAATCGACGTTGAAATTGAACAAGTCTCCAGTGTCCGGATCCCTTTGGGCATGTGCGCAAGAGAGGATGCCTCGTAACTTTGGATGTAATTTATCCTGGCTTGCAATTCCCAGCGGCTCCAAAGTAGCCGGGTCAATCTTTTGTAATCTGGCGTTGTCAGTGGCAAGGTATACGTTGTCGACTTGTGTTCGATGACCAGTCGGCCGGGTTTCATTGCTGTCTAGCCCGGGCATTGGTGATATTACAACGACATTATTGTTGGTCTGCCTTGGCATGAAGATGCTCACGAACTTGGCAAAGATGCCAACGCAAGGGTCGCTTTTCTGACCAAAGGACACGCCGGTCCGCCAGCCATGTTTTTTGACTTTGGCGATGTACTCTTCAGCTTGCCCGCGCGAAGAATATATGACTGAGCATCCCTCGGTACCGCCTTGAGGTGGCATGATGTCAAATCGGTGGGTATGAGCGAACCCGTCAAACCAGTGTGATACATGGTGTGTGCCCCTTGAGGTATCCTCTACCATGGACTGCCCAGGGCCGGTTCTGAAGTAAGAGCCCGCAGCCCAGGGCGGTATGGAACCCTTTACGTGAAGATGAACAGAGTCGTATTGTTTCTCCAGAGCCTCAAACTGGAACACGTCAGTGTCAATAAGCTTTTTATGTCTGGGACGAGACCAACATCCCACAGGGTTCCAAGAAATTCAACCTACAGCTCCTTCATTTGGCCATGCCTTCCATATCTTATTGTGAAAATTCTGGAATGTTTGCTCCACGTCCGCTGCCTCATCTTGGGGGGTGCGATGAACGACACCATTCATGGCTCCAGTCATGGCTACCGCTCGGGTGGCGGGGCACCTGTCCTTTGTATAAACAAGATGAAGATATTCGATATGCTGACCCTTGGTCTCGTTCCAGCGCGTTATGAAGGCTGCCCTATCATGAAGACGAGAAGCTTCATCTCACAAGGGTGGCGGGGCAGTCCTCATTGACTCCTCAAGACTTTACACTTGGCAGCGGTGAGATTGAGGATCCCTAGCACGGCTGCAATCCAAACCGGGGGATAAAGGCAAAAAGATGAATAGGTTTTTATTCAGAACAAAGTTTTAGGGCATGGTGCAATCAGGTTGATCCCGAGGGGGCCTACGAGAGCATCACTATTGTACAGGCGGATGGGTGCTTGGGCTTATAGGTGGCCGGGATGGTCGCTGTCTCGTGTCCTTCAAGGGTCTGGGGGCAGCTGGGCCAAGAATGGCTTTTTGCGTCAATGGCCCACATAGCCACATAGCGTGGTAAACAAGCGAGATCAGGGTGGGCGGAAGAGGATTGACGATTTTGAATGGCGCAAATTTCCGCCCTGTCAAGTTCCGTCCAGAAAGATGGGTGGTGTCCCAGCCTCGAATGAAGTCCCAATGAGGAACTAAACGTGTGGGGGGGCAGTGGGCGTTTTGGTGGTGATTGGAATCACCAAGCGACAACTTTGGAGGCTCCAACCGCCCCCCCCAACCTTCTTCCTCTCCAGTTTCAAGAGGGCCAGCTATTATGCGGGCCGGGTTGATGTGGCCCGGCTTGGCAAGGTTGTTGGTATTGAGTATGTATATTGAGGGTGCAATGCAGCAAGATGCCTTCTCGCAATCGGACTCGGATTATTCTGGAGTCGAATGGGTTTCTCAATCTGGAAAGATGTCTTCGGGGGACACTCATGTCCAATTTTATGTCAAACGGACATTCCGGCATAGCAGTCAGGGCTTCAATGTCTCGGATCTTGCGGGTGATCAGGCGCTGTTTCCGTCATCATGAGGGCTTGTGCGTATCCAAGACGGAGATGCAATTTACATTTATTGTCATGTTGGCGCAGTTTGCTGTTGGATCGGGTGTTGTTGGCAGACCTGGGGCTCGCGGGATTGGAAGATTGATTGAGCGGCTGTCAAGTCATGCTGTACTGTAAAGAACTGTGAAGTTTACACCTTCATCTCTTTGATGTTGCCAAGGCTGGTGTTCTGGATCGCGACTTCCTCTTTTGGGCTGGCAAGTTCTGCTGTCAGACCTCCTTCATGCCTTGTGATGATGGAAGCTCCTGCCTTGGCCATTTCAAGTTTAAATTGCCGGCCACCTCAAAATTTGGGCCCTCGACATTGAATGGGATCATGCGCTCCAAGATAAAAGAATGCTGAGAGTACGGAGTATTCTCCATCAAGTTTGGTGGTCGCCATGCAGGCCACATGTGGGCCAAGAGTAGTTGACGACTGGGCCGTTGAAAAGCAGGGCCCTCCCTTGCCTAGCTAGACCTGGTGCTGTGCTTCGCTTCGCTGGCGTCGTGATTGGCCAAACTCAGCCCTGGGACAGCGCCTGCACATCATCTGCGCCTCTGACCCAGGCCTGCACGGGTTGGCAGTGAGTGGTCAGTCCAAGGCCCAGATGATGGCGTCGGAGATTGATGCATCAAATTGATTTAACCTCCAGCCATGAGATGGCGTTGATGTACGTGGCATCCAGGGTGCCATTCGCAAGAGACCGAGCCCCATGCGCCAAGGCCTCTGCGGGAGAAATGGTACTGCAGAAAGATGGGCGTATTGTGCTAGCCGTCACAACTGACATCAAGGAGTTGCCTCCAGGGATAGGATTGACTTGTGTGCCAATTATTTTACCCGGTGCAGCCTTCTTTTCCAAATGCAGCAACTCCCGAGCTTATGCCCCTTGGCCCTGCAAAAGAGTCGCCTTCATGTATTTTGAATCCAACTTGAGCCTACGGCTACAGTAACCAAGGAAACGCGGCGGTCGACAATGTTACACGTCTTGCCTACGTCAAGCCTGGCTTCTCGGCTAACTAGCTTGGTCCGAAAAGAGCCTGCCTTGCGCCGCGCTTCTGCTTATCCTTGTTGATGACAAACACCGGGTAATTGCGCAGCTGCTGAGCCAGATCTGAGAGAAAAACTGACCCTGGTCACTGCACATGCCTTTAAACGACGAGCTGATCGTCGAGTCTGGGTTGAGTGATAATCTGCCAGCATCACGGCCATGTCCCAAACACTGGCCTTGTTTCTATCGAGGAGTGTCGGCCATGGGTGCATGGTAGTAGTGGTGTGCAGGCTTGACGGGATTTGCTGCTTCCAAAGCGACTGGCCACAACACTGCAGGGCAACTTTAGCAGTCTAGCAGCGGCAGAGTCTGATGCGGTTATGGCTCCATATCTCAACGCCTTGTGGGAAGTAATGGTAGCTTGCTTCACCAAGTCGTCTTCAGGTTGGAAAGACGCGAGGATCCGCAAGAAAGCTGTCAATATTCCTCTTTCTCGCTCTGGTCATTCCTCCCAAATCTACAGTTGAGCTGGTTCTGGAAGGTGAGCGACTGCCAGCGGGCTGGTCGGGCAAGTCGGCCACTCGGCGTGTTACCCGGGCGAGTAATGCTCTCATCCTCTCCAGCTCCTTTTCGACGGGCCCTTGCCGTGTAATGAGATTGTCCTGGAGACTCGTCTCGTCGGCAGACAGAGGCTGAATTGAGCTTTTGATGCGGCGCAATTGCTCCACCCGCTGCCTTATCTGCTTGCGTTCCTCGCTTAGCTGTGTCAATCGAAGGACAACGGCTTCATATTGCTCCGCTTCCTCGGCGTATTTATTCAGGTCGGACTCGATGGGCCACGACGGGGGCAGTTCCTCGATCGCATCATCCGCGGCTTCAAGCGGCATTAGCAAAAAAAAACTTGTGGGCAGAGCAGTGTATACGAGACGGGGCATACCGAGGTCCAACTCTCGCCCGATGCTGCTCTCGGACTCCTTCAGCTTGCTCACCCTCTCCTCTGCGTCCCTCGTGTACGAATTGCTTATCTGCTCGGCGACATTGTAGGTTGCTTGTGGAGGATATACGCGCCGGCAGTGCAGCTGGACCGTCTGATTGAGATTGAAGAGGACGTCGTCGAGGACACGCGTGGGGATGGGCTGACTCGACGCGTTGTTGTTGCGCCGCCAGATGCGCGATGGGGCGAGGGGCTGCGACAGCAGGTTCGTTTGGGCGGTGATGAAGGACTCTTTGAGGGCCGGTACGGTGGGAGCTGGGGCAGCCATGGCTGGCTGGCTATGCGTCCGGCTGCGTTGGGGCGTGGTGTTGTGTTGGTCTGCAGGTGGAATGGAATCTGTGATGAAGCCATCTACTGTCTGTGGTTTGGTGGGGATTGGAGCTCCCGAGAGCCGATGTGTCTTGGCCCCACCAGCGGCATCCGTGGGCGATGCGCCGAAAGTCTTGTACTCCATGGTGAGTCCGTCAATACAGCAAGGCAAACAAGATGGTCTGTGGTTGTCACGTACTGCACCGAATCAACTACACTTCTCCTGCGTTCTCATTACAAATTTCTGCCCATCATGTTCCCGTTGTGCCAGCCGTTCTAGCAACTTGAGCAAATGAAGTGACTCACGATACAGATCACCCTAGAGTCTAACAGACGGCCGCGCCCCGAACCTCTACATATGGTTCGCAATACCGCGACGAATTGAGTAGTTTGTTTGATGTCATCAGAATCTGACCCACGGCTACCAAATCCCTGATTCAATACTTGCGCAACTCTTTGCTATTGTAAGCCAATCATTGAGATTGGGTATAACGTCGCTCACTCCACTGTACGCTATAGGGTTGGTGACATCGAGATTATAGAACACCATCGGCGTGTACTGGTATTTGCCGTGTCTACATATAGACAGAGTCTGGACTTAATACGCATATTGCAATTCGCCATACTGAAGAAGCAAGAACAACATGGTCGACCACAAAACTGCCGTCCCTTTTTCCTTGTCGGTCATCTCATGACAGGAAAAGAGGATTACTTTGGTCTCCGCACCGTATAATACACTGATCAGAAAGGCTTTTGTGAAGACATTGACACGGCATGTTTTTACATACACCAATACGCGCCATCCAGCAGGGTCAGTACATGCCCCAACAACCAGCAATTTTGCGCGAGCGCGTGGAAGCATGGCGTGTAAGATGAAACCCCTGGTGTGAGAACACATGAAGAAAACAAGTAGCTTGATTCACGCAATGGAGGTTATAGAAGAGCTTCAAAGGAAATGATACAGTGCTGAGTAATGGTTGAGAGGTTGCGAGTCAATCAATAAGATTTCTTTAAAGATGACCCAATGGTAACGGCAGGCTTGGACCAGTTTCTATAAAAGCAGCTGGAATAGCTATGCAAAATAACCGCCTAGCTACCTGCCAACAGAGCGGTCGACTCTTGCTCTGCTCTTTATGAGGCAGCTATGTGACGGTCTCTCGTATGCCTTGGGCCGTTGTGCAGAGTCCTCGATTGGAGTTGACCCCGTTCCTTTCTTTAATGGAGTGCATTTGCCTTTGTTTGCTACAAGTAGAGTAAAATGTATAATATAGTAGCTGTTGGCTCGGCATTTGCCAACGAATGCATTTGCTACAAAATTAGAAACAGGCTCACACACGAGAACAGGAATGGCTGTTTTCCCTCGCCAACACAATGGCAACAGCAGAAACCCATGTTTGAGAATCAGGGCAACCTGAAGCATCCCAAGGTCTTGATGTATCTTTATTGACTCGACATCACACTGAACTTTACACCAGCACATAAATGATTCATCAAAAGATTTATAAAGGCCGTCAAGTCGTATCATGCCTGCACCCAGCACACGCCGGGATCTGTCTATACTCCACTCCACCAGTAAGATTCAGCTACACTGAACGAGCCGCGGACAGTCTTGCCATCAACAACGGCACTGCTGTTGCTGACAATGACGTTGTACTCGCCAGCCTCGACACACCACTGATCTCGCTCCTCGTCCCAGTATGCGGCAACATACTTCTCCAACTCGGTAATCGTGACCGTCTTGGTCTCGCCGGCTTCGAGCTCAACCTTGGCGAAACCGCGGAGTTCTTTGACGGGGCGGTTGATCTTGGCCGCCTGCTTGGGCTGGATATACATCTGGGCAACTTCGGCGCCCTTGATGGACCCAGTGTTCTTGATGCTGAGCGTGGCCGTCACCTTGCCATCTACCGAAGTAACAGAGAGGTCGGAGAACTCAAAGGTGGTGTAGGACAAACCGTGGCCAAAGGGAAAGTTGACCTCCCGCTCAGCAAACTCATAGTACCGGTAGCCTACATACACATCTTCTCCGTACAGGGTTCGGCCAGCCTCGGTGCGGAAGTTGAGGAAGGACGGGACGTCTTGGAGCTTCTTGGGGAAGCTGAGAGACAGCTTGCCCGAGGGGTTGGCGTCGCCAAAGAGAATGTCAGCAATGCAGTTGCCCGTCTCGTTGCCTCCGTACCAGGCCTGAACAACAGCGGGCGTCTTTTCGAGCCATGGCATCTCTTCGGGGGTGCCGGTTTGCATGACGACGGCCGTGTTGGGATTTGCGGCAGCAACCTCGGCGATCAACTGATCCAAGACGCCGGGGAGCTTCATGCTCGCCCGGTCAGTGCCTTCGGTCTCCCAGTCGGCGTTGAGGCCAGCGCATATGATGACCTGGTCGTGCTCCTTGGCCAGCTGGACGGACTTTTTGATTTCGTCTTGGTCATTAATGACTTTGCAGCCGCCAACGCGGAGGGATCCGTGACCAGGCACATAGGCGTCGCCCTTGAGGGTAAAGGTTGGCGCAGAGCCGAACTCGACACGAAAGTTGTACGTCTCGCCCTTCTTCATCTCAATGCGGCCTCGTTCCTCACGTGTGGCGGCGCCGAAGAAGGCATCTCCGGCAACCTGCTTGGTGGCATTGTCGACAACGAGTTTGTCATTGACAAAGGCCTTGGCGGTTCCAGAAACGACAACTCCCAGCTCGTAGGTGCAGTCCTCATCAGCCACAAAGGAGCCTTCCATATCGGCGTACCATGTATCGGCCACATTGGGGTTGCTGTAGTCGACCAGATGCATCTCCGTCTTGCTGAAGTAAAGCGTGTCAACGGCCTGGCGGTCAGGGGTACCGGGGGGCTGGTTGTAGACTGTCCACCGCATGCCCTGGTTTCCACTGGGATCATTGCACTGGGGGCCAAGAAGAGGAAGGAAGCGGTGGGTATAAGCACCCACGGTGTAGACGG
Organism: Keithomyces neogunnii; assembly: GCA_020975405.1. Lineage (NCBI taxonomy): Eukaryota > Fungi > Ascomycota > Sordariomycetes > Hypocreales > Clavicipitaceae > Keithomyces > Keithomyces neogunnii. The sequence goes on along the minus strand of JAIOWQ010000010.1, from coordinate 146,549 downwards.
GAGCAGAGCCCAGTTTCTCAGCAATGCCATCGTAAGGGGTGACGGCGTAGTAGGCGGGCAGAGCAGCGGAGCCGCCGCCATGATAGGTAGCTACCTTTGCATTTGGGCCGATAACCAGCGTCTTCTTGTCCTTTTTCAGCGGCAAGACATTGTTTTCGTTCTTGAGAAGCACGATGCCCTCATTGCCAATCTTGCGGAGCAGGGCAGCCGTCTCGGGGGTGTTGAGCTCCTTTTCAGGGCCAAACTCTTGTATGTCAAGACTGGAGACCTTCTTGACGAGATTCAGAACAGAACGAGCACGTTCGTCGATGAAGTGTGTAAACGGCTTGTTTGTGGACGCGTTGAATTTGAGGGCTTCCCCACGGAACCGGGCAGGGCCGGGCATCTCCAGATCCAAGCCAGCGACGACGGCCGGGGTTGTGCTATAAGTGCCGTACCAGTCACTCATGACGAGACCCTCCCAACCCCACTCCTTGCGCAGCATGCCATCGATATACTTTGAATTTTCGCTACACATTGTGCCATTGATGCCATTGTAAGCCGTCATGAAGGCGCCGGGCCGGGCATCTCGAACGGCCAACTGAAAGGGAAGCGCATAAATCTCACGCAGCGCTCGCTCAGTAACGATACTCTGCACACCCATTCGCTTATCTTCCTGGTCATTACACAGGAAGTGCTTGATGGCCGCCTGGACGCCGGTGCTTTGGATGCCACGGACGAGGGCAGCCGCACCGAGACCGGCGAGGAACGGGTCCTCACCAATAGATTCGAAGCCACGACCACCGAGCGGTGACCTCTGCATGTTAATGGTCGGCCCAAGAATGATGTGAGCGCTCTTTGCAATTGCCTCTTCGCCCATCTTCTTGCCCGCCTCCTCGAGCAGATCCTTGTTGAAGGTGGATCCAAGAGATGTGCCGCATGGGAAGCATGCTGCAGGGACGCCATTGAAGAACTTGGTACCTCTCACACCATTGGGACCGTCTGACATGCGCAGCGAGGGAATTCCATGCTTTGGGAGTGCTTTGGTGTGCCAAAAGTCGATTCCTACAATGGGGTGTCAGCAAGGGAGTAGCAAGCCGGTATCCGGCTGAATCCCTCAGGACGATGCCGAGGGAAGGAAGCCGCTCACCTGCCAGCAGGTCAACCTTTTCGGCCAACGTGAGCTTCTTGAGAACTTCCTCAACGTTGATATCTGCCATGACGAGGATATGGGCTGATCTTTTTGGGTGTGCTGGAAATCCTGTGTGATCAAAGCACCTTGGCCTTGAAGGGAATCAGAGGCAGTAGCAAGTCTACGTCAACAAAAGTTCACAGAAGAGTTGTACAGGGCGGGTATGGAGGACAGAAATCAAGGTGCATGGGAAAAGAAGGCGGGAGCTTCTGTAGATTTAAGTAGGAGCAAGGCTGTTCCAAGCTCACCATACATATCAACAGGCGGCACAGTCCGGCAGCGGCTTGCACGACCGGAGAAATGCAGTGGCGGAGCAACAAGACAGCCACTCTGGATCCGTAGAGCCATAATGGTTCTTGGAATTACCATACGACGACCACATGGGAGAGACAACATGCTCCTGTAACCGGGGATAGCTGAGCTATTCGGAATTCCCATGGTTCAAAATGGCCAAAAGTGACAGGGAATCCCCCCACCTTTGGGCGGGTTGTCGCCCGACCGGCTGAACATCGGTAAAGGCTTTAGCCGAACTTGATCCGTTTAGCCGTGATTTTACCGAAATCTCCTCCAATCAAAGCAGTAGGTGAGTCGGCGCTTTCGGGACGACAATCCGGTGCACTGCTATTGCTGTTTTCGCAACTGAGGGGAAGGGGAAGGAACGAATTGAGGGGCAGACTGCTCCGTAAAAAGGAGGAATCTTGGGCCGACACTCCCCGCGCGGACCAACCCAACAGGCAAGGCAAGTGGGCATCTGCTCATCACCCTCAAAACACAAAACAGCTTCCCCATTTTTGGTGCTGACCATTGAGACAGCTAGTCTCCATCATTGTTACCATTGTACAACACGGTGTGATTTGAGACATGGCCTCGAGCTGAGGCCTCTGGCCATGAGGTGTGTCTATGCTTGCCGTTTCACCATGAGCCCCAAGACTAACCGCTCAATCAGGAGCTCCTGCGGCTCAGGATGGTCAGGATGGTCAGGATACGTTCAACAGCCAGAGATCAAGATCTAGATTAGGGAACACACATGTGATCTGATCGGCGTCATCCGATCTGTCGAATGGGCTCGGGGTCCAGCGACGGCCAAAACGCGCTCGGGGATCAATGTCTGACAAGAGTGGATTCGCCCCTTTCGCCGGGTCTCCTTGAGACCATGACACTGACTTATACAAAGCCCTACCAGTCGTGTGGGGAGTACCGAGTACAGACGTCAGGAAAAGGTTGTCTGTCATTAGACAGTTTGTTTCGCATCGACAGAGTGGACAGCGGTTTCGTGCCATGTTTGGAAAATGGAGCAACTATCTGTCGTATATGACATTTCTCAACTTCCCACCACCAACGAGTCAACGCTTTGGCATCAACCCTGATCCAAGAATAGCTTATCGGAGAATATGGACCTGTCGGCGTGGGGTTTCACCAGTGCAATCTTTTCTTTTGCCCCTCTGAAGACAAGATACCGGCCGCAGCCGGTCCAGGGGACTCTTGCAACGCTCCACTCAGGGCGGGAGCCAAGCTTGGCGGAGAGATTCATCTTCGGAGTGAGGGACTCTTGCCGTCTCGAGATTTCGGCAGTGCTGCCTCCCACCTCACATGGAGATTGGGGACTGCTGGGCCACATACAACATACCATGGCATCTTGGAATGTCCCCAACGCGGATGTCACGGCACAAGAGCTGACAGCAGGATTCAGAAGGCGGAATCATGGGGCTGCTACTAATAGGAACAGCGACCGACCTGGTTATGCGATCTGCACCAGAACTCGTATACTTTCGGACCGTGGTAACTTAACTCGATTTGTTCATATCGCTCAATACTCGGGACTGCGTCGGGAAAAGCCTCCTGGGAAATATTGGTTGACTCTATGCTATCCTAGAGTGGATACGTCAAACTCGCATCCGTCGCGGTTGTTCGCACTCTTGTTATTGTTTCATTCTGCGACCTTCGGTTTATTGGGTCATCTATCTCATGCAGGTCATGTCCGGCGCGCAGGGGCGGCGCCAAGCGGAAATGAAGCGTCCATTCGCACAAGCACAAATACAATAATGACCTTGACAGCGGTGTGTGGTCTCCAATTCTCATTCACATTCAACTAGCTGACCTCCCTTTCTACCAGTGTGTTTCATCAGCGAGGTTGTGGAAGAGCCATGCTACGATTTAGACAACTTGATATCCACACATCCACAGCACATCAATAACACCCACCCTCCTATGAGTCCTGCCTCCATTCACACCCCTTACAGGATCCACCCAAACTTGACTTTTTCACAACCTTTGACACCCGTCGTGACAGCGACCCTGACCGGAATCTCGGCATTTAGCGGGCATCGTTACTTGAAGCCAAACCTAACCCATTCTGCAAATCTTCACTTCCACACACCGAGACCTTGCACAAGGCCCACCGCAACGACTGTGCATCACTTGATTACCCCCTCGGTCTATCAACAGGGACATGGTTGTCTGGCCAATCATTTACAACCGAGATTTGAATTTTATTTTTCTGGTGATGTACGACCCTTTACTTAATGATGTATCCAAACCTCAACTTGGAGGTAGCTGCAAGGTTGCTGAGCAAGCCATACCATTCATGCATGACTTGAAACACGTCAACGATTATACCTTGCCTGATCTAACAACACCATCTGACACTGTCCCAAGTGAGCCCACCCACACTTACCTCTCATCACTGAAACTTACTCCACAATCCTGGACATTTCGATACAACTTGTTTGATGTATATGCTCTTACTTTGTAAATGGTACGATCTTTTAGCCACCGCCAAGCTTTCTCTAAAACATTATGCTGACTTGTACGTTCTCCACAGCGCTTTCTGTCACAGCCCTACACCAAAAACCAAAATAACAGAAGCACGATTACGTCTTTGATATGAAATCGTAGTTGATATTGAAGGCTTGGGCAAGTCCATCAGCCATGAACTTGCATGAATGTGGCTAGTTTCTGTATACCCCCCCCCCCCCCCCCCCCCCTCTCTTCCCCTGGCTTGCTATTGTGCGACTGGCCGAGGGGTTGGTGAATTGCCGACAAAGCCGTCCTTCAGAATGCGCCTCTTAACCAGCCTTGGCAGAGTTTGGAGAAACCATTACGGCGAAAGAATAGACTAGACTGGGGTTGACTGACAGCGGTTGACTCTTCGCTCAATGGATCTTCTGATCGACCACTACCGCTAGGCTTTGCAGGCGTGGCCGATCTATAGCCAAGGCGGGTCTGGACCAGAAACTCTATGATATGCCTCCAAAGACGGTGATTCAGGATTGATGGTGATTGACCTGACAAAGGACATCGGCTCTAAGCTCGGGCTGATCTCAGCACAGCTCGGCTCCATGTCAGTGTGGACCATGAACAAGTAGTGACTGTCATGCAACTACAACAACAACAACAACAGCAACAAGCACAACGACGGCCCGAAAAGGTCGATATGCTGCTTCAGCCTAGCTTCAAGGTTGGCATTCGTTGGGGTGGTTCACAGGCTCTTGCCAGTCTGCCTGCCTATCACCAATGGTCCGACGGCGTCCAGACTCCTGCATCACAAACCATGTTCGCAGCTGGGGCTGGACGGGGAGTAATTTCTCGCAAATATTGTGATACAAACACGAGCATTCAGGGCATACACCATCTCGATAGTCAAACACATCAATGTGACACGCTACTCGGTACACACCTGCTAATCGGCCTCACAGACAGGCAGCTAAGAGGACGGCAACGGGGTGTGAATACCATGGAAGCACTAAATGCTTCGAGATTGCTCATAATCGCCGCACGTCGGGCATCCACGCCCCCCTGTCCGTACCTGCACCCCAGATCTTCCTGGACCACAGGTACTCCCTACGGAGTCTCAAGTGACCTCAGCCGCGACGCCATAGCGCCTGGTGCCTTGTGTTGAGGGCGGTCTCTATTGACCGTCACATATGTACATGTGGATGACAAGAAGTTTGGAGCCAGGCTAGAAAAGATGGCTACGGAGCATTTTCCGGTGATTTGCAATAATTATGGAGAAGGCTCACTTTTGACGCAAGGCCTGAGGTGGGCCAATTGTTGTCCACTTTGTTCCACGGGGGACGAATATTATTGCCCATGGATGAACTAGATGATTTGGCGAAGAGCAAATTGGCCACGAGGTCTCACTCATACAGGAGAATTCTCTCAGCCGCCCGACAACCAAGCACAGCTCTCCACGCTGCGCCCAAGAATCTTGGCAAAAGTTGGGAAATTCCAAGGCATTGCCCTGAGTGAGGATTCTGTGGCTAGCTGCGAGGTGACAGAGTTTAAATTGCGGCATGGATGGTGGCTCGTGGCGGCGACTGCGAGTCTCCAAACAGCCGACCGAGCCCATGGCACTGCATGGATTGGGTTGGTGAGTGGTGCACTCATCTAGATGAACCCGGTTCCAATGCTCCCGTTCTTCTATTCTTTCCTTTATTCCAGCATGAGGGTTTCACTCGGGGTGTCTTGGTTGGGTGTCCTGGTTGAGGCAAGCACTCGAATGAGATGCGTCGAATCCGAGTGGGATAAAACTCTGTATCTGACCATCCCATGCAGTGCAGAAGGTGCAGGCAGGAACGGCGCCTTCAAACTGTAGCGGGGTTGATTCAATGCAGCACAAGCCGGATGGTTACAGGGTTCCCGCATTTTGCGTCGTCGTCACACTATTACAGCAAGGCGCATTTGCAATAGTCAGTCGCACTACGGGCGTATTATACGCTTGCAGGGAACAGCCATGTGGCACATCACGTCTTGGAACATGAGGGATGAGGGAAGCTAGTTGCCACGTCAAGAGTTATACTGTGTTTGCTGGGATTTGTGTGGCTGTTTCGTTTGCAAAGTTGGAATTTGGGCGAATCAAGGCGCCGCTGCAGCGGGCGGGCGGAAACGCCAATGATGACATTATTGAATGCGACTGCGAGCAAAAAGAGCGCAGCACCAAAATTGTCGTATTTGGCGCCGGCGCCGAGAGTCGTCTGGCGAAAGTCTGGCGATCAATTTCGTGTCAAGAAAATTGATGGCTTGGGTTTGCGCACTTGGCCAGAGGATGCGTGGCTTGGCGGGGGTGGGGGAGGCAACATTGAAGCACAATGAAGACGCCAGGCTTTGGCTGACAGCCGCCAACTATTGTTGGAGTGCGTGGTTTTCCAGGTCGGCTCACAACGGTGTAGGCTTGGCATTGTCTCCAACAACAACAACAGTGGCAGTTGCTGCGACCACGTTGGATGAAAAACCGGGTGTTGGAGCGCCAAACCAGTATTATCTCATGGACTCGGACATGGATCGACGGGGCCATGTGACGATGGGATCCATGCAACTGCTCGCATCTCAACCAGTTCACTTCCATTTTCACTTTGAGCAACACCTATCCAGCTATGTACCACGATATGGTACTGCAGTCGACTCCGTCCCCTTTCCCATCACCCCTGTTCAGCCACGTTATGCTTTCGGTGTCCACCCTGTGGCCCTTGTCCCTTGGTCTCGCCCCACAAGATGTTTATCCAACCGTCTTCGATTCGTCTTCTAGCGACCTTCCATGGCGTCTGTTTGGGTATGCGGACGCTAGCTATCCAGGTGACACCACCCATGCTGCAGAGATGGCGAGGTCTACGGGCTGCGTGCAATTGCAAGAAGCCGTGGAAAGAGGGGGACCTCGTGCAATTTACGTCGCCATGTGCGATACTTGCAGTGTGGTGGTGACTTTGTTGCACGTACGATGTGTACGAGTACTGTGCTCCGCATCATACTTATGCACGATACTACGAGGGTTGTGGGACTCTGATCTCCCGCCAGGGGGGATCGTGGCAAAGGATGGTCGACTGGCGGGTCTCTGTCAACGGTTTGACTTTTGGGGCTTCGAGTGAAAGTGCAGCGCTGTACTCTGTACACATGTACACATGTACAGCAGGCCGGGTTGGAAGTGGCGTGTGACGCGGGTCATGGGGCATTCTTGTGAGTTTGCTCCTGGTTGGAGATGGTGATGGATTTGATAATGTTGAAGTCTGTGCTCATGCGGCGGCCCAGCACTATTTTCGGGCCAGAATATTGCGCTGGGCTGCGGGTGTGCTGCGGGTTGTGCTGCAACCAGCGGAGGGGCAGGCTGGGGCACTGAGCAGGCTGCACCAGACGGCACAGCATCTAGGCCACCTTCTCTGTTCTAGGTCGTCGCTTGCACCTGATCCCTGACCACAGAATCACCCCGAACAAGGAACCTCCTTGTTCCCAGCTGCAGTCTCGCATCCGCAGGCCTTCGCTTCCCGATGACGATGCACCAGCCCACCATGGCAAGGCGACATGTCAACAACTTTATCAGTTTCCGGCGCGTGCGACATGTAGCACATGCAGCGCAGCAAGGCCGCATCGTACACGTTCTACCGCCAACGGCCCGCTCACGCAAGGCTGATATGGAGCATCTTTGCTGGCAAAGGTGATGAGTCTGATGACGGATGCAACAATGCAACAATGCACTCACTGCGCCGTCGACATGGCTCGCTGCCAAGTCTCGTCACAATTGTGCTTCGTATCCCCGACTGCCCTAGACACCGCGACGCAGGGGCAGATGGGCGTCGCTATAGGAGTCATCCGTCACAATTCCACAAGTGCCATGTCCCACAGGCATAACAATTGCCTCACACACACACACATCCTTCTCGGTAGTTGATCGGTCATCCACGTCCGACCCTAGGCTGCCCAGAAGCCTCCGGCCAGTGTGAGTGCGTCTTCTCCTGGGCTAGCTCGTGTGTTGCTGCAGCCAGCCAAAGGTAAATCGAGAGCCTGATGCCAGGCCTGTGGGGGGGGGAAAGTGTGTTAGCTGGGTGATGTGCGCGGCAAGCCAACGGATTGGCTCCGCAACGACAATCGGTCCTGGATTTTCTTCCCTTGCACCTGGGTACCTGCGTACTTGGAAGTGGAAGCTAATACCTACAAGTACCAACAGCGGAGCAAAACCCAGCATGCTGTTGGATCACTTCTCCAGACAGCACATGCCAATTGTCTATAGTGGCCCCATTTCTGGTTACCCGTCCGCACTGCCGAGACCAAAATTTCCCATTCTCGCCCGTCTAAGCTGTTGGCCGAGAGCAAACTGCCCACCGCTCAGTGTATGTACTCGAGCAGTCTGCAGTGCGGTCTTGCACCGGCTGGGCGTCATGTCACCGCGCACGGCCTAGCATACAGCGCCCTTGTCACATGACGACTGGTGCACTGCAGTAGTCAGCGTCGCTCCAAATCCATGCAGAAAGTCGGCCGGCATATGCCGCCGCACCTCTGGGCCAGGGCTCGAAGCCGTTTTCTCCCCCCTCCAGGCCCATGTACGGCCTTGTCACTGCGAGCTGGGAGGCGTCAGACTATACTGTACTACGATGGCGCTGCCATTTTCCCCTGGTTCTTCCACGTTTTTTGGTTATTCCAAATGACGGGTTGGTTCATTAGCTACCCAATTGCCATTGAGCCATGGCCTAATCCCCATCCGGCAGCAAACGAAGCCACATGCCGGCTGTGATGCCAATCAGAGGCAAGGCACGCCCTCCCCCCTGGCTCCCCGGCTCGCTCCACTCTTTCCACAAACACCAAACCCAATCACGTCGCGCTCCGAATCTCGAGGCGGGGGCCGCTAGAAGGTTCAAGGCACCTGCCCCTTGCCAACGGGACGCCAATTGTACTCAAGCATGCGCTGTACGTAAGCAATTTGATGCAGAGAGGTGCTGCCGAACCGGGGACAATGTCATCCACAACTGCAGAGCAACGGCGATTGCAAATGGAAGCCGAATGGAAGCCGAGTAGAAGCCCGGCAGAAGCATATCCTGGGCGTATCCGCTACGCACCGAGGCGACAACTTGCCACGCCGTGACGAGGAAAGAGGCATGCAGCGCGCAAAGGATGACCATGTTGCGAAGCCAAAAGACTCGGCGAGACGGACCGCTAGTGCATCTAGCCGAGCGGCCTACCGTCGTTCCAGTGTTGTTCTTGGCCGGGCCCAGCAGCTCGCCCCCCCGGCATCCCGCAAGATGAGCATGTTGAAACGCACCTGTCTCGTCTCCGAAACTGGCGTCAAAAGGAGCGTTGACGAAGCTCGACCTTGAGCCCGCGCCGGGCAAAGAAACTGATACGTCGCCCAGAAGCGGTAGCCGAGATCTCTCTCTCTCGTTTCCACACGGCCCCGGCTATCGCTGCAGATTGGCCCGCGCCAAACCCCCAAAAATCCGGCCCCTTTGCTGGCTGGCGCACCGCGAAACCCCTGTTGGTGGATTTCACCGGCGGCCGTGTCCTTGCTATTACATTCTATTGAAACGGCGCAAATCGTCCTTTTGGGTATCCCGGGCAGTGTTCATCTCGGCACACGGACTGGCGGAAACATGATGCTCTGGTTATCAAGTCGCTGCTGGGACCTGGAAACCCTCCGTGGCACATGAAAGTCGGGCAGAGTCCAATGTTTCGTTTCATCTGGCATGATACATCACAATGTCCGAGCGACCTGCACTTCACAGCAATCTACCTGCCCCGCGCCGCTGAACGAATGCCATTTCGGTCGTCGTGGCTAGTGCGCATGAACCGCCCAGTCGCAACAAGAAACAGCAGGCAGGACACACAGACGGTCTTGGCAAGCGGAACAAAGTTGCGACAAACGGCATTGCAGGGCTGAAGCAATCGCCCGGGCGGGCCAAACAAGGCGCGCGCGCGGAACGCTGCAACAACTGCAAAAGGTACCTACCTACCTTTACCCAAACCCCAAGACGAGACACGCAAAAGGGGGAATAATAGAAAACATCACGCCACTGCACCGAGCCAAGAAAGGGGACGCGGAAATGCAACTGGTTCCCTGAGCCGAACGGGCAAACACTGTACCTGCCACACTGGACAAAACGGGCACCACCTCGTAAAAAAGTGGCCATACCTGCGGAGTCGATGCCCGGTTTGACCCCCCCCCCCCCCCTCCGTCGCTGTCACTTGTCACTCACTGGTCTCAATCTCAGTGATGCAGCCTTGCAAGTGCCGCCACCAGACACATGCTGCGGGCACCACACCCTCTTCCCGGGCTCCCCCCTGGCGCACTTGTAAGCATTATTCAGACGCCATTTTTGTTCAACAATGAATAGACCAACTTTTATTAAATCTCTCATCAACCTGCCAGACGTTATCCCTCCCACGGCCCAGAGTATCCCGGGCTGGTATTCGTACCTACATCACATTAAATGATTCTTTGCAGCCACATTCCCTCAATTGGTACCAGTGACACGCACACACACACACGCAACACACGCTGCATCTTTGGCTTCGCGCCTTCATTTGCCAATGGCTGTTGTATTGTATTGTGAACCCAAGTGCTCGCCATCGAATTAATGGAAAAAGAAAAAACACACACTAAAAAAACATGTCTCGTGCCCGAGCCTGTATCCATGTGCGCTCCTTGTCCAGAGCTATAAAAGTCCAATTAAAAAAATCAATCGATAAGAGCATCAGTGTTGTAATAGATTACATTACATCGATTGTCCAGTTCTCGCTTCCCAAAGAGACAAAAAAAAAATTGAATCCAAAATGCATCCCAGTTCTAGTCTATACGTCAATTGCCCCCTTTGCGCCGTTTACATCATAAGCGTCTCTTCCACAATTACTCTCTGCCTCGGCGAGAGAAAAGAGGGATCCGCGCATCAAGCTTCGTATTGCCTCCGGCCACACGGCAGTTGGGTGTTTCCTTGGCTCTAAAAAGCCAGCTTGTTCCCAACGCCCTCTGAGCCGTGGAGTCTTTCCACGCTAAACAGCTCCTCGGCCGGCGGTTCACTGTCAAGTCTCGGGACTCACCACTTGGCGGATTGGCCGTCCAATGGTCGTGTGCTTCTTTTCCGGCTCGCAGAAAGAGAATATTTGTTTTGGAAGAGTAGACGGTTTCGTTTCATGTCATCGTAAAGAGTCCTCCTTCCCTCCCCCGGCTTCCCAGCTTCCCTCTCCAATGGTTCTCGTCTCTGCCTTGTTGCCAGTCCAGGCTTGCTGCCGTACTGGTCATCCGGAATATTCGCGAACCGTGGGGAGGGAAAGAAGAGACGCGGGGGAGAGGGCGGGAGGGGCTGTCACTGAACAAGCTCAGGCCGGGCTGTGCTGTGTTCCCTGGACGGGGACATGTCTCTCATCGGGAAATGACGGCGTTTTGGGGGGCATCGTAGTACATGCCGGGGTACATGTTCCACCCTTGAGGTCGATGTTGCTGGGCCTGCTGCATGTAGCCTTGGGAGGCCAGCATGTCCTGCATGCCCTCAATCTCTTTGCTGTCGCTGATGCCGACGCCGCCGGTGCCCATCATGGAGCTGGGCACGCTGGTGGGAATGTAAGCAGCTGTCGGGCCGTATTCGTCCGTGTTGACAGATGATGAGGGGCTGGGGACGCTCGAGGGCAGAGCGGATGCCCAGGCCTCGCAGTTGGGCATGGGCACGTACTGCTGGGTGGCTTGGCTGTAGTCGGAGATGTAGTCGGCTCCCCCGGAAGGAAGCGGTGACATTCTGGGGCTTGGGATGGCGCCGCAACCATCTTCGTTGTAGGCTGACAAACATGACGTTAGCAGTGGTTGCGACGGTTGCGCAAGAGAGGCTGCGATGCAGTCGTTGCTCGTGACGACGGGAGGAGGAGTGACCAGAACCGAATAGTTCATACCTGCGGGAGCCGAGTAAGGAGATGAGGTTATGGAGACGCCCATGGATTCCTTGAGCCGGCGAAGCTCGTCCTCGAGGGCCTTGTTGCGGCGCAAAAGGTCCTGGACGGTTCTGTCGCGGCTATGGGTGCTTCGAAGGTCCTCAAGTTCTCTTTCGAGCCGCTCAATATGCTCCTTGGTTCTGGCGCGGATAGCTCGCTGGGCCTCTCGGTCATTTGCTCTCTTGCGGGCAAGCTGTGAGGGCGTCAAGGTCGAGACGCTTCGTGTGCCTGGGGACGAGCAGGGACAAGCCGTGTTAGACGAAGAAAAACGAGTACGTGTCCAAGAGGAAGGAATCGCTGCTTACCCTTTCGCTTGGAAGCGGGTTTGTTTGATTCTGCTGGCGATGATTGCGTCATGGCTGTGAAAAAGTTTTGGTCTCGTTGTTGTAAAGAGCCAGTATTCAACAGTGAGTGTGCTCTGACTGAGGGTGAGCTGTGGTGTATGGGTAGATGTTGGAGGTTGCAAGTGTCCAAGTAGACAGGTGGTATTGGATAGTGATGTTTGTTCTTTGTAAGTTGGGTGTAGAGCCAAAAGGTCCCCCCCCCCTCGGTGGAGAGTGACAGGCCCTGGATCATATATAGTCAGTTGCGATCCAAGTGTGAAGACTGTCGATGGGTTTACCCCAAACGGCAAGTGCATGCACTGGGCTGCACTTGCCAGACACCCTGGTCTCCAGGCCCCTCCAGCGCTAGGCCTGAACCAGACGATGCACCAGCCTTTTGGGGGGAGGGGCGCACTTACGGTACGGAGAGGTACGGAGTGCACTGAGCTACGTGGGTACGTGCTACGCCCACTCCAGACCCACCCATTTGTAGTGCCCAAATGCCAAGAGTCTCCACTCGGAGACTCTGCGTTGCCACCCCCCCCCCCCCCTTCTCGTCCTCCCCAAGTCCTGGATTTCGAAAAAGTTGGAGACTTCAGGACGCTCTTGGGACCCACTCCTTCTCTGTCGAAGGTTGGAAACCAACTCAAGGGTTGATTGACCTCCGTAATTGTTCTCAGAGTCTTGTCGCAAATGTCGGCAAGGTGGATGGATGGGCGCCATTCTCCTCGTCTCACGTCGACCTCCTCCACCCAGTGTCCCCAGCCGGTGCCTTTATCTGAGAATATCCGTGCATAACAAACGCAAGACGCCATTAACACCCATGGGCTTGGGGCCTCCTTGATGGCATGACGCCAAGTTTCTGCTTCATCCCCTGAGATTGCTGACGCTACCAGGCATCCCCCCCCGAGTTGTTCTCGCCATGTTACGTCGTCAGCCCGTGCGTGGGTGCGTGGTCAACCTTCTGAGGCAAAACAGCCTGCTCACAAATGAGGAATGAAAATAGAAAAAAAAAAGACCCAGCCAAATCGTTGCTTGCAAGGTCTTGGCATCGGCAAGCCCACGCCAAGAGACTGTTGCTCAGCATCACGATGCAGGCGCCAAAAAGCTAAACACTACCGGATGGAGAGGCATGCAGGACGTGGCAATACCCGCCGATATTGCCGGGCAACCTTTGTTGATGCCGTCGAGCAGTCGGCATGATGTCGGGAAGTTGCCAAGACGCTGGGAATGCGCACGCAGTCACAGGAGTGCCTTTGGGGCAGCGCCTTCGAGGCAGCGCCTTGGACCAGATCCGGCATCATTGCCCGTATAGTGCCCTTGCGGCCTGTATCGTAGCGTGCCAGTCACAGAAGCTGAACAACGGTTAGCCCAACTCTGGGCTCCGTATGGCGGCGCAACTGTGTGCCAGCCGACACGCTACGCCACACAACGGCTCCGATTCCGCCGCCCCTTTAGTCTACCAGACAACTGCTTATTTTTCGTTGGAGAGCGCCGTCATGTGGCTGAGGCGTTGCATGTATAGTACATTCCCCAAATTGGGCCTTGATTGCTGCGGGTGCGGCTTCCAGTGCATTGCCGAACCAAGGTGAGACAGGGCTGGGGAACCCTGGAATATACAAGAGAGCTAGTAAAAGAATCATTGCTTTTTTCTTGTTCCTATTCTTCTTGTTGTGTGTTATTCCCGACATTGTCTTACTCCAGTGGGTGGTGACGACCCAACGAGGATCAGAAGCGAGGGCGGTTTGCGGGGGCACCAAAGACTTGGGACCAATCTCTGCTCAATCTCAGAGGCCTGGCGCAATTTTTTTTTTTCTTTGAGCCTTTCCGCTTGTAGCGTTCCGCTGTGTCGGCGCCGGCGCTGAATGGCTGCCCTCCCTCTGCAAGTAAAAAGTAAGGTTCCCCGACCCTTCCCCGTTGCTGCCACTGTAGGTGCGCCGCAGCCTGCCCCCAGGCCTTGGCTGTGTGGCTCATCTGGCAGCATCTTCAACCTTCCAGCTGCCCCAAGATCCAAGTCGGTGGCCGTTGCTGGCGGTGGCGGCCGTTGTTAGCTGGGCATTGGGCCCAACGTATAAGCACCGCCACGGACGTCAAATCATGACTGGCTTACACATTCCTGTGGCTTGGATGCCAAGGCTCTTGCTCCGATGCTGCAAGAAGGTTTTTTTGCAACAGAATCAAATCTCGGCTTCAACAACCAGCAGTGTGTCAGCCGGGAATAAGCACGGCAAGCTTCTAGAGCTCGACCAGCCGCCCTCTGCTAGCCCATTTCCAGAGTGGCCCGCGGCTCCAGTTTGGAAAAATGATGAGCCGGGAATGCTGTTAGTTGGTGGACCGCCGTGGGCAAGCTAAAACCCGGTCAATCTGTCAACGTCGGCGATCAGAAAAGGCCACTTTTATTGCCCACCGTCGGAGCAAAGACTTCACGATGCTCAGGAGGTCGCGTGTGCCACGAACGCGGCACCAGCACTCGGCTCTTGTTAGCGGTGTAGATGGACTCGCGCTGCATTCTCAGATGGGATCGACCCCGGCGGCCGGGACCGAATGCTTCTTCTTCAGGGTGCACCAACGGTTCGGCGACCATTACCATGCAAGACATGTTACGCACCCAAACGGTCCCGCTCTCGCTCGCTTGAGCTGGAGCTAATAGTAATGAGAGACAATTTCTGGCCGCGTGGCATTTTCCCATGGGCCAAACAACTGGTGGGAGACGTCACCTAACCCGCCCAGAACAATTGGTCTCAGTCAAAGCCGCCAAACCTGCAAGCTAATCAGATTTCAGGCAGTCGACAAAATTATCAGTCGCAATGCGCATGTGCGGCCCCTTGCTTCCCTGGCTTCTTGTTCAGACGGGCTCTTATTAAGGGATCCAGCCGGGACCGCAATTAATACACAGCGTAGCCACATTCCGTTCTCATGCGTGGTGTAAATGGCGTGAATGGTGTGAATGGTGCACTTGTTCCAAAAAGCACGGCTTGTGGGTCTTGCCTGTTCTGGCAGATGCAGTCCCGGGCCATCGGTCAACGGGGTGGATGGCCTCTGCCCCTGGATGCTCGCTGCAGGCGGATCCCCCAGGGTCAGATCACCGTGTGTATCTCAGCGCCTAATAGCCTATTTCATGCCTGCCGTACGTGCCGCGTACGCAGCTTCCGCCACAACTTATCACATCATGCGTGCATGCGTGCATGCGAGATAAAATTGCTCTTTAAAATAAAAGGCACAATTTGAGGTACTATATGTAGACACCAAGCTGGCGCGCCAGGGTGCCGTAGCCGTGATGACTCAAGGCTTGCCCCAGGGTCAGGGTCGCAGTGTGAGCTTCGGCATTCTCCGCCAGGTGAGTCCTCAGGATGTTCCTTTATGCGCCTGATATTTGTTTCGTTTTGGTGCAGGGTTCGTCCAAAGCACAAATACATTGCATGTACATGCCTATTGGCTCCCGGGCGTTAGTGCCTTGCCCAGAAGCTTGGTAAAAAGAAAAGCCTGTCAACCGCCATCTCCTGCACATCTCCTGCACATCATGATGTATGTGCAATGCAGCGGCATAGACAATGTCTCAGGTCAGCCGCCGCGACAGGCACAACGCTACGGGATTCGTGGAGTGAGGTACAGAGGTGCTTCTGGCAGCTTTAGGTTGCATGGCACGCCACGCTCGGTGTAAGGGTGCGCCGAGCCTGCTGGTCCCTGTCGGCCCAGCCCAGTGGTAATGAACTTGATTGACCGAAATCTTTGCAGGTACAAGGGGTACATAGTACATACATACGCCGCAGGCGAGACAGAAAAGGTTGAATGGGTCCATGGGGGATAGTACGATGCCATATTACCAACCATGTGGGGGGAGGGCGTTGGCCAGTTGGTCTTTTGGTCTTTTTGCTAGCTCAGCATCGTGTTGGGCGCCGTCGCGGTTTAGCTGTCCCAAGCTGTTTGCCTCGAGATCCAGATTCCTGGTGTTGGTGTGAGGCGAGCGCAATGGTCACTCCGAAGTCGTCTGAGCCCGCCACACCCGGTGGCGTCAGTTACGGAGCAAGAGGCGGTCTGGTGCCCTTGTGCTAATAACTGGCCAACACCTGAAGCCAAAACAAGATGGGCGATGCGCCAACGCTGACACGACCCAACTCGAAGCTTCACCGGCGGGTTTCTGTGGTTTCTGTGGTTTCTGTGCTTGGCCGATATTTCCATGCTGCACCACCAAGAAAGAGACGTCTGTCAGATACCAGCGGGAGCAAGTGGCTCTAGCCCACACAGCCCAACCTTACGAAGCGCTAGGCACTCAGCACTCGGCACTCAGTAGACGAATGCCAAGAAGCTTCTCTCACCTAGTATGCAATGTGACTGGCGGCGGCCGGAGTAGAGACAAGATGGTGTGCCGTGCCACGTTTTCTCCAGCTTTTGGCGTGGGCCTTTTCTCCTTTCTCCCAGAGGCAACGGGGCTGGTCCCCGTCCCCGTCCCAATTCTTAATCAGCACAGGCATTTCGACCTGCTGATGTTGTAAACTTTCGACTCCAGTGGGTTTGAGCTAGATTTCCCATCAGGCGACTATTACGAGAAACAACTTGGCGCAAACCTCCGGTATCGTCTGATTGCGCTGATTGAGACATCAACGGCCGTTGCCCGAGCTGCTTATGCCTACGCGGCAGCAGTCGTCATCTATTAAGAAGGCAATCAAACCTTTCGAGCAGCCTCTCATTTGGCCTCAGGGTGCTTCAGCGGTGCATGAAGCTCCGAGATGATCTGGGCGTGCCCCCAAAAACTCGGTGAATTCGTGGCGCCTGCCTCACCCAGATGCAACAAGTGGATGATGCGCTCATGGCCTTGCCAAGGTCAAAAAAAAATGTAAGCCATGCTGTATTGTATGTACGGCTTTGCCGTCGGACAAAGGCGACGTCTGGTCCTTTGGGGTGCATTCCTCGACCACGGCCGTAGCACGGAGGTGTAATACACTGGTCAGGCTGCTGCCGGGTACGAACCCTGGTGGCTGAGAACCATTGCGCCGACACAGCCTGGGGCGGGCCGCAAAGAAGGGGGGGGGAGAAGGAAAAAAAAAAAAAACAGACCTAAAAAGCCTCCCAAGAGTAGCGGCCTTTTGTGACTGATGAGATGCTGTGAGGCAACGAGCGTCGACGTGCTGGGCATTGCGTAAAGGCGAAAAATTTCCGACGGAAATGTGGGCACCTTGGGAGGGTAGAAGACGGTAGGCGGGACCCAAGCTCCTGTGACAGGCCAGGGTCCACGCTGCCTACAATGTTGCCACACACTAGCCAGGGTTGGGACAACATTGAACGGATGGAGCGGATTCTCGCCTAAAAAGTAGCGCCAAAACGTAAGGCTACAGGCCCGGCAGAGCTGCACACCGAGCTGCAGCCCGCTGAATGTGCTGCAGGTGCCAGCGCAATACAGGGCTGTGTGGTCCTGTGAAGCTGAAGGTTTTGCGCTCAAGTGCTTGCTGCTGCTCCTCCCGTTGCAAGTGCCGACGTTGGTGGGCGCATGTGGAGACGTGCTCCTCCCTCGCCTCGTCGGAATCTTCGCCGGGGGTCAACGTCCAATCTACGGTCGGCATTACAACGACAATTTGAGCTAATTATTGCGCTTTTATCTCATGTTTTGTCCCTTTGGACGCTCTGCCAAATGTGTACTCCGTATCCCCCCTAAAGATGTTTGTGGCGAGTGCATGAAACTATGCAAAACCCCCGTCAGGAACTGGCGTAGCAAGTGTAATCATCCGGCCGCATGACCATGGGGATGACCGCATTAGCTTTTCAGTTGGCAAGGCAAAGCGGACGGTTTATGCATCGTGAGCTGACAAAGACTGCCCATTATGGGAGGGGGGGTGCGCCGTCCTGTCCTGTCCTGTCCATTTTCGTCCACGTTCCTTTTTTGCCTCCCCGGTTTCGCTGGCAGCTAAAAACCACCTCCCAAAGGAGACCTTTCCAGCACCTTGTGTATGGCTCTTGAGAGTTTGCCGTTTGTCAGTCTCCACCTTTTTTGTCTGAGCCACACCTGTTGTCTGCGCCACGTTCAACTCCCACCTATGCCGATTTATCCATGGTTCAACCGGTGACTTGTTTGGCCATGCCAAGCATTCTTGCAAGGCTGTGCCTGGCACGAGGCTTTGTGCTTATGGCATCAAAAATGCTGCTTGTCAACGCCTCGTGACCCAAGGTTTGTAATTATTCTGGCGAGCTTGGCAGTGTTCACAAAGGGTATCAAATCCCCTTTATAGGCTTTGAAACGAAATTTGGATCATTATTTTTATCCTGCTATTTCCGGGTTGTCGTCCTTCACAGCCTCCACCAGCTCTTCCATGCTGCCCACCGTCGTAGGTCCTGCCATGCCTTCCGGAGGCAGGGCCCATGTCGGGAGCGGACTCCGATACGACCAGGCGCCGCCTGCGTCTTCATACCGCAAGCTGTGAAGCCATAATGAGAGCTCATGCATCCCGGGGTCGGAGTACAACGGCGTAGCGCATATCTCGCATGTCTCGCCCGTCATCTTTTCCGCCCGCTTCTTCTCGTACTTGTCCACCATCTCGTCATAGTAAACCACAGCTTGTGCCACCTCTTCTTTGCCCATACGCGACAGCCTGCTAATGACGTCTTCGTCTGTGTTGATGGTGCCATCTGCGTCGTCACGTCCCAGGTTGAACCCCCAAACTCGCTGGTTGGCGTATATCGGGTCGTTTTGGATAGGGTGGCCCAGATATTGCAGGTGAACTCTAAGCTGATGAGTCCTACCCGTCACGGGAAGACATCTTACAATGGAATATCCTCGTTTGTTAATCCAGGGCTTGCCGTTGTTCTCGTCCCCGGCCTCGGTCGGCAGCCGTGAAAGTTCTTCATCCGTGGGTTCTTGGTCCGCCTGTTGGTCCTTGGGGGGGTAGTACGCCAACCGTTTGAACACTGTTCGTGCCGCCTTGCCCTCGGCGCGTACACGGTTGAGGCCGAGCTTGGGGGATATCGCAAGGATGGGTTGATCGCAAACCACCTCGCCCTCTGGGAATTCACCCACCACCCGGGCCAGGTATTCCTTTCGTACCGTCCGTGATTTGATCTGGTTGCCCAATGCCTCGGCAGCCTTGACGCTCTTGGCGACAAACATGATGCCGCTGGTCAGTCGGTCCAGTCTGTTGCACGGATACGGCACGAACTCTGGCCCGCGCTCAGCCTTCATGATTTCCAATACCGAGTTGAACTTGTATCGGCCCGCGGGGTGGACGGGGACCCCGGACGGCTTGTTGATGACAATCATGTCTTCGTCTTCGTGGATGATTCCCACGGGGTCCGACGTGACAGGCGGCTCATGCCGGTGCATCGTGTGCGAGATTAAATCACCGTTTCGCAGAATGTAGTCGGGTCCAACCTTGATCCCGTTGACAAAGATGTCCCCTGTTTCCATGGATGATCTGTAGTATTCGGCAGGTCTGTCTCTGAACTCGGACTCAAAAATCTCAATCAGGGACCTTCCGCGCCATCTCTCCTTGCAGTACGTGTTGTATGTCCAGTAGTACGGCCGGACTCGTCGCAAATCGTCTTCAAAGTAGTATGGAGGCGGCCATGGGGATGTGGTGGGGGTTATCGTTGCAACATTTGGGCCTGCGGCGGTCTTTAAGGGGACGCCCCTGGCTTTCGCAGCCGCGCGCTGGGAATTCTCCTTTTCTTGAGCAATCTCAGCAGCCGTGGGAGTCGCTGGTGTCGACGCTTCCGGGGTTGGTGCAACAAAGGAGTCGCTTGGTGCAGCCGTCATGGCTGCGACCTGCTTCAGTAGGGCTCCAAAAGCTCTTGATCCAGCTCGTATGAGCATCTATGGTCGAGATCTGGGTTATTCGAAGCCGGAACCCTTTTGGAGCAACGCTAGGTTATAGATGACCATGTATCAGAGTCAGTTGGTAATGACCAAAGTCATCCCACCAAAGACCCCCTGCCAATCTGGAAAAAAATAGGCGGTCAGTAGCGGCAGAGTTGCTCCGCTCGTCGGTGGGTGGCCCGAATAAGCTTAGATTGGGTATTGGGGGGACGCTGTTTGGTGAGATCCGTCCGCAGCATCGCTGACTGGCTGATGTATTAAAGTCTGGAGACTTTGCAATGTCTGGTAGGTTCAATCAGGCCTGCTTCCATCGCTCCCAGTGTCTCCTTTCAGGCATCACCTGTCTCCGACCGGGCTTGTGAATTGAGGAGGGAGACGCTACCAGCGTGCCGCGCGGCCAGGCAACCACCATTGAAGCCAATTCCAGGCAGCTCAACTCGGGAACTTTCTCCGTGTTAATCGCAGCCTCGTGGTGAACCATGATAGCACATCACCGGAGCTAGACCTGATACACTGGAAAGTGACCCCATCTGATATTGGAAGCTCTCGAGAGACGACCAACACAGTCGACGGCCATCATGGCAGATGCCTCGGCGTACAGCACGGCCAAGGGCAGCGAAGAACACATCCTTCAACTCCCGGGAGGCCGCCAGCTCGCATACGCGCACAATGGGCCGTCCCAGTCGCGCACAGTCGTCATCTTCTTCAGCGGCATCATGAGTGTAGGGACAGCATATGATGTCCCAGAGCCGTGTCGCAAACTCGGGGTCCATTGGATTGCTCCCACTCTGGCGGGCAACGGCAATACCAGCACGCGGGACGGCAAGATTCCTTACTACGTGGGCCTCGCGCGGGATACATGCGCCCTGTTGTCGCATCTGTATCCCAGCAATGCCTACGACGAGATTTACGTGGCCGGAGGCTCGTACGGGACTGTTCACGCTCAGATGCTCTACGGTGCGCCGTACGACTTGTTTCCGCCTGGTCGCAAGATTGTGGGCTGCGTTCTGCTTGCCGGCTTTTCTCCCTTCAAGTATCACAGAGACCATGCCAAGTCTCTGAGCTGGGCCAACTGGTTGTCAGTCGGCCCTCCAACGCAGCTCATTCCGTTTCGTCTCCTGCAGAGGGCATTCAGCACGGTTTTTGCCTCCAAGATGAAGACTGAGGATGGCGCCAAGCAGTTTCTCAGGCAGACCTTGTTCGACATGATGGATGAGGACGAGAGAGCCACGTTCGCCGGGTGGCTCAAACGCAAGGGCATGCTCGAGGATGAGTTTGTTAGTCGGATGGCCCGTGGAACGGTGAGGTGTTGCAAGAGCTGGGATGGGTTCATGGAGGTTGCCGATGTCATGCATTCCGATTGGGGATTTGAGCCGTGCCGCTTAGACGATGAGCACAGCTCGAAGCCGATGCTTGTGGTTGGTTCGGCCAGTGACCAGATTGGCGGCGCGACAAACAGCTGGTTGGTAGCCAATTACAAAGCCGCCGTGGCCAAGAGTATCCCCGGTGGTCACATATCATCCCTGTACTATATGGACGATATATTCGCGGAGATATTGGCGTGTAGGTTCAAGCCCCTCTCTGGCCATTGAATACCGGTACCGGCGGGTGTGCGCGTGGCTGACTTGATTCTCCAAATACCAGAGGCACGGGTGCAAAGTAGGGCCCCATGACGGGACCAGCTTTGCGTGCATCAACATGTCAGATAGCGTGCCCATGATGAAATTCCAAATAGGCAATAAAGCCCAGGCCACCCACATGGATACCTGGGTACTTGGGCGTAACTCTACGACCATGGCGCAGATGCTCGACTTGGACTTGTGGTGACATGTCGGAAGCAACAGTTGATAGCTACCCTGGATACTCGAGTACTGGTGCAGTGGTGCCCCAGTTGTGGTATGGCAACTCGGCAGCCACCGCCGCCCTCATTGGGGTTCCCCATGCACATCAGCCAATGACCTGCTTCCCCACGCGCCCCCAGGCGTCCCCAGGACCTCGGCTTGGACAAGATTGAAGGCAGCTCAGATTCAGATTCACCCTCAGATTCATTCGCATTCAAACACCATCACCGAGCACGCGAACCAACCCCTCGACACCCTTTCAAGCCGGCGTCATACCCGCCTGTCCCCCGACTGCGTGCCTCCCTCCTAGTCCAAGCTTTGGAGGCTGGAAACTCTGCGAATTGACCATCCCGTCCAAAGAGCACACTCCCATCCGTCCCAGATATCTCCATCGCCATCCAGCCATCGCCGCCGCCTTTAGTGCCACCAGTACCGTCAATCTCCACCATCTGGCTGGTGCTCCGAAACTTGGGAGCTTGTCTGCGTCGGCCACGCCCTCTGCCACCCTGCACTCAAAATTCATTGATTCTGGCTGGCATTCCCGTCTCTCTGGATTTGGCCAAGTTTCCCTCTTGTCCGCACCCCTCATTATACTCTTGCCGGCACCACCGGTCCTCCTCCATCTCCGAGAGTGGCTTGGTCCTGCAGATACCACCACATCTGCCCGTTTTGTTTCAAGGCTCAGTTGGCAAAACTTTGGTGACAAACATGGCACCTTTGGCCGACAAGAAGTCTCGCACGCGCGAGGATTACCCCTACATTCTGGACTACCGCACACGATGGTAAGTCTCATCTATTAGGATGCACGTACCCATGCCATGCCATGTGTTGGTGGTTATATCACAACTCGAAATGTGGCTTGCCCAAGCTTCGTCGCCAACAAACCTTGGCCCAAAGGGCCATTAGTGCCTGTGCGCAAGGCCTCCAACGCTGATGATGTAATCCGGTAGGAACGATAACGACATGTACGACCACGTGAACAATTCCGTGTACAACTTCTTGTAAGTCGCGGCTCGCGTGCGGTATCATCGCGTCTTATACGGGGCCTGACGCGATTGCAGATTCGACTCGGCGGCCAATGCCTACCTTGCGGAATACTGCGGCATCCATCCGCCAAACTCGCCGTATCACCCTCTTGTCGCACACACCAGCACCAACTTCTTCTCGTCGATTGCGTATCCTGCCGTGGCAGAGGTGGGCGTGCGCGTGACCAAGCTGGGCAACTCGAGCGTCAACTTTGAGCTTGCTCTGTTTGAAAAGGGCGTCGAGGGCGTCAAGGCTGTCTGTGACTTCGTCCACGTCTTTGTCGAAAGAGCCACGGGCAGGCCCTCCAAGACTGGCATGGCCCCGGAGCTGAGAAGGGGGTTGGAGAAGCTGTGCAATGGTGCTGAGCCGTTGAAGTCGAAGAGTAGATTGTGAATTTTCTCCTTCTGAGCGTGTGTGATTTAATAGAGGATACCTGTATAAAATGCCAACATGGCTGACGCGTGTATGTGTGCGAAAAAGTGTAAGCGGCAACGACGGATGTGTATATTCACTGTGGCAACTTTGGAGACTTCAAGTTCAAAGGGGCAGCGTATTTGGGACTCATCTGCGCGGGACTGTAAGCAGTGATTCCCATCTTGGGCACAAGGAAAGACGCAGCGTTTATGATGGAGCCAGAGAGACACTAACGGCCGCTGCCCACTTGATTCACGACTATCAGGGTACAAGAAGCAGGCAGCATGAGATTAAACCTGGAGATTACGCAGCACTCCCATGCCGGCGTGTGTTGCAGAGAACAAAAAGTGGTGGTAATCAACTCGAGAGCTACCCTCGTGCGCAGCAAGTCTTGACCCAAGAAGAAACGTATCAAGTTGCCGCAACGCCCAAAGTAGAGACTCTCACTTCTGCAACTCGTAGAGCTTGAGCTCGCCGCCCTCCTCGCCGCTGGCAAACATGCGCTCCAGAAACTCCAAGTCGCGCAGAGCCTCCAGGGGGCTCTGCAGGGGCACCACCTGGCCCTTTCCCTCGGCGATGCTCCTGGCCCAGGCGTCAACCTCCTCCCTGACGCCGCTCGTCTTGTCAAACGTCTTGTCGACCCTCTCGGCGCCGTCCCTGGAAACAGTCACCACGTCCCCGTCCGACTTGACGCTGCCCCCTTCGCAGGCCACTTCCCACTCAAAGGCGTCCGTCAGCGAACCCGCGGAATGGCAGTAGGTGCCCGTGGCGCCCGACTCGGTCTTGACAATGGCGGTGACGGTGTCGATGGGCGCGAGGTGGGCATGCGTCAGGTTTGTAAACGCCCTCACGGAGACGGGGGCGTTTGCGGCGCCGCCGAGGAGCAGCCTCGTCGCGGCCGCGTGGTGGACGCCGCCGTCGAGCAGGAAGCCGCCCTGGTACTCGGGCTTGGTGCGCCAGCTCGTCTTGTAGTACTTGTTCTCCTGCTTCAGGAGCCCCATCACCTTGGCGGAGAAGTGGGTTACGCGGCCCAGGGACCTGACCTGCTCCGCCGCGTAGAGGAAGCGCGGGATGAAGCGGAAGTTCTCGGCGACTGCGAAGATGGGCTTCTCGGGCAGCTCGTTGTACCACGCGATGAGGGCCTGGGCCGCGGCAATGTCCTTTGCGATGGGCTTCTCGGCGAGCACGTGCTTGCCCGCGGCGAGGGCGGCTTGGATAAAGGCCGGCTGCGAGACAATGGGCAGCGCGATGATGACGGCTTGGATGTCGCTGCGGGCAAGCAGGTCCGCATAGGTCTTGCCCGAGGGCGAGTCCTCCGAGTAGAGGTCTGGCGCCGGCGCGTCCTTGATTTGGGAGGCAGTCTCCTGCGCAGACTTGAGGGACCGTGAGTAGAGGGCTTTGAGGCCGAGGCTGTCGTTGCCCAGCACCGCCGGCTGCGAGGGGGAGGGAGGGTTAGCTTTCGATTCATCTGATCGGCTCTGGAGAGTAGCTCACCAGGTGTTCGGCCTTGACAAAGATGCCGCTGCCGATGATGGCGACCCCGATGGATTGTGCCATGGTGGAAACTTGGGCTCTGGGGGAGGTGTCTGTGGCTCTGCCTTCACTTGCTCTGGGGTCAGTTTTGCAGTCTCTGAGAACTTGAGGCCTTGTCAAGTTCTCTATGCCAAGCCGAGGATGAGTGAGGAGCTTCAAATGCGGGACCTGAATTTGTGTTTAGGCTATTGTAGCAAGGCGCTCGAGTTGGTGGGTCTGCTGTTCAACGTCATTCACATCACACACATGCACTGTGGCACATTCGGCATCTATCGTATTGTAAATCGCTTCAACATTAATGAATTGCCAAGTTGCTAGTTGGATATCTTAAGTGCAGGGTCCTCCGTTTGGCCCGGTGAGATTGTATCTTTATTGCCCCAAAACGCCACGCATTCAAATTAAAAAGAAGAAAAAAAAGTCGGGTGTGACATGAGCTGAAATTTGTTCGTTGGAACTATTGTGTATGATATTGCTGAAAGTTGAATGAAGGTTGATGCTGAAGTTGATGCTGGTTTGGTAGAGATTGGTGGTCTTGCGGTATTTGATGAGTGGGATATTGTGATTGTTGCTGCTGCTGTTGCTGCCAGTTTTGTTGAATCTGAGCCGATGATTGCAGGACTAAATATCCAGGCCCCAGCATCGGGTGTGGTGCATATTGCCATGTCGTTGTGTCGAGCTCTCGGGGAGCAATCATGGTCGGTTGCTGAGCTGCGAGTTCGGGGTATTGCCAATGCGGCGTCTGCTGGGGCATGTACCAGTTCGGCGGCATCGGTGTCTGTTGCGGGTATTCTTTGTGAGGGTAAAGTGCGTTGTGGTATATCGTGCCAGGTGCCAACACCGGTGATGGCCCATTCGTAAGCGTCGAGGCCATGGTAGACGTCATTGTCGATATGCTGCTCGCCATCCAGGGCTGATGCGTCGTCCATACACCCTTCCTCCGCCGGATGCCAATGACTAGCAGCATGACCAACTGCGTAAATCGAATCCATGTATTGCCGACGGCATCCACCATATTCCACCAAAGAGGAGTGCCTCCTGCGGGCAAGATCCAGCGGGTGTATAGAACGAGGAAAAAAGTCCATCGGACAAAGTCCAATATTGTAACGGTGAGGTAGAGGATCGCCACCTAGGTGCAGCTGGTTAGTCCATTGTCGTATGGTGCGTCAAGGAGGTAACAAGGGCCACCTACATGTTTGGTGAGCACGCCAGCCTTGTGGTTGTGCATGACAAACGACGCATACGCGACCTGAAATACAGACACAATCCACCCGGGAATATAGAAACAGGCCCCGAGTTTGCCAACAACCTTTAATGACTGAGAGAGTTGAGCATAGCTTGAGTTGCTTTCGGTACCGTTCCAATATGCCACCCATGACGCTGTCGGCTGTCCAAAATATGCCAGGGCAAGAGTGAGTAGAATAATTGCCGTCGCATATGCCGTGTACCGCAAGACGACTTGATACTTGGATGCTTGTCGATCCCGCACTTGCATGAGACCATTTCCGAGCTCAACGAGCAAAACGATGAAAATGACATCAACGAGGTGCTCAAACAGATTGCCGGTAAAGCTGAGATACCGTTCGTTTCGGATAACGCCACTAATTTCATCGTGGGTGTGGTGTACTGTGTCATAATATCCAGCATCGTCTTGCCAAGAGTCAAGAATGACGTTGAGAGAATCGGCGGCAATGATGCAGCTGAGGGAGCTGTTTAATATTAGCAGCGTGACCTCCATTTTTCCCCCATCGTGTACTACAACACACACAAGGTCACGACTAAAGTTTGGCGGCAATCCGCAAGCACGATTGAAATGAACCCATGCTTCATCGCCGCTCAATCCATCAGGTATGCGCCAAGCACCATTCTTGCCATGTGGGAAAACAAGTGACTTACACTATCAACAACGGACAGCAGGCTTTCAGCCATAGAAAGGCTTGCCGGGCTGGGTCACCTCGGCGACGTGCCAGGACCAAAATCAAGATTCCCAACAAGATGATGGGTATTACAGCGAAGCCCGTAACTGCTGCGTGGACTGTGGTCCATAATTGGGTATCTCGCATGACGCCGACAACGACGGCGCTTGGTTGCTGGTGAAGAGGCGGTTATTGGACACCAGGTAGTCGACCCATGGCAGCAGGCAGAGACCAGCGGACGCGGTTGAAGGTTGTTGGAAAGAAGAATCTTGGTCAAGGCTGCAGATGTTGGCATGTATCAAGGCAAGGCGACGAGAAAGCAGGCTTCCAACAACAACGAGAAAAGCAATGGCCAGGGCAAAGCAAGCGAGAGTCGCTGGGAGCCAAGCCGCCTTGTTGGGCTGGGGCCGGGCGGGCAATTAAAAGCGAATGTGGTTGGTATGGGCGGTCGAGGAGTGAACTGGAAGCCAAGGCAGGCCATTGCCAAATAGGACAGAAAAGGGAAGAGAGGGAAGAAAAACGGAAACCGAGGACATGGTACGGAGTACGGAATACGGAGTAGTCTGTGAGTGCTCGTCGCCAGATGAGAGTGAAGTGAGACAAGTCCGGGGTCGGTCGAGGCTTCTGGTGGAGTGGGAAGCATAACTTTGTGTGAATAGAGTCTTGTTGGTGTCCCTTGGGTATTCCTTTGGTGGACACTGATGGAGTGAATGCGAGTTGCTCTGGTCCTGTTTGGGAGAGGCATTCGACAAGGTGGCGTACGAGGCGGGCGGACACGGGCCAGCATGTCCAAGATGACGCCCTGCCATTGGCTGCGCGAGGTGGGTTCATTTGCCAGAGCATGCCTGGAGAGGGTCCATGTCTTAGTTGCGCATTTATTGAGCCGCCAGAAGGGGACAAGCAGCCCAGCACCTGCAACATGTGAGAAGTGAGAGGGCGACGGGGAAAAAGAAAAGGGAGAGGGCAAGAGAAACACGGGAGGCTCGCTGACAGGCTCGCTGACAGGCAGCCGGGGCAGGGCAACTGGGAACGAGCCAGTGCAATCAATGCGGCAAACAAAGTTGGCGTATTGTGCTGTCTGTCCGACGCTCTCTCTGGCTCTCGGATAATAGCAAGCAGACAAGCAGCGTTGCACTGCATCACGCCAATCGCGCTGCCGTTTGTCAAGAATTGGCCGCGCATCAATTCATGACGACCATGCGAGATGAATGGCGGTTCTACGCAGCACAATAGCCCCGAGGCGATGGATGTGTCGCACGGCCCTTGCAGGAGGTGATGGAGCTCAGCCATGATGATTTGCGAGGCTGGGAAAGGCCTTGTTGCAGCCTGTTGCTTTTTTCCCTGCCCGTCATAATTTGGCATTGTACTGCCTTGTACGGAGCAGCCTCCAGCAAACTTTGCAATCGTGACACATGACCAGCCAGGCTTTAAGAGACAGAGTTGGCCAGCGCGCGCAGAGCTCCTTCCCTTGTACAGAGTACGGAGTACCTGTCATGCAGATGTCTACAGTCCGTGTATGAAAAACAACGGGTGGTGCCTTCCGCCGGCAATTCCCAGCGCGCAGTGCATTGTCGTCATGTCTCTGCTCGCCATACGCACCAGGCCTGCCCCCTACATGGCTGTTGAATGCGCTGCTTTACCGTATGCCGAGATTATCCTGCGACCCGTTGCCCATCATCATCAGCGTCTGTCCCACGTCCAGGAGCACAGCGGACTACCAACAAGCTCTGGGGGCTGTCGCTGTAGCTCACTGGAGCTCGAGTGCCGCTGCAGGGATGAAAAGTGGAGAGTGCCTGGGCGGTCATGGCGGCCCGGTTCTTCTCTTGTTGACAGCTGGCAACCGCAGGGATTGAAGCGAGTCGACCAGACGCTAAGACTGAACGGCCCAGGTTCTGTACGCAGTACCTAGTACGTTCTGTTCTCTTGCCTCCTTCCACTGGGCGCCCGGAGTTTATGCACGGAATCAAGATACCGAGCAACTGCAACTTCACTTGCTTCTGTATCTGCCGGGTGCCGAGCAGGGGGGGGTGAAGAAGGGGCACAAGCGCCAAGTTGGATGTTCTCTGCTCAGAGTTTTCCCCTCCTCTTCATGCGTCATTACCGTTCGCCGCCTCGCCAACTCCCCGTTCAGCATGATTCCGACATTGAAATGTAAAAGCCGCTGTTGGTTGGTCTAGTCGCCCGGCGATCATTACCGCCCAACCAACATGTCGCTTGTTTTTGATCGGCGCATGTCTCTGGGGGCCCTTTTTATGCGCGCCGTTCCCCGTCCCACGCCCTTGAGTACCAAAGTCTTTGCCAGTATGTTTCGAGTCCGATGATCGCGGTGTGCGTGCGCGTGCGCGAAACCTGAAAACAAAGGTCTTGATTTACGACTGCTGAGGGGAATCCCAGACATGCTGACCAACAAAACAAACCAGTTGTGTTGTCCTTGCGCCTTTCTTGCCTCCTTTTGCCTCCTTTTGCCTCCTTTTTGGTTCCACGTTACGAGGCGGTTGGTGCCCTCCGAATAGGTGAAACCTATCGTCTCATGCACATTCCAGTCGCCCAACCCAGCAGCAAGAGGGTGCGTCACAGATTCCGGCGTTGCCTTTAGAGATGGACACTGCCCGCGCACCCGAAGAGCCTTTGTTTTGTTTCTCATCAGACGGACGGCAATGAGCCGCAGCCGTTGTGGCGATGCTTTCAGCTGGCCCTTCCGAGACCATGGGCGGGCGGCATGGCCGTGGCGAGGAATCCAAAGCCATGCGATGCGTCAAGAAGACTCGTGTAGTTGAAACAAGGTGATACGTAGACTGTAAGCGCGCCGGTTTTCCTGGCCGTTTCTTATTCTGCAGCATCCAATCCCAACCCCCGCGCTCAGCATTTATGCTTCACCGCCAGACTATGGCTCCCGCCTATCCTTTCCGCTTTGGCAGTATTCATAGACATAAAAGGCACGTTTTATTCTCCCCATGTTACTAGTCCCAATTCTGCCATGCTCACCTGCCATGACTTCATTCCGTACCCAGCCACGAATCCAATGCAATGGCCTCCGATATCAGTTCGTCCGTCACGCGAGGGGGCTTGTTGGGGGCCATGTATGTATGTACTCCAGGCTGGCCAAGGTGCAATGCGCCTGCCCCGTGATGGGTCCAAAAAGCAAATAGATCTTCAAACAGAAAGGAATTCTCGTGCCAACAGCGTCGTATCGCACACGCCCAACTACTTGGTCTGATGAAACATGTCGGCTCTTTTCGTTGGCACCACGGATATCCCCGCCCCTGCACTATCCAGTTTGCTGTGCGATACGGCGAATTACATGTCAACTGTCAAGTCTCTGTTTGCGTTGCTCGTGATTAGCTCCTGGTCCATATCTCTTGAAGCTTATTCCAAGCGTCCGCAGTTGGTGGCATGTCCGCACATCAAGGCAAAATGACAAGTGTAAACCCTATCGAGTCAGCAGAAAGAAACAGGAAATTAAAGCTGTTGCAACCTGTCACAACGGCAGTTCACGTCTCGTCTGTGCATGAACGGATAGTGTCATTGCAAGTTGGTTTTATACCCCCATTAGAAGCTTACCCTGCACCTCGACGAAGGTCGTATTCTCGAAACAAAAAAACCGAGTTGAAAGTCGGAACAAATATGCAAGACAAGCCAACTTTTCGTCCCCGCAAGAAGAAGAATCAAGCCAGTTCCTCAAACCGGTACAGTTGTTCCACGCACATCCTCACAGCATACGCGAGCCCCTCCTCGTCCGTGTCGAAATCATGCCTTCTCCGCAGACATACTTTCGCAATGCCGTTGGCGAATTTCCGCGTCGGGAGGTTCTCTGCCTCTCTTGTTCGGGATCGGCGCACGGGCGAAACCCATCTCGCGCGTGGGGGCGAGGCGAAATGGTCAGATTGAAGCATTGCTTTTTACGCTGCAAGTGTCTTGTCGTTGCTTTTGTTCTTCTTCCCTCTCCCCGCTCGCTTTCCCTTGAACCAAATAAATGCCGTATACGGAGCCGCAGGGAGCGCAAGTGGAGTTGATTTGAAAGTTTGTCGCGCCCTTGTTTCGGAGAAGGAAAAAAGGGAAAAAAAAATATAGAAAAGGTTGGATATGACGGTTAGAATCTGCGCCATCGGCAACTCCAACCTTGACCTGCCAACTCACCCGCCCGCTCTATTATATAGCAAGGCGCGGTACTCCGTAGTGATAGGCCAATGCTGCGCTTTGCTTCGTCTTCCCGTCATACACACAAAAAACCGCTGGCAAGACGTGTATGGCCAGCGCCGGCGGGGGAACGAGGACAACGTGGCACTGCATGCATCCAAGCCAATGGGTGCTCGGGACGGGCCCTACACCGTATGCAGGACCTGTGAGAGTTTTTTCCCCACGTCCATGGCAGTCATGCGTGGGCAGCCTTTCAACCTTGTTTTCCTCTGGGCCTTGCGACACAAGATAATGCTTAGCCCGCGTGCTGAGTTTCCATGTGGCGCAAACTGCTACCAATACCCGAGCCGTAAATTCTTCATGCATTGCCGCCATGATTGTTTCATGCCCATGTTGATACACTACAGGCCAACAGGCTTATGCAGCTCCATGGCGTGGGACATGAAGTACCAGACGGAGCGCTGAAGGTTGAGAAACGTTGGGGGAGCCTTGATTCCGCGCTCCGGCAACTCAAGAAAGCTCGCAGGGAGAAGCAAAAAAAGGGCTTAAAATTGGGTTTCCGCAGCATGAAATATCCGACTTGCCCCATAATGCAAAATCCTCACACAGCCTTGAACGCCTGTGTGACATTTATACCTCTTCAACCTCCCTTCTCATTTCTCCGTCATCATATCGATGATCCGGCAACTCTGGCATATTCTCCTTGAAAGCAAACCCGTGTTCTTCAATCGTCTTTTCACCTCCAAACGCAGCGCTCACTGTGCCCCTGGGCTTGGTTTCTTTCCCTTCACGCAACCAGGCCTGGACTTTTAAAGCAGCGGACGCAATCTCGGAGGCAACATGCCAATTTTCAGTGCCCATGTACGTAAACGTCGTCACTGTCAATGTTTTGACCATTCTTGCGTGGATAGTCGCATGGCACAGCGGCGCAATGGCAATGTTCATCCACGCGTAGATGCCGCTTAAAGATGACCACCTATCCAATCCAGCTGCCCAGGCAAAACTCCAGATTCGAACAAACTCTGCTTCATTACAAACCCGCTGGGTTGGGACTCTTTCGAAGATAGCCCTGGTCCATATCGTTGCTGTCATGCGAACAGCGAGATACACCATGTCTGGTGGATCATCAGATGACTTGGCTGCCGTCGAATCTGCGGCGGATGATCTCTTGCATGTCACAGCCAAGTCGTCATTTTCCTGCCGCTTTCGTTTTTGGCCGGCAGGGATATTGGATGAGAGATCACAGCCACCGTCTGACTCCAACATGACCTGATCGGGCAGTGACTGCAAAAAATCAAGCATTGATGCTGCCATTATATGCACTGTCTTCAGTTGCGCAGCGTCTGCGTCATCTGGCAACTCGACCACTGCTTGAAGGAGTGATCGCATGCTGTCCAACATCTCAGAAGTCTTCATATGCAAGCGGAGCGAAGAGGATGGAATAAGAAAGGGAGGGCAATTAAAGAGCAAAGGCGAGTTGAAGTTGACCTGCAATGGTATCCGGAGAGGGTCGTCGAATTCGAATCCAGGCTGGCCAAATATCATAGGTTCCGTGTCGTGAGACAATGCAATTACGGCATCATTTCTGATGACAAGGTCAGCAATCTTTTGGACCCATACAATAGTTCCAAGGCAGTATTCAAGGCGCCATGCAACTCACAATAAGGCAATCTTGCTAGTATAGCCCTCCATTCCAAGGTTCTGGCAACCCCCTCGGTGTTGTATCATGGTCTTGAAGCCCTTCATGTGAGCATGCAGCTCCTCGGTGCTACTCCAGTACCACGAAGTTAGGATTAACTGGTTAACGGCAAGCATGGCCGAGTCGCTTGTGCATAGAGTGGGCGAGCCAAGATATTCGTTCAGCATCCGAATTACAGTATCCCTG
Organism: Keithomyces neogunnii; assembly: GCA_020975405.1. Taxonomy (NCBI): domain Eukaryota; kingdom Fungi; phylum Ascomycota; class Sordariomycetes; order Hypocreales; family Clavicipitaceae; genus Keithomyces; species Keithomyces neogunnii. The sequence continues at coordinate 113,828 of JAIOWQ010000010.1, read as the reverse complement.
TGGATGTGAAGGAGAATTTTGGGAAGGCGGCCCGTCTCATGCAAAAAGCTTGCGGTGGCGCAAAGAACTACATGCAAAACGAGCCGATCCTGGACCGAATACGGTATCCAGTGTTTCATGAATCTATTTTTTGGTCGCGGGCTGCCGTCTAGAGAAGCCTTGAATCGACTTAGTAGCTGGAGATCTGAAATTGAGCTTGGGTTAGACAATTGAAGCCATCAGCGGTCATGGTATCCGATACGTACGAGTTCGGACAAGTTCTTTGTTCATTCTAGTTGGTGCCATGGGCAGACGTTGTATCTGGTCCTCAAAGCTCGAGATGTTCAAGTTGGGCTGATCCAGTGCATGCAGTGCCCTTAGCAGTTGTCTGCCATCAATCTCCCATGCATCTTGCACAATCCGGTTTGCAACACGTAGACGAGTTTGCATAATGTACTGTACCAATTCTATGAGATTTCGGTCTTTCAAGAGCCCAGATTTATCTCGGAATTTCATCATGAAGGGCTTATCCCCAGCCCAAGGTTCGTCCTCCATTGAGTAGACGGGGACTTCTCGCGAAGCCAGACGGTATCTTTGAGGTAGAGCCTTTGTCTGGATCCCAAAAGCGTTGTCGTAAGCATCTCCCAAGTCTAATCGTCCCTCGACGTCGAGCAGGGCATCATGGACCGAGTCCATGTCAAGGTGAGAATATAGGCCCCCCGGCCCAGATTGAAGCGTGTGCTGCTTTGAGCCCGGAGGACAGGCCCACGTCCTATTTCACAAGGTCATGGTTAACACTTTTCTTCTGCCTGATATCCGTTTTCCAACAAAGTTTGACCAAACAAATTGAGCCAATGAGGCATATGCCGATGATGAGGTAGGCTGGAGCAAAGGTGTCTTGAATACTTTACCTCGTTTTAATCTTGGCAACGCCATACTCGCAGGTGGGTTGAGGAAAACGGCGGGCGCAATTGGTGCAGGGGTGAGTCAGCGAGCACTGTTATAAACCGGCGACCAGAGGTTAGCAGCGTACGGGCCAGGCTCGTGCATGTCTGGTTTGCGAGAGCAAATCGGACAGTCAAGACTCACGAGTCAGGACAAGGACACCAATTGAGGGCCCATGGATATGAAGATTGAACTGACCTTTTGTTTCCTCCGGCGACACTCCTTGCAGGCTGAAGGATATCTATTCTTGAAGGTTATGCCGCGGTCCACTGTTTGCGGGACTGGCTGATCTGAACCCTCAGTCGTCGGTGAAGCTGAAGCTGAATGAGCTTGTGGATGCGGCTGGACCCTGGGCGTCTGCAAGCTTTCGGAGGAGGCCATGCTTTTGAACAACCTGACTGGATCAACGCTTTACCCATTCACTCGGGCCGCGCATCCGAGGCGCCTTTGCTTGATAAGGCAAGACAAAAAGAAGCGGCTGCAATCGTCCCCGGAGCCCTTGATGCTTGACGAGAGGTCTTGTCACTCCGTGGTGGGCAAGAACCACAGGATCGGAGAATAGGGCTGAAGGGTGTGGAGCTACCCAACTGCCGACCAAGGCAAGTCACTTGCAGGGCGGAAGATCGAAACGGGTGCCTTGGTTTCTACCGTGCCAAATAACTTTGGGCGAAATGCGGAGAAAAAGGACCACGGGTGAGCGAAAAAGACGAGCGAGCTACTGTAGATAAGAAAGAAGGCGACGGCTGCCGGTGGAGACGGGTTTATGGGATGCCACGGGTGAATCGAAATAAAGACGCCGATGGAGCGAAAAAGGTCTGGGCCCCTGGGACAAAAACGGCAAAGCATTCCTCATAATTGTCATCTACTCGTGGTCAGTCGAGGCTCCAAGCAACTACCTAGGCAGTTTGGCTCGCTTCGACTGCCAACACCACCAAGGACGCCTGTGCATCGCTCGCTGCAAGGTCAAATTAAGGGACGAATGAGAACAGGGATGGGATTGTGTGTGAGGGGCCCGCCAGTCGCCGCCATTGCTTGTGCTTGTTGAGGGACGACTGGGCCTCTGAGAAATGCACCAGACCAGATTCTGTGAGTCGAGGCAGGTGCTGACTGGTCCTGTGACTATGCGCCTCCTTCCACCAACATCCGGCAGAGGAAAACGGAAGGAACTGGACATTCTGAAACCCTTCCTCCTTCCATGGCAACATGCTTGCAATTACTCCCTCTCTCGCCCCGCTCAGCCACCTGGGACTTTTCCTCTGGACATGTTGGGCCATGGCACGAAATGTGCTTCATCCAACGCAGTTCTTGCTTCGTGCAAGTGGCTTGCGTCCGTGTCCTGCGGCATCTTCTAGATATGGCATAGTGGCAATCTGGGGTACCCTGTAACCGACTCCCTCTACTCCGAATTATGACATGGACCAGCGGGCTCTTCGATCCTTTTCTTAACATGTACGGAGTACGGAGTAACAGATTAGGCAAACAGCTTCCAATTGTCCAAGGACGGCTCAGCACTCGAAGCTGCCTAGTCAAGTACGCAGACAACCCTCTGATCCCCGATTATGCAGAGTAGCCGAGCATGTCGTTTGTCAGGCCGAACCCCCTCAACAATCGATGGCAGAAACAGACAGTTCATGTGCGAGGTGACAGGCGAGCCAAATTTTATCGTTGCAAGGCACCATCATCAGCGCAATTGCCGGCCATCCGGGCCGTCCCAAGTGTACTGATATGTGATATCCCTCGAGGACACCACCACCCTTGTCGGCGATCTCGCAGGGCGTTTTCCTCAGCGCTCAAGCCAATCATGTTCAACTGTGTGTGGTCTGGACTTGGGTGAATGCCGACTTCCCCTGATCTGCCCATTATTCTCCGCGGCCGGGGCTTGTTGATTCCACATTTCCAGCCCATGATTTGCACATGGATATGCCTTGGTTCCCGACCAGCCTCGCACAATGCGCCCCGTTGCGCCAACACATTACCAAGGGGGAACCGCTGGAACATCCGTGTCCCAAATAAGAGGCATGTCCCGCAGGTATTCTCGGCCTCTCTACTCCGTCCGCCTGTTGCGGTATTCTTCCCAGGTGTCACTTGACACATTGGGTGTTACTCTCGGCCTCTGCAGCTTGGGCCGAGCGACATGCAGTCAGCAGGCAGGCACTTAGCCTGCTTCAAATTACCACCTTGACAAACTTGCTCAAGATCCGCCCCCGATGTTGTCTCTTTCACAGTCAACATTTATCAGCCAAAGGAACATCTGCGAGCAAACACAGCAGACAAGACCTGAATGGTTACGCCCACTCCCACCGCTAGGATCAAGCACCCAGAGCCGCCGCCCACCGTTTGTAATCAGTTTCATCAGCCATTATGCATTTAGCCTGTCTATAACCACCCGATGGAAGCGAGGACGTAAGCATCTCATCTTGTAATTTGGGAAATAAATATAGCATCTAGGTTTGCTAAGCGGGAAGGCGTGCAATCGCCACATTAGCCAACCACCCTCACCCTGTCGAGCCCGACAATTCCTCCGCTTTTTGTAAAGCATTCTTATTGTCGTTCCGGTAGTTGGATTTCGGCAACGACCAATGGAGTGACTTCCACCTAAATCACGATTCTTCATCGTCATCTACAGCAAATCGGGTCATGTAGAGGAGTATATTTTCCAATTAATACATCGCATTTATTCAGGGATTGCAATGCCCCCGTTCAGCTCCATCTGTCCAGGTCGAATGCCTGTTCTGTTTCAGGATCGAACAAACCCAAGCTCATTCAGTATTTACATGGAAATGAATGGAAATAGGTCCTTTCCAGAAAAGGAAAATAATGACAAAATGAATAAAACAACCTGTGGTATCGATAAACCTTCTGCGAGAACGAGCCACCCTAAATACACATATATGACCGGTAGCTTTACTGTTGCAGCACCCTTTAACACCAGTGCAGTAACATTCTGCGCAACACAAGAGACGAGGACTGGCATATATACACTGACCGTAGTCATGCAAAACAAACTAATGCGCTCGATATTCCGGTTTTCGAGCCATGTTGACCGGAGGAGGGGGTCCATTATCATCCACAGGATACGGGGGCATCTGTGCGTTTGACAGCCGGCTGCTCGACAATCGTGGCTGATGCTGATTGCTGGTACTATCAGGGAGAGGAGTCTTGGGTGGCAGTGGGGGCGGCTCGATTCGTGTATGTGGCGGCGCATATAGATGTGATGGTGTCGGTCGGGGGTGCTCATCGGGGCTCATGATTGCGATCTTCTCCAAGTCTGAGGCGATTTGATATTGATGCGGGGATGGTGCTGATACAACGAGATAATCAGGATCCTCCGTCGTGGGTGATCCTGCGCCCGGTGGTCTTGCGATGCCTCCACCCGGGCGAACTCGATCGTACGAGCTGCGCGGAGACGCTGGGTTATTCGATCCAACTTGAAGGCTGTCATGGCCGGATTCGAAGGATGAGCGGCTCGGAGGACCAAGGGGAGTAATCGGTGGTAGATCTCCCGGCAGCTCGGCGGCAAATGGTAGCTCAAAATTAGGTGTCGACATAGACTTGACAGGCTCCTCCGGGATACGTCGTTGGGCATGCTCCCATCTGATTTTGGCCTTGAGAATCCTGGCCAACTTGCTTGTAATGCCGTGAATCATCTTCTGCTCTGCCTCGCGAGACATGTAACGGCGCGTGCCAGTGCTGATATCTCCCAGACGGCGCCACTCGTTCATTGCAAACTCGCCGACTCCAACCTCCACGTTTAGGCGATAATAGTTTTCAATGTTGACACCTCTCTTGGCAAGATGCTCTCTGACCATGTATTCGTGCACCTTTTCACAGCCTTCAATCTTTGCAATGAGGCGCCTTCGTGCCTCTGCAAACTCGCCGAGGAAACCTTCATACCAAACGTTTTGATCCAAGTCGCTCGAGTTTGGCCTTCGTCCGGTACCAAGGCTGACAAAGACGCCAACTTCGCGACCAGGCCACTCATTCACTACAGCTTCGTCGAGTGCGTATGGAGCTGGATTGAAAGTCCCGGCACCATCGTCGTGGAAGATGGATTGTCCAATGCGCGCCGGCTTGAAGGCAAGCCCGATAGAGCTCGTCGCACGCCCAGCTTGCCATATCTTGCAATCGAATTCGGGAGCTGGCTCACGTCGCGAGTCGTATGAGCGCAACATGGCAGGTGGTGTACCTCGTGGAGAACCTTGATAGACGGCCGTTACGGCACTAACACAAGACATCAGTACCACGCTGGAATACGGTGCGTCATAAACTTGGTTTCAATAGCTCACGTTTTAGTTCTTGTTTCCCGCCCATCATACAGCCTTGCGTGTGGATTTCCATATCTAGAGTTGATGACTGGCCGAGGGGCCATTTGGGCCGCTGGGCTACGCGCACTGAAGCTGACGGTGCTGGCATTGCTCAGATTGCGACGTGGGCCAGCAGCGCTGAGAGGACTGGCTAGATCAGGCGCCTCTTCGCCGTCGTTGCCTTCTCTTTCGTAAATGGTGTGTTCCTGCACAGCCTGCTGGATCGCCTCCTCAAGCCTGCTGGCTTTGAATAATGTCGACCGATATGGGATGCCAGCAATTGTCTTGTCCGTCTGGAAAACCAGCCTCGTCATCCGTACGTACAACTCTTTGCATGTCTCTAGATCCAGCCTTAACCGACCGAGCATCAAGGCAATCAGCCCACCAGTTCCGGTGCCGACGATGAGGTCAAAGTGGTCGCAGGGCTTGGGTGTTTCATGACGTCGCGGTGCTCGGCCTTCGATTTCGACAAATGTTCGGTGCATAAGTTCTTGAATGATGATGAGCATGGAGTAGCCGCGCACGCCTCCTCCATCTACAGCGAGGTTAGCGCATTGGTATTAAGTTGACAGCAAGCGTCGTAGAGCTTGGGCAAAGAAACTTACCCAGGGAGAGGACGCGCAGTGGCGGACCCTTGGTGGTGTCCTTGCGGCGGACGCCCGAAGAGTCCATGGCGATGCGGCAGGGATTAGGCAGATGAGGCTTCAAAACTTCAGATGTGGGAGGGAGTCTAGATGGTATCGTGGCTCAATATATCGAAGCTAGGCCAATTTGGCATATGACCAGGCGGAAGCTCAAGTGAGGTGCGGATGGCAGGTTGTCAGCTGTGCCTGGCTACAGGAAGTAATGTTGTTTCTAGAGAGCAACAGACGAGAAGCAACCCGCCGCCACGTTGGCACAAGGCTCAGTGATGCAACCCACACAAACCTTCTAGTTTCCAACTGTACTGCACGTATTCGACGCCACCGAAGTCATGGGCACGGACCTGTCCGCTCCGCTACTAGCGGCCGGGCCAATGGCGCGGGCAATTGTCGTCGAGGCTTGATGCCAGATGACAACACAGACTGTAGGAGACGGGAGGCCTGGGGTAGGGCTGGGATTAGCTCGATGGACTGCAGCAAGATTAACAATGCGGAAATGATGTTGGAAAGAATCAAATGCTTTTCAGTCGTCAGTCGTAGTGCCCCAGCGGCGGGGATATTTTGAGCAAGAGTGAAGATGTGTCACGGGGAAAGAGCAAACCGGCGAGTCCGGCGCGTGACATCAGCATACGAGGCTTGGCCAAACTCGAGACTCCTCTTTCCGCCCCGCCTTACCACGACCCCTCTCTCTTGCAGGTACATACAGTAGGTACTTTGTGTCCGCCATTTCTTCGACAACATCAAAAGCCCCGTCGCCTGTGGTGCAAGCCCCATGGGCAGACGTGTAGCAGCATGCGATGAGGCGGCTGTGCAAGTGAGCTTCCAGGTGAGCAGTGATAGCCTTGTTGCTCTCTGTACTCCGTATGCCCGCGCATGAGCAGCCCAATGATTGAACAAGTTACAGGAGCTTTCTCTGCCACCCTGCTTGATCTCCAGAGACGGCCGCCACAATGGGTTCGGCACTGATGGCACCAAGACAGCGGCGAAGAATTCTGTTTCACTCCCTTTCCCAGGGCCATTTTTGCCTTTGAAATCATCGGCTTTGTTCCCATACCCACAAATGGCTTTATTAATGACTGCTCAATATCTACAGAGTACAGAGTGGTGCATCGTCGGGCTCCACTCACCCATGCATGGCCCTGGTCCCGGCTATCATGGCTGCGCCTCGTTTCAACCTAACAGCTTGATGGCGCATCGGCTACCTCTTCACGACAGTCAAGGTCAAAAATAGCAAGGTTTCCACGAGACAGGCAATTCGAATCAACGGAGTGGGTATGTTCATACACGAATCAATAGCCAATGGCCTCAACCGAATGCAATGATCCATTTGGAGAAATCAATCGAGTACAACGTCATGCTGTGGCACAGAGTGTAGGTGGCTCGCCATCTAGTTCATCCGTTCTCGTCCTCCTTTGGGCTCACCGCCGTAGCCACGCATGTTCCTGCATCCGCTGATGTTAGGCATCGGAATAATTGAGTCAAGGCTGTTGTTGGGCATTAGGCTGAGCTGAACTGTGCGCAGCACTGCATCCCATTCAAGAGAATGCTTTCTGCAGTCGTCTTTTCAGGGTCGTCTCCATGCAATGCACCAGTTTAACGAGGAATAGAACAGGGAGAATGACTACAGGTCACACCCCCAGTAAACCTTGAATAGGGACATACACGCGTGGCGCTCAAACAGCTGGTCGAAGCTTCCCGGTTGTCTCGGCTCCCCGCTCCGCAGGGCATTATGCTTGATGCTTGTTGAGGCCGCCAGGGACGAGCCCCAAGATCCGAAAGCGGTTTGTGGATAATGGTGTCTCCGGCTTGGATACAGCCCATCTTTGCATGGTTGACTCCGGGACACGTCATGATAATCACTTGGCCGTTGTCACGGGTTGTGCACAGTTGGCATGATCTCCAGGAAAATGCCAAAAATAGCCATGAGAAACAACAAGAGACAGTTTGGACACGACATACTTGCTAACGTTGCTTGTGGTAGTATACTTGGGCCAAGAAACAACAAGGTGCACGTTGCTCAGAAGGGGCATCACGCGGTATGTTACTCATGAGCGGGAATTAAAGGAATCCCCATCCACAATAGCTATGCATATTTAGTGCAACGGGGTTCCATGTTTTCACACGGCATTTAATGTGCGTTGTGAAGACTACAAGGTCTCGTATCAGCATTTGCTGTCAAATATGGATACAAGACACTGTTGCCTTGTCCCGAGGAGATGATAAAACAGGCATTGTTTGGAATTTTATGGCCCCTGGTACACAAGGCCCAACAGGCCTACGTACTCTGCACATCGCACCACGGCCGCTGTGTCTTCTCTCCAAGTGGATCAACGCACGGAGGGCGACGCGTAACACACACTGAATATGCAAAGTCCCGCTGAAGGGTTGGTAGTTGATGTTGTCATCTCAATTGCATGCGAAACTCTGCAAGGCAAGCACTTTGCGAGTGACCTTGGGATCATGGCTTACTCTCGGTTCGGGACGATTGTCGAACATTCTTACATGTCAGTGGTGTTCTCTCGTTGCAAAGGGTTGAAGCAGAGCACGAACATGGTAGATGTATGTACCTTTGCAGCCCAACACCAGATCAATCTTGAAGCAATGTCTACCCTCAGCAAGAAGAGTTATTGTCATGGAACAAAAGGGAGATGAACTCGACAAAAGAAGATATAATGAGTGTTACAAGGTGGAATCCCTAGATAGTGCTGTGTAGGGATTAATGTAATTGAGGTCATTTGTCATAAGTCAAGTCGAGTTTGCAAGGAACAAGTAGCCAAATGGCAAGGTACTGTCTAGCAGGCGCAAGACTCTTGATTCATCCTTTTAGCTAGATGTCAAAGTTGACCATATACATGCCGGTTTGACCACGCGTCTCTCGACACAGATTTCCAATTGTATGCTAGCACGGAGTGCCATGAGATTATTCTTGATTATTCGTTGTTTTAGCCATATATTCCGCTTGGAAGCTCGATAAATATGGGTCAAAGCCAGCTGCTTGAATAGAGACCAAGGCAAGTACCTGAAGATACTCGTGGGATTGTTCTGAAATTGATGCAAAAAGGCAAGATAAAACAGAAAAATGAGAGGAAGCGCATATTCACTTCTGATTCGCAGCTTCATTTCCTACCTTGTCCGAAATGTCTCCCCAGTTCCGTTTATTACTGTACACTACCTAGCAGGGTTATGCCACATAATTAATTCTCTGTAGCTTAGGGGTGAACTACACCATAATACTGCTTGAATTATAAGCATGAATCATTCTCCGTGACATTCACTTAGGAGAGCAAAAGTATTTGGAAAGAAGAAAATATGGTAAAAAGGACTAAGATTTCTGCATTCAAGCCACGAATATTGGCATCTGCCTCATAATATCGGTCTAAAAGAGAGCGACGAGGGAGACTAGAGAAGGCGCATAATATTCTGTAGGGACAAAACGCCCATACCTGCCACAATGCTTCTAGAGATGATCCAGACGGCATATTGTAGTGCTTACAGATAATTAGACAGCTTCATTACCATAACCAAGCAATAACTGTCCTTGAACAAGATCACCTAGTTTTGCGCCCGAATGTACGTCCGGTTTCACAAGTACTGATCCACCATCTGGGCCCAAATGCCAGACCCATGTCGACAAACATCTCACAGAGGCGCAATCCGAGGCATTTGCGATAACCAACTCGGCGGCTGTCACATATCTGCTTGCTCGGTACTTGGGGGTGATATCAGGTGCCATGGCCTCAGTTTATAAGTAACCCAGCCGACCGATTCTTGCAATTGGAAACTGCAATGCTCATTACAACATTACTACAGGGGTTTAAGCGTACAAAGCATGCATAGCCCGTCAAGTGACGTCTTGTCGGCCACTGGGTGGCTATTTTCGAATCCGTGCAATTCTCAAGTCAGACCAAAGGCATTACACGGCCACGCCCAAAGTGACTGGTTGTCAAAGATCAGAAGTCGGGCTATACTGCGAGTTCTCTGTCACATGATATCTGCATTTCTATAGGCATCCACAAATAGAGTGAGAATGTGCTAACAATACGTAGCCATCGGATCAGCCCAGCAGTTTCAAGGCATCAGCTGCCGTCAGTCGCTCGAAGGGCATCAAGCCACTACTAATGGGTAAACGAGGCACCAGTTCTGGATCATGTGACAGTGCATCAAACCCGGATTGGAATTTGGATACTTAAGGTAGGCTGCCGCTATTAAGTGAGGAATATCACTCGGAGACTACGATACATCCTTTTCAATTACTTTCCGTTCCTGTTGCCACTGCTGTGGTAGCTCCATCACAAATATAAGCATAACAATGGTCGAAATGGGCAGTCAAGATAGTCTCCGGAGTCTTGCAAGTTCCAGGCTTCTGCTAGGCGAGACGATCGGGCTCTTTGCCACATTGAATTGCTTCTCCCCAGCCTGTTCATGGAATGTCCTCTTCATCTTCGTCGACTTATTCAGCCCAGCTAAAGCTACGTACCAACTGCTATAGTATACCGGCAAAAACATCCTGCTGTTAACTCGAACTGGCGCGATTAATTCTGCATGCCCAACAATGCTAACAGTGCATCTCCCGATCAATAGCTTAGTCATGAGGCTGTTGTTACAATATTCGCACCGCTCAAGTCTATTGCTTATTAGCTCTAGCATTCTGGACAGGGCAGGGCACTACCATCCATGTGAAATCCTGTTAGATGGAGGGAGTGAATCGCCTGCAGTAAATTCTTTGTTATTTTGAGGATACCGTCTGGCGATAATTGCTCGCCATGTGGTAATCAGCGACGACGCTGTCGGCCGAGAGCGCAAGAAGCTCCGTCAGAGTACATTAGTGAGATCTATTGCGCGCTTGATGTACAAGATACTTTCTTGATTGTGTAATAGGTCTAATGGGGGAGTTGTAGCGAACTGGTCTATGAGGAGCTGATGTCAACAGCTTGGACGCAAATAATAAGTCGTGAGATACATCCATGGCCCTCGCTAGCAGGGCTAAGATGTCTCCGTATCCACTGAGCTACTGTGACGGCCTGGCCCCAGATAGGGCCTTTGGCGCTATAAATAGCCATTTTGATCCCTACTGTGCTGCATCAGCAACCACATCTACATGCCACCAGACTTTCAATCTTCAAACTCCTCCTCTAGATGAATTCCGAGCTCCGAATCATGATGGTCCACGTCACTCACGAGCCAACATGTGACCAATACTTTATGCATGTATATTGCGAGCAGATTTGCCGATGGGCTAACACACGCTGGCCGAGTCAGCCTCGAAACCATAGAGGAAACAATCTATTTCGGCCAGGCTCATATGATGCAAGGAACAAGGCCATCCCTTCACGTATTGGGTGCTTAGATATGTAGCGACAGCGGAGACCTCGATCAAACAGGTAGAAAGATTACGGCATCTTTAATTTCACAGCCGCTCATTCGCCCCCAAGTGTACTGTTGGTTGCAAACTCGTTCCTTGATCGGCGTGGATTGAGGGTAGCACGTGTGGCTGTCGCAGCATGTCACCTTGGCATTGTTCTCAGTCTCTTGATGAGCTTTGCGCGACTTGACAGGTAGCAGCACAATGCTTTCGCAATGGCAGCCAATGTCTTTGCGACAGGCTGAAGGAAACGCCGTTCATCACTGCGGACCGGCTTGACCAAGGTCTCACTCATGTCACAGCGGCTGCCCGCATTCCCAGGCTCCCGGTAGTCGCACCCCGGGTAGTTACATGGACAGCTACCAGATAATGACTGCGCCCAAGACATCTTAAATCAACGACAGCGCGGAAGAATACGTGCTGGTACCGCCTGGCTCCCAGAAACAGGCGTTGCCAACACTCTTGTCATGCACACTCGAGACACCCTTTCCCCCGTCTCCAATCAAGTGGTGTGCCGTGCAAGTCACGACGAGGTCATCTCGTAGAAGACGGCCCAGCATCACAAGAACAGAATTCACGGCGCCAAAGACTAAGTGGTATTAGAGAGGCCAGGCTGCTCGCTGACTGAGCAAAGGCCAGCGCCATCAAATCATTCTGAGAAAGTTTTGTTCTCTTGCTGTGGACGCGGACTTGATGGATCCATACTGTGATGCCTGTGATGCCTGTGATGCCACATGATGCGAGTCTTATGTTCCTTGTCAAACTTTCAAAACAGCGCAAGACGGGAATCGCGACGCCACTGTTGCTCAAGTAAAGAGCAGCGCCGCTTACGCTTTTGTTGGTTCAAAATGGGGGCCGGACCGAGTTATCCGCATGCCTGATTTTCCAACCCGGCCAAGCGTGGCTGAGGCATGTGTCAACGATGCTCAACTTGAACCTGCACGGCCAGAGAGCAGTGACGACGTTGGATCTCGTGGAATTGATGTGTCGATACGGTATGCAGCCGAGCCTGCAGGAGCCTGTTGGTGTGCCGGATAGTATTCGCGCCTAGGATTAACGAGATGTAGCTCGCAGCTGGCACCAGGTTCAAGAAACATGCCTGGTCAATGTACCTTCTTTTCGGCGTCGGGGTTGGGTTGGTGTGCACTGTGCAGTGCCTGCAGTCAATTGCAGGACGTGGCACATGGCAGCACTGGAATGGCCAAGAAGAATATACGGTGTAGTCGACAAAGCCACTCGCCGGGGGAGGGGGGAAAGGGATGAGGAATGACGATAATAACCGGGAATCAAGCACCCTCTTTGCATGCGCGAACAATGTGCGAGATGTGGGAGATGTGCGAGCCGGAGACGCCACGCAGATCATGACGGCCGTTTTCGCAGGGCATCGCCCCTTGATTAATAGTGCTGGGCATGGATGGGCAGCCGGTGCTCGGCTTCTGCCCACGCGCTGGACTGCTTCGGCTAGCAGCCAATGAATGGCAAGGCTCTGCTTCCACCTTGGGTCGTGGAAAATGGCAGGTCCCCCAAAGATTTCAGGGTCGGTCCCGCACCGCCTGCACCGCCTGCACCGTTCCAGTAAAGTTTGCAGGTGTCACGACGCCTGGCCGGCGCTGGTTGGCCTTGCGGCCTTACGGGACCCGGCTGAGCTGTCGGGTCTGGTGGTGTCTGGTCTGGTTCTATGGACCAAGTCTACTGGCCCCCGTCGCCTGTCTGCGCTGCGCTGTCCTTGTCCAACCAAGCCAACACCGCCTGGCCCAATATTCTTCAACCTGCCATGCACCCGCAAAACCCTCTCTCGCCCCAAGCCCACCTGACATCTCCACCTCTGCTGGGGAGCTCAAGCCTTGCTCGCCAGAAAGCCCTTCCTGCGATGCCCTTGGCCCTTTTGCTGGCAGCCTCGCCCAAAGTCGGTCAGGTCTGCCGGGTACAGACTGATACATAACAACCTGCTTGGCTGTTCTCGTCTTGCAGCCTCGAAACCCACACTCTCTCCGCTCTTTACTTTTCCTCGCCGACCAGTTCTCCCAGCTTCGAGGCCAATCAATGGACTCTCTGGAAGCCTTGCTATCCGTCACTGGTTTGCTGACCTGCCTCGCATTCTGCCACCACTTGCGTGGCTCGTCGGGCCTCTCCGCCTCGTGCTGACTTGGTAGTGTCACCATTGTCCTGTTTTCCAGCGCCTTGGCCTGGCCAGGTCCGGCCTCGTCTTTTTGCGTGTGCAGCAAGGAATTACTCCACCACCTTGCCCGTCTTTTTTCTCATTTCTCGACCCATCTTTGCTCACCAATTGCCCTCCGTTGACGCCGTTGCCGCCGTCCCTTGGGCGCTCATCCGTCCGTCCATGGAACTGAGCACCAAGAAGAGGAAGTTGGCTCCAAAGGTCAACAAGGTCAACACCTCACCACCCGGCGCCGCCTCTGCTGCTGCTGCTGTTGCTACCGCTGCCGTCGCATTTGCCCAGTACAACAATGAACCGCCGGTGAGCTATAAACTCCCCTCGACGCCAAGTTGCCCCGAAGAGGCTGCGCAATGCCTCTCCCACTAACACAATGACCAACTCTCGCAGGCTCAACACCATACAACCCACGATGCGGCGCCCATTGCCCAACGACAAGACTTCGAGTCCTTTGCCCGACACCTCCAGGATGCCGCCATGTTTATTCAGAACCAGGCCGAGCTGGCCCAGACGGAACCGCCGCCCTACGGAGATGTTTCTGTGCTGCTATTGAGCTGGGAGGAGGATCCGTCTGTGGATAGCGACATGGTCCTGTTGGAACAAGTACTCCAGAATAAATACAACTATACCACACAACGATGGCAGATTCCCACCGTGCCGAATCCTAGCATCAGACTTGGCGTGCAAATGGCATCATTTCTCGAGAATGCGCGGCCGAACCACCTCATGATCATATACTATGCTGGCCATGGCTATGTCGGTGCTGATGGTCGCATGTACTGGGCTTGGTGAGTCTGGGTTGGACTGCTTAGCTGGACATGACCACTCGGCAATATCTGACATGTTGAAATATAGCAACGCTCGGGAGAATGCTGCCAAACTCAAGTGGGATGGGGTCAAGTGCTTGTTCGAAGATGCCCAGTGCGACATCCTGCTGCTGTTGGATAGCTGCGCAATGCCAGATCCCCAACCCGCAGGAAGCCATGGCATGAAACAAGGCATTGCCGCTTTCGCCCCGGAACAAGGCCCGAGAGACCCGGGCAGTCCTTCATTTACCGCCAACATGACGGAAGCTCTGCATAAACTTTGCCACATTGGACGCCCCTTCACCATCAATCGGCTCTATGAAGAAGTTGTATCGCAAACGCAGTCGAAAAGCGCGCAAGCGACCGGGCCGCCGCCCAACGACACGCCGAGCAGCACCCCCATCAAGTGCCAATTGCCTCTCTTGTTCACCCTCACGGCTGGCAAAAGTCAGCATCTCATGCTAGCACCGTTGCCGTCGCGGCTGCCGGGTCCGATGCAAAATGGCGGTGAATCACCCGATACCCAACCCCCACGAAGACCGGATGAACACGTGATTAATCCAGAGTCGTTAACCGACATTCGTTTCGACGAAGCTCGGGTGCTGGTTTGCACGACTTTTGTTGGCGATGCCAGCCCCGACATGTCATTTTTCCATCAATGGCTTCACAATACCCCGGCACTTGCATCTAAAATTGCCGTGGAAGGAATGTTTCTCGGACCCCCAACCATGCTCCTCATTTCAATGCCTCATTCCATATGGAATGTTGTGCAGCACGACAAGGTCTGTTGCTTTCTCGGATACGTCAGCTCCCGCAACATGCTTCACTTGTACCAAGGTCTCGTTGGATCAGCACGGGGAGGAGAATATGCCGAGTCGTCAGAGCGTGGCAGAATATTCCCGAGGGCGGGCGAGCAGTCAGCCGTCACATCTGCGAGGGCCGCGCATCAGGACGGCGAGCACCATGAACACCACGACCACCATTACCACCCCTCTGCGGCACGAGATCGTCCCGCTCAGAGCAGCCCTCCACGACCGACTTTTGGGGCTGTACCCCACAAGCCAAAAGAGGACGTGGAGGACTCGGCAGAAATGCAGGAAGCGGCGGAGCAACTGAAAGCGCTCAGCCATGTGCGGGTTCGAAGCGATGAAACATCTCCCATGGCTGAACGAGCCCGCACCAGCCTGCCCGACGGCGTGTCCAACGACAAGATTCGATTGCCTCAAGGATCCAGCGACGGCAGGGCAGATGAATCCGCCGTGCTGCTTGACGTGAACAAATTGCCGCCCATGCCAAAACCCAGGCCGTCTCGGCGGTCCATCTTCAAGCAAGACTATCGATGCGGCCACTGCAGCCATGTCCCGTTCAAGGACTCTTCGTCACTTCGTAAACATGTGGCTGCCGCCCACACCAGGCCGTTTCCTTGCGCGTTCTCGTTTGCTGGCTGCACCAGCACTTTTGGGTCCAAGAATGAGTGGAAGCGGCATATTGCCTCGCAACACTTGTGCCTGCAATACTATCGCTGCACGGCCTGTCCGCAGAGCGCGGTGGAGGGCAAGGGCAACGAGTTCAATAGGAAAGACCTCTTTACGCAACATTTGCGGCGAATGCACGCCCCAGTTCATGTCAAACGAGCCATGTCACAGGGAGACGGGCAGTTGCTATTGGATTGGGAAGCACACGTCAAGGCAATGCAGAAAGACTGCCTGGTGACGCGCCGCGAGCCACCGCAGCGAGCAGCGTGCCCAAAGCCGGATTGCCGAAAGGAGTTTGAGGGCCAGAACGCGTGGGAAGAATGGACAGAGCACGTAGGACGTCACATGGAGAAGGGAGAGGGGTCGGCCCTCGGCGCCGACATTTTGCTCGCCCAATGGGCCTTGGACGAAGGCATCATCGAGCCCAAGGGCGGCGGCGAGTATCGGCTGAGCGCGACCAACGGCGTGTCTGGGTCGTCGCAAAATAGCTCCGGCGCCGTGCTGGAACGAAGGGTCTCCATGCTTATGTCGTCGTTTACGGATTCGTCCCAACTCGAGGATACTCCCATGGTGGATTCGAAACCAGGCGATGGCGACGCAGAGGGCAGCCAAGAGGCATTACTGTGATGAAGCATCAACGACTTGGGTGGCGATTGGTTCCGCACATACATGTTTTGGCGGGGCGAAATTTTGCAGGATGAAGAAGAATAACGACATAATGAAGCTACGATTCACTCATTTTTATGCGGCATGGTTGAGCATTTAGGTTTTGGGGGACTGGGAAAAGAAAAGAAGCCATTGCGATGGGCAATTGGGCTGGTGTTTTGCGGGCCGGGCCAGCGTGTGTTGCAAGCCATGGCCCGAGGGCCGGGATTGATTTGCAGAAAGGGATCTGGGTCAAGGCTACCAGTCCCTGGCCGCCGGGCCTGCGGTCAGGGACTGGGTGTTGCGCATGGGAAAGGGAATCATGTATATTAGCGGTGAGCCTTATTGCCTGCGAGAGGAAGCAGAAATGCGTCGAGGCATACAAAATCGCGGATTCACAAGTTGATTGACTGAGTGATGTACCGGCAACAAACTTGTGGAGACGAGATGTACAATGTATACACGCTTCCGCTAAATGTCAAAAAGTTGCAGGATCATTGAGAGCCACCCAAGAATGTATTGCTTTGTAGACTTGTTGAATGTAGTATCTGGGCAACGTTTACGTGCGAGGGTGTGAATAGGGCACAGTTTTTCACGGAAAGCAGATTCATTTTGGTCGTTTGTGAGAAGAAAAGTCAAGTATTACGCAGCGTGTAAGTAAACAATTAATCCAAGCTTCACTTGTCCAGCGTATAAGACGCAGCCTTGGCGAGAGAAAGATTGACGTTGACGGAGCGCGAGCCAGCGGCGTCGCCGCCCAGGCCCAAAAAGGTAATCTTGGCGATCCTCGCAGGACCCTTGTAGTCGAAGACGCCGTCAAAGGAGAGACGGCCGTTTTTAAAGTCAAAGTCGATGAGGGAGTGCTTGCCCTGCTGGTCGATGGAGACGCCGTCGTCGAGGTAGAGCTGTCCGGAGGCGGAGGCGCGGGGCCCGTCGACGGGGACGATGATCTCAAAGTCCTGCCTGCGCAGGTCGGCGGTGGTGGCGGCGGGGTTGAGGCGGGCGGGGATGATGACGCCGGCGCGGATGAAGAGGGGGATGGAGGTGGTGGCGACGCCGGCGACGGTGTGGGCTGCGGCGCGGCCGCGGACGGGGGCGTGGGTGTACCAGTCGAAGAAGAGGTCGTCGGGGAGGTAGACGTCGACGGCGGTGGCGCCCTGGCGGGTGACGGGGGCGACGAGGATGCCGGGCCCGTAGAAGTACTGCAGCTCGAGGGCCCAGGCGGCCCTGTCGCCGGGGTAGACGAAGAGCATGGGCTGGAGGGCGGGGGAGCCGTCGGCCGAGGCGCGGCGCATGGCGGTGTAGATGTAGTCGAGGAGGCGGTACCGGATGGCGATGGCGGCGCGGGCGCTGGCGGCGACCGAGGGCCAGCGGTAGAACTCCTGGGGGATCTGGCCCTCGGCGTTGTGGTTGCGGTAGAAGGTGGAGAAGGCGCCGAGGGCGGCCCAGCGCGCGCACAGCTCCTCGGTGGTGTCCTGGGCGAAGCCGCAGACGTCGGAGCCCACCATGTTGAAGCCGTAGATGGCGGAGAAGGCGAGCATCTCGCGGATGGAGTTGCGGTACATTTCCCACGTGGAGAAGTTGTCGCCGAGCCAGTGGCCGACCTTGGCGCCGGCGCCGGAAAAGGTGGAGCGCGTGATGACCATGGGCCGGAGGCCGGGCCGGCGGGAGAGCATGGCCTCGCGCGACGCCACCGACATCATGGAGCCGTACATGTTGTGCGTGTCGTACATGGCGAGCCCGTTGTGGTGCCTGACGTCGGTGTTGACCGTGTGGTTGGAGATGCCGCCCCTGTCGGCGTTCCACGAGTCGGCAAAGGCCGCCTTGTTGTGGATGGCGTACTTGGGGTAGAGGAGGTCGCGGCCGGGGAGGCCCTTTTGGTCGCCGGCCCCGGCGCGGGGCTCGACCGCCGGCCGCGAGCGGGCGAGGACGTGGGCGGCTGGCGGCGGCGGCGGGTCCACCACCGAGGCGGTCCGGGCCTGGTGCGCGAGCTCGGCGTCGGACCGCCTGCACTTGGTGCCGGCCGGCTGGAAGTCGCACGGCCACCCGGGCAGCTCGCGCGGGGGGGCGCGCACGGGCGGCGGCGGCGGCGGGAACCCCACGGCGGCCGCGTAGGGGTCGTCGCAGGGGAAGTTGCAGGGGAAGTTGCTCGGCTCGTTCATGTCGATCCACAGGGCGTCAATGTCGACGCCCGTCTTCTTGTCGAAGAAGCTGCCGAACATGGAGTTCCAGTACGAGCCGACCTTGGTGGAGAACCAGTCCGGGAAGACGGCGACGCCCGGCCACACGACGCCGAGCCACGCGGACCCGTTGTCGCGCCTGAGGAAGACGTCCTGGGCGAGGCCCTCGTTGAGCGGCGCGTAGTCCTGGTACGCCACGGCCGGGTCCACCATGACGACGTAGTGCTGGTCGTGGTCGTGCAGGTGGTCGACGAGCTCGCGCATCCTGTGCAGCGGGAAGCGGTCCGGGTCCAGCGTGAAGACGCGGCGCCGGTCCATGTAGTCAATGTCGGTCCACATGGTCTCGAGCGGGATGCCGGCCCTGCTGTAGTTGTGGACCACCTCGGCCACGTCGAAGACGTCCTGGTAGCCGTACCTGCACTGGTGGAATCCCAGCCCCCAGTACGGCTGCATGGCGGGCAGCCCCGCGACGGCCGCGTACTGCTGCGCGACCCTCGTCGGCGTCGCGCCGGCGAGGAACCAGAAGTCGAGGACGCCGCCGAGCGTGTTGTACTCGAGGTACTGGCCGCCGTCGGCCGCCTTGTCGATGAGAATGTCCATGCCGTTGGAGTTGAGCAGGAAGACGCCGTGCGCGCCGCCCTCGCGCTGCTCCAGGTACACGGGCTGCGTGCCGTACAGGTTGGCCCCCGCGGGGATGCCGTAGCTGTCCTGGTTCCACATGGTGCGGACGTAGTTTGTGGTGTTGAGGCGGAAGGGGTCCGAGTGCTCGCCGAGGCCGTACAGGTACGGGTCCCGGGGCAGCCTGGTGCGCAGGCGGAGGTACTGGGACTCGAAGACGAGCGAGGCCGCCGACGTGTCAAAGAGCACCTCGCGCGTGTCGCGGCGGCTGACGGTGAAGGAGAAGGGCGAGCTGGTGTAGTCGAACCTGAGGTTGCTCCGGGACGCCGGCGAGGAGCCCCCGGGCCGCGGGAACACGGACGACGGGACCTGGTAGACCTGGTTGTCCCTGTCCTGGATCTTGACGTGGAGGCGGTCATCTGGGAGCTGCGGTTAGAAACGAGGAGCTTGTGCCTGTGCCATGGGGGTTGTTGAGAACTTGAGGGAGGAGCAGCAACGCACCAGACTCGTACGTCACCTCCAGGACGAGGTTCTGCAGGTCGTCGCCGTAGACGTTGCACGCCTTGCCGGCCAGCTTGAGATCAGCCGTCAATCCACTGCCCGACGTCTTGACGTTGGAAGCCTTGTATCCAGGACACTTGGCGAGGGCATCGCCGCTGCCGCGACTGACGATTGAGCCCGCCGAGGCGAGGCCCGAGAAGAGCAAGCCCGTCCAGAGTCTCATGGCCGCTGTTGCAGACGGCAGGACGCAAGATGGATGCGGATTGAGACGGCACGTCGGACGAGGAGGGATCGACAGTCTTTTATGTCTCTGACGCATCGAGACTCTGGTACGACTTGACCGAGGACGGGTAAATGAGCCGTCGCCGAAGCCATGTCCCCTGCAACCGGTGCAATAGCTCTCTCCCTCTCTCTCCACGGTGTGCACCCAGCATCTTGGTGCAGAAAAGCTTGGCCAGACTCGATCGTGCACCGATGCAAATTGTCCTCGGGTTCATGCCTTGTTCGCGCGGCGCGGAGACTCCGCCAGACGCAGCCCCAGCCTGTGGCCGGCGAGTGCGGGGATCGAGAGACAGACGATGACGCCCGTGTCATCAAACTTGTTCATGCTGGGGAATGCAAGTCGTGGAGCCGAGGGGCGCTGCGTGGCGCCGCAAGCCATTCGAGCGACATAGGGCCGAAACGTTATGCATCTTTCAATCCGGCCGGCAGCTTCACCACGGTTCTTTTTTTGCAGAATGCGATGAACCGAGCAATGTCATTTGCTTTGTCAAGGGATCCAATGCTTTCCTTCTCTCCCAGTCCTTGCCATTGACGAGCTCGCGGCTGCGACACCAGCAACTCTCTCCTCGGCAGAGCCCTTCTTCGTCTCCACAGCGCCGCCCCCGATGCGTTGGCGCCGGCAGATCATTGGCCTCTTGGCCAGGGGCAAGCCTTTATTCTTCATTTTGCATTTCCGGGGCTGATTGTCACCAAACCGGGGCCGTCGAACCGGGCCGACTGCAAAGTCCCTCGCCGGGCCCTTCCCCTCTTCTCTCAAGCCTTGACGTTATGTATTCGCATCATGTACTCCGTAGTCGCGGCCAAGAACCGTGCACACGGCTGTACAACTAATCTTGGGAGGGCGCCACAAGCCGGGTTGCTGTCAGTCAACAGCATGCCATTACCAAGAGGCACCTTGGACATAAACAAACACCTGACCCACTTGCCGGTGAAAATATCGCGAGAATTCAAGCGAACAAAGTCACATGCCGGTTCGGATATTGCCAACCCTGCTGGTCCGGTCAATACACGTGGCCCGGCAAGTATCGTCCTTCTCGGTTCGACCAATTTTGCTGCCTTGTAAGTTGCGCAAACCACGGCTATTCTATTCGCGTTTATTCTGCGGCTCAAGGGCTTCAAAATTCATTTGAGGCGCAGAATTGGCCCAGAGAGGTTCCATTTGACCCCTCGCAGCTCGCGACTGATGCCCTCTCGGTCCGAGCTTGGCAGCCAAAAATAGTACCTAGGCTCTTCATATCACGGCTCTTAACACAAGCGCATATCCTCTACGCACAGTCGCCACGCTTCACTTCAGGACAGGCCCCAAAGCCTTGCGATTCCAAAGTCAAGTGACACGCGTTAACCCTTTCATCATTCTCGTCTTTGGACCAGAGCACCTGTTCCGGATAGTACCCCGCTTCCCAAGAAAGCTGGCCGAGCATGGCCGCGATGGAATCGCTCTTCTCGCCTCGCCAGTAATGCGGTTCTTTACACGGGCCCTCGCATGAAACCTTCAACCCGTGAGGGCCGTAAAACCATAGCTTCGCTTCGGTACCAGGGTACTCGTACTGCCAGCCGCAGTCACGCCCAACAAGGTTCTGCCCTTCTGGCGGCGCCAACCAGTTTCCCATGATGGTGTGAGCCCACGCTCCTATCGTCTCAGCGTACATGCCGGCTGTAAATTGAATCGTCGAGGCTGTCGTGAAACCAATCAAGAGCCCGCCGCCGTACCTGAGGCAGTCATAGCCACGGAGAAACTTGCTCTTGTTGGTGTCGTCGGGCTGCGCCACGCAGCTGTTAGCGAATTGATCCGCCAACGAGCGACACTCGTACAGAGCTGCCACAACGGCGGAAACTCCTACGACTGCGCGTCTGATGATGAGGGGATTGTGAGTGCAGTAGCTCTGCCGCCTAGTTAGGTTACCTGCCGGAAGCGTCCTTGTCTCGCATATGTGTTGCACCTCTTCTGCGTGAGAGCTCCGTTGCGCCATGTGATGGCACCACTCGGCCCAGTCCGCCTCGTCGAAATCCGCATGTGTCTTGTGCTCGGATACTCCCTGGGGCAGGCTACCAAACGCAGACTGTATCGTGCCGCTGTATATCGATAACGCGTCATGTGCTAGCACGGTTGTCCCATTGCTGGACACGGCCAGAGCCTTGGCTGCCGGTAACAGCGACAGCAGATATCCCATCAACATGGTTATAAGCAGTCCGCAAATGCAGATTATCAGATTATCAAGCATGAGTTCTAACTTAAAGGGGTGCGTGGTTCTAATTGCTTGTTGAAAAGTCAGCCTGAACAAGGAAGAGAAGGACATGATTACCTATTTATAATAAAGCTCTCTCCCAGGTCTGCGCCGTCGTGTGCCAAGGCCCGTGTCAACGGGAGCCCTGCCTATCAAGGGATTAGATGCAGGGAGTTGAATCGTACGATTTATCATACGAGTCGGTGGAAGGATTCTGCAGCTGGCTCAATTCAGCAACTTCAGACCGAGAGATTGGCCCCGACGTGCAGGACTTGGCGGGCCTTGTCCCAGACCACAGTGTCGCGGGAGCAGAGACCTCTCGGCCGAGGCAGCGCGGCATGATAACGACCACGCAGACGACCAATTTCAAGATGCTACAATGTGGCCGCGCCGAGTACACATTTGCCACCGAGCCTGGCTCAAGAATTCTACGCTGCTGAAAAGTGTCAGGCTGGCAACTCTTGACAGCTTGCGAGGCGAGGCCAACGTCATTATGATTTGCCTTGTTCGGAGCAATTACCAGAACAAGTGCGACTGCCTGAGCACATCCAACCGCATCAATATTCTGCTCTACAACATGGGCGATTGCGGTGTGCCGATCCCGCAGAGGCTCGAGAGAGGATACCAGAGTCGGCAAAAGGAATTCACGGAGTCAATGGGGCGATAATGGTATCCTCACGAGTAGGCCCGCGACTCAAGATGCGAATGCCATTAATAAACTAACAAGTCTGTGTATGTGAAGATGCAGATGGTGGCCAAGAGGGGAGGCGGAGTCGGTGCTAAACGGGGTGGCGCCAGCTCACGTGATGGGACACCTAGCCGCAGCGCCTCCACTTCAATGTCCACGACATGCCGACGCGCAGCTTCCCGTATCCCGGCCAGGCCATTTCCTGCAATTCTCGCCCCAGAGTGGCTGTAAGTTGCCCTGCGACAAGAGGCTTCATTGCGGCCACTCATGCAAAGGGCCATGCCACTCCGACATCTTGCACAGTGCGGGCAAGTGTCTGGAAAATGCTCTCGGCCTTGAGGGGCTGTAAACATTCTTTCCATTTCCATGCCGAGAGCCTTGCAGGGAGCCGTGTCATGTGCGTTTGGATAACATTCATCTCCCCCTTCCCTGTGGCCATGGTCTCTCGGCGGTCAAGTTGGAAGCTGCAGTATATATAGATTTGGAGCAAGTTGCGCACACGTTCCTGGAGACTACTGCACACCACAAATCTGCCCCTGGATCTTGCAGCTGAAGCTCCAGAGTCTGAGTGGCATTAACGAGAGTGATTGGTACATCATGCGTGTTAATGGGTATCAGTCATGGATGCGCTTTGGCTATATATCATCACTATCCGCCGCTTTACTACGCTTTGCGAGGTCACTGCGAGCGTATCAAACCATCCTCCCGTGTCGAGAAATGGTCAGATGGAAATAATGCCCCAAACACCCGGCATTCGTTCTTGCAGTCTGCTAGAGGAGTCAGTTGTTGTCTTTGGGATATGATGCCCCTCGGCTGGGCTAATGGGGGTATACTGTGACTCAACACATCTGTATCTGCCACCAAGCTGGACAAACGGATGGTGAAACCAAAGTTTATAAGCTCAACACTTTTCTATTGAGAAAGGTCCGGCGGTCCGCCTGGACTAAAGTATACTGTGTTGTGCAAGGATCCCTCAGAACGCTCAAGAATGGCAGACTGCTGTGTGAGAATTATTGTCTCTTCTTGAATCATTTCGTAATGTCACCATAGGCGAAAGATGACCACTTGTCAATCGCGCATTCGCTGTGCATCTATTAATGGGAAGCGAAAGTTGACCAGTAATTCCATCAGCTGTTGACCATGCCGTGGACAAGGAATGAAGGCCCATGCAGACTTGGAACCATGGAGACAGGATTTCTCGGCTGCCTTCCTTACCCCCGTTAGAACTGGCGGGACGAGACGGACAAGTGATATATCATGCTCTCATAGCCATACTCTGGACGCAGTTTGAGTTGTTCATGGAGCTGTAACTGCCAATCGTCGAGTAAGAAAATAGTTTGTCACTGGCTTGCTTATCCATAATACTATACAAGGCAAGTGTAATATATGCGCTCCAATGACTGCATCTGGAGCCCTCGGACCCGCCCTTTGATGACGTTTTGGTTTCCAATTGCACTGTTTTTCATAGCAAGCGCAAACCTTTCATCTTGATTCGTATTCACTGCATGATATACCTCTATAACCTCCATGCTTGATGAGAGACGAGAAACTCAAGGCCCGGCTTGATATGTGAACAGGCATATGGTCAATGCCATTTACAATGATCCTTGGGTAGATATAGCTCACCACAAGTGGCCTAACGTATATAAGTGGCAATACATTGCTCAGCCGAGTTTTAATTTGTTGACAGGGCTACTTGGCTCCCTCAAAGGTGGGCGTTTCCTACCCGTCGTGTCATCAATTAGTGCTTGACAAATAGGTCGCCATACTAGTTTCATGTTTCATGTCTACGCTACGCTACATCTATTCCCGACTGTTCTTCGTTCGACCGGTAGAGTACGCTGTCATGTGGCTTCTTGAGCTTGGGCTCAGATTGACCATGTTGTAAATACTCCATGTACATTCCTAATCAAGTTCCTCACAAATGTTGACTAATTACTCTTGCCATCTATATGCCAGGCTGGCGCAGTGTGAATGTCTTGATCTGGAATAGATGCCAAGACGGACACTATTTGTGCGTTACGAGGCTTGGTGCTGTACGTTATAGTGCTTGTCAATTGCAAAACGGCCATACTGTGGAACCAAGTGGAATCTAGATACGGTCTCCACTGTGAATTGGTGGCATTTGTACCTTTACGAGCTTTGATTCAGACAGGCTTGGTGTGGATCTGGGCCATCATGACAAGGATAACGTATTTGCACCCATATCGTTGCCATGGTTTACAAGCCATTTGACTCCTATATAACCTTGGTATATCTGCTCAAAGAAACCTCCAGGCAAACTATTCAAAGCTGAAAGGAAAAAAGACCATCAAAATGCAGTCGTCTACTCTGTCCGCCATTGCCTTGCTCGCAGCTCTCGTCCCGTCAATCAAAGCCGTCCACAATTGCCCCGTCGGCGGAGCATGTGTTAACCTGTTTTCTCAGCAAAGGGGAGTGGGTTTTCTTGGTGGCTACACGCCGACTTGCGAGGGCAACTGCTATGTCTATGATAGCTATTACAGCGTACGTGCAAGTCTCCCAAGTTTGCAATGCAAGTTACTGACCGATTCTGCGGCTACAGGTTGAGCTCACAGGCACCAACAAGTATGTCAGCTGTATCTTCTACTCGGATGATTCCTGCGGCAGCGTTATTCCCGGCCATGACCATGACACGAGCCAGAACGGGGGGATTCCATACAACTTTCCAGGCGGAAGCAGGAGCCATCGGTGCTATTATGGTTGTTAAGGTTGGGCGAGATGGGTTGACTTGATATATAGAGTATAGTCAAATTTCCGGTACATCAAGAAGACTCAAATGGGCGCAGAGTTCCTATATTTGAATTGAATTACGTTGAGCTATGCAAACGTACCATGGACCGAGAACCAAGGGGCCGGCATGAAGCAAACTTCGGGAAGCAAAGACGGTGCAGAAGATGGCAGCCACCATCGTTGCCAAAGGCGGACGATGGGCGAATTTCCGAGCCCTTACATTATTGGTTTTCAGCCTCGACACCCACAGGCATTTGAATCATGGCGTGGATGTGTCTCGGTACATTTTCTGGCATGTGCTGTGCGTACATATCTACTTACTCACATCACCGCACAACCAAGGCACCATGGCAAAAGCCGAAACAACAAAATGGCCATGCTCATCATCAGACATGTTCTGGAGATGTCGTTTCCGGCCAGGCCGAGAGCTCGAGGTCGTGTTTGAGTCTACAAGCAACATACCATTACACAGTGGCCGCTGGAGACAGCTGTAAATGTCGACCAAACGCCTGCGAGACCACCCGGCACTTGCAAATCGAAGCGGGTTTGGAAGCTGGCATCTTTTCTGCACGATTTGCTCTGTAGGGTGAGCAGCGTCTGGTGTGGAGATCCTGTATGCTCTTTTCTTGAGCCAAATGTTCCGGCAGATGCCAGGATGACGGCCAGTCGAGCACTGAAAAGGCCAGACGAATGTTTTACAAGTGGATCGAGGGCACTCTACCAGCGTGTACTCAAAATCCCGGAAGACGTAGCCTATTTGTCTCGCAGGCATATTACACCGAGGTTGGCTGGTTTACGGGATTCCAGGTACACCATCTTCTTTGTGACTGCATGTGCTGCGTAAAAGGGGGAACGAGCTGTGACTAACCAGGACGCGCCTAGATTCGTACCAATCGAGATGGGACGGATGTGTTTCCCCCTTGCCTCTCACGCGATCGGGACTTGGAGGAAGGGACAGAAATCGAGTCATCTACAGGCCTGACCCTGGTTGGGTCATGTGTCGTGTCGCTTCGGCAAGACCTCTGCTCCAAAGATGGAGATGTGTGCCAACGACACACCGAAATACAGGCTCACCAGAGGGGTTCAGTGATGCAGGAATCATTTGTGGAATCAGCGGTACAGTAAGAAGATGGATTCGATATAAGTGCTTATGTGACACCGATGCCGTGGTTCGAAGATGGCCTTGAACTATTGTGATGCTGGATAATAAATCCTACAACAAGAACCGTGGCCATGGAATACGCCGGGGACCCTTCCCCATCTCGAGGCAGGCTTGGCGCTAGACTGCCTCCGAATAAATCTTTGACGCTACCAACCGCCCCTGGCAAGACTCTTTTGGAATCACTGCTCTCACTATTGGAATACCCGCTTTCTCCGTGTGTAATTTATATTGTGGCCCGGAGAACAGCCACAGGCCATGTCCTGACCAATCATGACACTTTGTCGACCTTGCCCGTACAATAGTCCCTGGACTTGCGAGCCGTGGCATGTATGAGGGATAAAGCTGGCGGCATCGTGACGGCATGTAAATGAGAGAAAGGAAGCACTCAGGTGGCCAATGTAGAAGCAACAAATCTTATGCGGCAATCTGCACCTTGGAAGGGCACTCTTGCACAATCTGCCAAGAGAAAGGCAAGAACGGCAGGCGTTTTGTGATTATCATGGTCGACATGTTCCCCCATTGTCAAGCTTGGAGACGACATTCCTGGCGCCTGGAAAGCGGGCGGCCCGACATCCCTGCTCTGCTAAAACAAGCTACATGGGGCCATGAAAGATGGGGGTAAGCATACCTAAACTTGGCAAGTGTGATGGTTCTCGTCAAGTAAGCACTAGCCTTGTACAATATGACCCCTGTTTAATTGTCAGCGCTGGTACATTACAGGGCATGTTGGGGGGTAGGAAGCGCCACCTAACTAGATCTAAGTATCTAAGAAGTAAAGATATATATATAAAGTAAGACTTTACTTAGAGATATAGTATTAAAACTAGTAATATAAGTAATATCTACTAGAAGAGTATTACTATATTCTAGAAATTATTTTTAGGAATTAATTCTATTTTATAGTTAGGTAAAACTAAAGTAGAAGTACTTAGAAAAGTTACTCCACTCTATACTTGCTTTTTACAGAGGACTTCTCTCCTAGATCTCCTGCTTCCGAATTCCATGTATCTATCTCCACTTTATTATTACTATATGATTGGCTTAACTGGCCCATGCGAGGTATTACCGGGGCCCACTTTTGACAATTAAACAGGGGTTATACTGTACTTCTTCTTCGTTTGGATCGGCGTCGAGGTGAAGACATGTTGATCGATCGCCAAACCAACCAGATGAATCTAAGCACAGTGTCTTTCGATTGCAACCGGTTGAACGTGTTTTGGCTGCGTACTAACGCAGTCGATATCCAGACTTTGCCACCACTTCAGTTCCTCAACGTCGTCCCCCCACGGACTTGCACCCCAATCTCGGCCCCAGCCAAGTGCGTCGACGGCATGCTGGAACCGGGGACTCTCAGCCAGATGCCTCGGGTATGGACGCTCAAGAATTCCCTTGTGAAAGTCACTCCCTTGCAAGACTGGGGAAGCTCCCGCCTGTTCCTCCACACTTGTAAGCGAGCCTGGGAAATTGCAAATCAGGGCTTTTATTAGTCGGGGAAGCTGCTGTCGAAATTACCTGAAGGAATTGCGTGTGCCAGAGCTGGCGCGGTTAATCAACTAGCAACCTCTTAGGAGCAAGACTATGCAAATGGTGACACGAGGTGGAGCCTGCGACTTTGGCATGGCCCATATCCGTTGCTAATGCCCCCAGGCCAACCAGAGGGCGTCTGGACTGATGAGTCGCATTTGATGCCTTTTTGAGCCAAGCCGCTCCGGCTTCCACCAGGGGTTATTTCACGCAGGGTCAGCAGATAATTCCGGGGAAACCTACAAGTGGGTTAGTCTGCCTCGTGTTGGTCCAGTCAGACGCCTCACACGAGACCCCGGCCGCATAAGCACTTTCAATAACGCCTCCATGGAAGGTGTCGACGGCGGGTAGCCATTTTTAGCCGGACTGGTCCGCGCACTGTCATTGTCTCTGCCTAAGCGATGGCCACTTTTGTGGTGAATCTGGGGAAGGAGCCCAAGGCGGAGAAGAGACAGAGAGAGAGAGAGAGAGAGTGATACATATATCTGTAATAGAAGCCACCACTTGGCCGTGTGTCTCGTCCTGCTCAGTAATATCGGGTTTCTTATTGCATTTGTCTCTTTTCGACAAACCAACACATTCGTTTGACCAGCTCTTTATTCTGCACGTCTCATCATGAAGTTCCTCGTCTTCGCCTCCGCCGCCATGGCGCTCGTCGGCCGCCAGTCGGGACCGGGCGACATCATCGCCGCCGATGTCAATGCCATCATTGCCGCCGTCAACTCCCTGACGGATGTCGTCAACGCCTTCCAGGGCGCAGAACAGGCCGATGCTCTCGTTTCCGCTTCGCAAGCCGTGGTTGCTGCTCTTGCCCAGGGCACCGAGGATGCCGACGCCGCCCCCCCTCTGACAACCTACGACGTTGCCCCCTTTGTGCAGCAGCTTCTCGACTTGGGCAAAGTTGTCAACGGCACCATCACCACTCTTATTGGCAAGAAGCAGGTCTTTGTCGACTCTGGCCGCGGCTGCGAGGTTTCCCCCCAGCTGGTTGACCAGCTGACCGGAACCCAGGCCTTCAACAGCTCGCTCATTGCCAAGACGCCCGCGGTCCTCCTGAGTGTCGCTGGCAGCATTGCCCAGCCCGTCGTGGACAGCCTGAACCAGGGCATCGCCGAGTTCCAGGACGTCCAGTGCGCCGCCACCACCACCTCCGCAACTGCCACTTCCACTCCCCCCCCTACCGACACCGCGACGTCCACTGACGCCGGTGCCACCACTGATGCCTCGGCCACCGCAACCGACTCGGCCACCGCAACCGACTCGGCCACCGCAACCGACTCGGCCACCGGCACCATCACCGACTCTGCCACTGCCTCTGCCACCGAGACCTCCGGTGCCACCACCACCGTCGAAACCGACGTGACTGAGACTGTCCCCTGCACCACCAGCACTTCCGCCGCGGCCTCTGCTGCCGTCACCACTGTCGAGACCGACGTCACCGAGACTGTTCCTTGCACCACCGGAACTGGCGCCGCCCCCACCACTCTTGTTTCCCAGCCGTCCGGCGTCGCCGGCAGCACCGGAGGCGCAGGCAGCGGTAGCGGCAACACCTACACTGCCCCTGGCTCTTCTCCCACTTCTCCCGTCATTTCTGGCGTTTCCGGAAGGGAGATTCCTTTCAGCGTAGCCGCTGTCGCCATCGTGGCTGCCATTGCCGCTATGCTGTAAGCACCCAGTGTTGGAGTGAGGTGGTCCTTTCCGTCGGTGTTGAAAATACCTTCATCAAGCGTTATAGCCATGTACTTTAGCTATAATTTGTTCATCTCTGCGATATATTGTATAGTGGTAAATGAGAGATGACTCCCTTTTCTGAATCTCGAGCTCCAAACTGTGTTGTGTTGTGATCTCGGCTTGATCCGCTAGGTGTTGAATGTTGCATTGAAATTTCATAGTGTAAGATGGCAGCTTGTATGAAGTGTAGGATCAGGAGACTGGAAAACGCAGCGGGCTTATTGCACCGCAGCATAAAAGACCAGGACTGAAATGTAGAATGAATGCAAGTCACCACACCTTTTTTTGAGGGTTTGTTTCATTTCAAAAGTACTCATTATACTACCCTGTAGAGGCTGCCTCCTAAGCATGAGACCAGTTAATCTATAACACAAAATGAAAAGGGTATAACAGCCACGACTCAACTCTAGAGAAACAGCCAGGACGTGCCCAGCGACGACAACTCAACCATCCAGTCCCGCAATTCCAGCCCCTGCACACAGGACATTTGCTCAACCGCGTCCTGCTTCTGCCATAAATCCGCCAGGACAATGGCCGCGGCCTTTACATTGGCAATGAGACTAATGCTCCACACCCTGTCGAGCGTCCCCAGCGTCCACGCGCGGTGTTCCAAGGTTGTGCATTCGGCTCCGGCAATGAATATTGGCCAGAGCAGAAACTTGATCAGTCTGTGGTCTGACTCGAGGTATGTCAGTTCTGAAATGAGTTGATTGACCAGGGTGCTTGGAGAGTTTGCAAAGACGCCGAGCTGGCGCATGACTTGGGCGGCGTACAGCTCCGCCGAGAGTTTCCAAACATGGCATATGCGGCTAACGTCTTGGCGCGAGATGGTGAATGACCGACTGCACGAGTCTAGCGCCGAGTCTGTCCATTTCTCAATATCAAAGCCGGTTATTTGTCCGAGGGTGGCGTTGAGTGCCAGGCGCTGCGAGGAACAGGGCATGGCTGCGGGTGTTGTTTTGCTGCTTGTCCAGTTCCGCCACTGATGAGCAATGGATTCAATGGCGAGAAGAATCTGCTTCGGGCACCCGAGACCACATAACGATGATAATTCATCTCGGCTGCTTTTCGCCAACCTCGTGGTCAATTGTTGACCGTCCTGTACAAACGTTCCACCAAGAACATCGAATCTGTGGAAAATGTGTCAGCACTGTGCTGACAAGCTGAACAAAGGGCCGCACTCACATGACTAGTTCTTCGAGAATGCTTTCAATCATGCGCGGCGAATCGGCGTTTCTCTTTCTTAGTTCAGTGTCAAAAAGGCGTTTAGCTCCTGCGAGATGCACCGTCCACGGACCCCCTCCCCCCTCGTAGAGTTCGATAAGCATCAAAAGGACAATCGTGGCGAGGATGTGTATCCTTGTTCCTTCTCGAAAGTCCATCAATGCGTCCGATAGGCCTCTCAACGCCTTTTGCTTGAGTACGATGGACCGACTTATCATCTGAGCTGTCGACGAGTCCAGAACCTGATCTCCGAGATGTAAAAAGACTGGGTATCCCGCCCTCCTGTGTGTGGCATGGCAGGCAGCGACTGCCATCATGGCGTTGAGAACGGCAGTGGATGTGCCGACGAGAGAAATGAGTTCTCTATATGGGTTGCGCGAATCATCGACCATCATAATGCCGGAACAAATGTACCGGTCGTCTGCAAGCACGTGAGTATTATGACGGAATGAGGTAAAGGCCACGCTTGATAGGGGCACTCACAGTATGCTATAAGCCCTCTTGCATCGCCGTCAAGATCTTGCAGCAGCGGTTCTGTGAGAGCTCTGGGTACCATGGGTTTCGGAGCGGCCGAGGGCCGAGGAGGTGCAGCGACCAAACCGCCGCCCGGCCGGCCACTGTAGGCTACATACCTGAGGCCCTGGCTCGTCTCAAGATCTGCCTTTGGAGGCACCGGAAACGTGCTGTTCCTCATGTGGCCGCGGCTGGCGACTCCTCCGATCCATGTCAACAGCCTTCCATATCCCAGACATTCCACACCGACTTTCTCGCATTTATTGCAATGCGGAAGAGTTCCGTCACACTTTAGTCGACGCCGCCGGCAGTTCCAGCATTTTTGCATGATTCAACAGCCAAAGGTTGTCGTTGTGAAGCAACCATGTCCATGAGTTGTATGACGTTGCAATTTCCGCAAGGTGAGACTTTCAATGGATAGACAACTTTGTCAAAACGATGTCTGGGGGCCTCGACGCTAGCTGAAATAAGAATAGCGTGAAGAATCAAATATGGGCCTTCTGGTGGAGTTAAATTGCGTGGTACCTGCCTGTTTGGGCCATCTGCAGATTGACAGGTCTTCCACCAATCATGGCCACCTGTCAACGACGCGGTGGGTCGCCGACCCATCACCATGTCCATTGTCTGTGTAAGATACGATAAACCACAAACTACTCCGTAATGGGCTTTACAATTCGAAAGCCTGAGATATCAGAGGTCATCCGCAAACCGGGGGAGAACCAAAGGCTGGTATCCGACCTGCAACTGATATATATTATTAGAGTCTATATGAATTACAGATTGGAAATCATTGCCTTGGTCGCACGTAGCAAACAATATACTTATTAGCCATGATATAGACATGAAAGATTCCAGGGACGAGTGCCGTTACGAATTGTACCAGCCGGATGCACGGGTTAATTCCCAATATTGAAGCCTTGGTGAAATTCTGTTCTCGTTACACTTTCGGACCTGTCCCTGCCATCATTGCAAACTCGGTAGCCGTGGCCAGCACGAACATCATTCATCCATACATAGGACGGCGGCAGCCCCGAGGATCAGAATCCTCGACAGCATTCCATGTCGCCGCTTCGGGAGAAGAGGCCTGTAGTTTCTTCGAGTATTATTAAAGCGTTCGGGTTGATTTCGGTATTGCGGCATCACAAATGATGAGTGACTAGTTCATCAGCGGCTTCAACGATGTGCCCTCTTTTCGCTGAGGATCTGAATATGCCAACTTGTTCGGCACTTGGCTCGCAGAAGTCTGCACTCCTTCTCCCCTTTGATTGCCTCGGCGATCAGTGTGGCGCTAAGTTATTCTTTCTCTATGGCGATGCAAGTCCGCTAGCATGTCGACCTCACCCCATCTCCGGCCGTCTACAGGCCGCGGCCGGCAGTTTAATCACAAGTCTTCTATATCTTATCATATTCTGCTGGCTAGAACTGCCCAATTTTCAACCTCACCTGCTACTAAACGCCGTGGACCAGACAATGTGTTCCCACGGAACAATCCAAATTCGACTCCGTGCTCGGCATGATACCTCCTGCGACTCATGCAATCGTGGTGTCATTGAAATGTAACATCGTATTATGCGGTTGCATACCGAATGGACTGGCATGCAACCCGGCGTTAGAGACGAATCATAGAATAATCAGCTGATGTTCTGCATTTGAGATTCTGCGCAACATGCCAAGACTTGTCGATTTACCCTCATGGATGGACTTTCGTCTCAGCCCATGGCTTGCAAGTCATTAGAATGGTCTAGACTGTGAAAGTTTCCGCTCAAAGAGAAGCTTTGCAAGTATGTCCCTAAAATGTATTGTTAGGCTAAATTGATGATAGGTTCGGTATGCAGGACTTGCATGCAGTAAGGAAGAACGAGGCATAATGCGGGTTCATCGCAATCAAATCAACATTACACATACTTTAACGCAATTCTGACTCAAGATGGACCAAAATTTCGATGAATACTCTAATATGGAATTTTCAGTTAGTTACGGATATTTGCATTAACAATCACCTGATTATGTATGCAGTTGTGGTCCTTGCAACTGTTGCCACAGACTCTGACAGTCACGCCATCGGCTTGGGACATGCGCCAATTCGGGTCCCTGTGAATGATAATGAGACGCTAGCTTTCCCCGTGCTCTAGCCAGGAGTTTATTCCCAGGAAAGAGATTAATTTCCCTCAAAGGTCCATCTTAAACCCGTACGGAGTATATCGCCCTGATCACAGGGTAGCCAGAGGTACGCAAACACTTGCACCAAGAGAAGAGCCCTGAATGAAACGCTCCGTATGCCCATGTAATTTAATCCTCGTCCTAATTAAAATCCGTGTACAGAAATTCGGCCATGCACAGTAATATATACTGCCACGCACCACATCAAAACACCAAGACTCCAGCCACTATTAATATTTTCCCCTTGTAAATACCAAGCCTTTGCTCTGTAGCCTACTATGATCAAGGTAAGTGTCCCAAACTAAATACAGTTCTGCCGATCTCATGATAACACTTGCTAGCCCCACGACTTGGTTCTTCTGGCCACCAGCTGCAGCACAGCAATGGCGCTTGCCACGCTTCAATTGGAGGAATGGCTCCAAGCAGATTTTCGGCGTGAATCTATTGGATGAGCTACTCTAACTGATTGATATTGCAGCCAAGGTGAAAAGGCCGACGTTTTCAAAGCAATCGAGCTACCATAACAGCAGGTGAGTTGATGGGTAGTGTCATAAAGCTCTGTTTGACGAACCGGATAGCTGAGACTAGCTACTCCCAATGAAAGGTCGTAATCGCTGGCTTATAAAGCCCCACACCGGCACCTACCGAGATTATAGAGAATGGAATGCACACGAAGTAAAGAGGTAAGAGATTGATCAATTGCCTAAAGAGCCCTATCTACTGCCTTCTTGTCATCACTCCGCCGTATTCCTAGCTGTGATAAATAGCAAGTATATCCCAGTCTATTGTCGACTGTGTAACCGGCAAGGTAAAGTAAAACGACTTAATTATTCTGCCTCATAAGTTAGGGTTGCATCTGATTTTCGTGATCATCTCAGGAGGGCCGTAGTTCCAGAGATTAGAATTAGTCTTGTGTAATTATGAATTTCTTGGCTAGCCCGATTTGTGAATAATAATGCGGCTAAGAAGAAGCTGCTTACCTTTCTTATGGCCCGCGTAATTACGTTAGTTAAAAACGCTTAGGTAGAGATTCTAATAATCATAGCTAATCTTTTAAACGACTATGATATGCTTTGACGCCTGATAGCAAATTTGGTCCACATAATGTTGATGAGTATGAGATTCCAAAACTTTTGCCTGTAAAATGCTGCATTGAATCTCTTCCATCAAATCCGGATCGAGACTGTCGCATGATTGTGTCGCGACGCGTGAAGTCAGCATGGTGGAGGAGCCGGGATCTGGAGTTAGCTTGAAAACAAGACAGTATATTAATTATTTGTCCCACCAAAAATATGCACAGCTAAGAATTCTCGTGAAAAACGTTATTAAACCCATATGATATCTATGATTGGTGTTGCTGGATCGTGATTTGTAGCCAAGGTTTTAACTGAATCAGCCAACTCTGAAGCAAAATAGCCCAGAGATATGGCATCAGGAGCATCTAGAATTTCCAAGGCTTATCAAATAATCTTTCCATGAGCGGGTGGTATAGGGTGCTGAACCCGAAACTGATGACGTTGGAAATAACTGAGGGTCTGTTAGCTTGTGTTAGGACAATGTCATGTAGAGATAGAAATCCAGCAGTGACAGACCCATTCACATCTAAACCTAGTTCGCGGCGCAAGTAATCTAGATATAATATGCCTAGAATCTAGTAAAAACTACTGAAAGCTCACATGATGCACATCAACACCCACCACCTTTGACAAAGGAACCGACGCACACTCCAAAACATCAGCTCTCTGCGCTGCCGCATTCCTCGCCTCAATCGTCGTCCACGAAACAGCACAATAATGCCCCTTGCCCTTCTCCCAGGCCTTCTCCGGCTCCATCTTCAAAATTCCTGCATCGCCCTGCACAATCTCCTCGACAACAGGGGCCCGAGAATGTCTAAGGTACCCGTTGAAACCCATCCCCATGCCTAATGTGACATCAATAGCTTCGCCAAATCCTTCCCGAACGCCAAAGAAGGTTCCGAGTTCGACGACAGGGCCTTCAAGGATCTTGCTAATGACTTCTGGGTCAAACTCGACGTGGAACTTGAACTCTGGATTAGTGGTGGTGGTAATGGGCTTGAGGATTGCAGAGAAGGCCTCATAGTCGGCGCCCGAGGCCTCAAAGGCTAGGGAGTGTTTGATATCAGTCCAGTCTGGAGTTTGATTAGTCTCACACACACACTCTCCCTCTGTTTGATGCATTGCGCGGGGAAAGGAAAGCATACTTATCAAAAATTGAACTTTGTTTGCGTCCTCGACCCAACGACCCCATTTCACCCAGCTGAAGCCCTCTTGTCTGCCGAGGATGTCTTTCAAGCTTGCAACGGGTTCCTCGACTTTCGTGTCGGGCTTGACGGCGAAGATTAGAACCTCGGTGACGGGCTTGGGCATGTTGAAGAGATGCAGGGTCGTAGTTGCCCAGTCGAAGTTGCTAATGGAAAGCTTCAACACTATAACGATTTTCTGCGGATAGACAAGTCAAAGAGTTGGACGGGACGAACGGGCTTCTTTATTTCATTCCCCGTGCCTCCCCTCTTGACACAGGACGCTTGAGGCAAGCCCAGCCACATTAGCGCTTATATCATCTCACTCTGCCTGACGGACACATAAACGCGCAACCGTCGAAAATTAAATACGCAACCGTCGGGCAGGGGAACCCTGTCAGTGGTATCCACATACACTTTTTACTGTGGCGCGTACCGCCACGATTTCGAAGTCATGCTATATAATAACAATATCACTAATCTACTAATAGTGAGAGCAGAAGGGACCGTTAATATATATAATCTAGGCAGCGGGCCTGGTAGTTAATTCCTAATTAGCAGACCGGGATTTAAGCAGCCGCAGGACCCTTAACACCAGAGACCGCCTCTAAATTAATAGATAATTTAATAATTTTGCTTAAAACACCAGAAAAACAGATGTCATGATGTGTTGAATTTTTAATGCGGCTATATTTAGCTCACGTCAAGACTACGAAGCGCTGGAGTCTGCGCCACAGCAAAAATTATGTGTGGATACTACCGACAGGGTTCCCCTGCCCGACGGTTGCGCATTCAATTTTCGACGGTTGCGCGTTTATGTGTCCCTGCCTGACTAGCTGACTAGCTGACTAGCTGACTAGCTGACTAGCTGACGTCGCTAATTGTTAATCGTACGTGGCGCAGTGCCGATGCCTGCGGCATGCGACTAGTTTGTATGGGTGACGATGAGAAACATATCCAATCGCATACTGGAAACATGAATGCCTTATCCACTACAGAACTGCATCATGGCCCGCCTGCGTTCCGCAAACCCAACCGAGCAGGTGGCCAGAACGCACGGAGGCAAAGCGCCGCTTTGCCTGAAGAGCTACCAGGGAATCAGGACGCGGTGTTAGTGCCCAACTTGCTAGGATACGTAGACTGCTTGAAAGAATATCTCGAGGCACACGGCCTTACGGACCCTTCCCACCAGGTGAGGCCTACACAGTTGAAAGGACTGACCCGGTTTGAGAGGCTTATCGTGCCATCGACCTCGACATCTGAGCAATGTTTCCGGGAAGAGCTGCAGGCTGGCTCTGCTGAGATGATTCGGGACCGGACAGCAAAGCCGAGCTGCCGGTATGAAGTGGAGCAAGTCAAGCCTGGCCCCGGAGCCGTGGATGGGCGGGTGGCGGAGCTGATGCGGCAGCTCGAATGGTTGG
Organism: Keithomyces neogunnii; assembly: GCA_020975405.1. NCBI lineage: Eukaryota > Fungi > Ascomycota > Sordariomycetes > Hypocreales > Clavicipitaceae > Keithomyces > Keithomyces neogunnii. Next base: position 76,255 of record JAIOWQ010000010.1, on the reverse strand, counting down.
GGCAGCCAAAGAGGATGGTGATAATGGGGATGAGGTGAGTGATGAGGGCAAAAGAGGCAATGATGCAAGCGTGAACATGTTGAATCCTGTGCCCAGCTAACGCAGCCAGCGTGCACATATAAGTAGATGATACGTGGCGGGCAGGGCCGAATCAACAGTCGACTCTAATTGTTGAGGACCACCTTCTGCTTCCTTGGCTGGAACTACCAAAATTGACGGAATAGGGCCAAGACTGAGCCAAGGACGAGTTCTGGTGAGAATAAACGTGTGTTGCTCCGTGCTTCTGTAACGCCTGCCAACTTGACGTCTTGAGCGAGCAGGAGAGAAGATGAAGCGCGACTAATCAAGCCGCGTGCTCAACGTCAGGTAATAGACAGACGGTTGACGCGTATCGCATGGTAGAGAGTAAAGGACACATCAAAACATTGTGTAGTATTGCGGTCCAATGGCTACGCAATTCCTGTCCATGTGATTGGCCTCTTGAGAGCTCAACCATGTTTTCGAGTTGACTGGAGCAAAATTCTTGCCAGCCAACCCGACAGCACGACTTGAGCTCCACCACAATGCGCCAGGGACCAGCCCTCCGTCGTCAGTCATCCACCAAGCGCCAGGGCCAACGCCAACTTCTACTCCATACCACAGCCAGCCAAAGCCGCTCTCCACAATGAGCTTTGCCGTGCCCTTTGGCGTGGCGGCGACGACAAATGGCCCCAGCCAGCATCAATCTCAACCTCATCTCCATCCCCATCCCCCGCCACAGCCGCAAGCACAGCAGCATCCTCCCCTCTCGCAGGCCCAACAAACCCGACAACAGCAGCAGCAGCAGCAGCAGCAGCAGCCGCCCCTCTCCAGCCAACAACAGCAACAGCTGCTGGCCCAGAATCAGCTCGCCATGAATGGCATCAACGGAGCCAACATGAGCGGGCCTCCCATGCCGGCTGGCCCTACGCCGGCCGGCCACCAAGCCGAACTAAACTACATTTACGGCATGGTCGAGGAGCTGAGCCGCCAGCTCGCTGACAATCGGAAAGTGACGGAAGACATCGTCAACGGCCTGGGCAGAGTGCGCAACAGGGCCAGGACCCAAAACTTGCCCAACGAGGAATTGATTGCTTCTGCCGCGCCCGAGCTGCAAGGTACGTGCCGAAACCTCAACCCGCCCAGGAAAAGCCTCTGCTGACAAGACTTGGCGCTGTTTGCAGCCGAAAACGAAAACCTCGATACCCTCGTGTCCATCCTCTCCGAGTCCCTCGAAAAAGCCAACCTCAGCCGCGACGCCAACGCCTCACTCCTCACGCAATACGCCAGCTCAATGGGCCTCATGCTCAAACAGTTCCACGACTACAAGGCCAAACATGTTAGCGACGTGGCCGCCTGGCACCGGTCCTACAGGGTGCAGCTCGACGAAGCACGACAGGAAAACAGCCGCCTGCGCGAGCAGATATGGGAGATGCAAGCACACGCCAGCCGAACCAACGAGAACCTGCGGCAGTTTCGCCGCAAACACGACGAAGACGCGAAGCGCTGGGAGAAGAGGGTAGAGGGGACCAGTCTGCGCCAGGAGCTGCGGTTCTGGAAACGAATGGCCATGCCCGAGCTGGACGATGACGATCCCTACTGGAGCAGCGACGACGACATAATTGATGTGGCCGAGAAGGCGAGGCTCAGAGAGCTGGAGCAGAGGGCGGCGCAGGAGCAGATGATGGAGGGGCAGATGGACGAGGATCTCACCGGCCATGGTCAGCTGGCGACGCATTTGAGCATCATGGGAGGCATTGCCATGCAAAGGGACGAGTCGGCGAGAGCCATGCCTGTGCCGCCGCCCAGGCCCTTGAGTGCGGCCTCGAGTACGGGTTCGACGGGGCAATAGAGAGAGAGAGAGGCACACGAAACGGCGAGACATGGTTGACGAATACCCTGATTTGTATGTATATTAACACGCTGCATGCCATGTTTGCCCGGCAGTCTGCTTGCGTTTAATGCCCCTCATGACACACTTTCTCATGTCTCCTGTTGTACAAATTCAATTAGACCTGAATGCTTTTGCATTTCCTCATTTTCCCACAGTCTCTACAGTCTGCAATTTGCAATATCCGAGCCCAAGTCATTCGGAGCGTCAATACCCGCTCTGTTCACGTCTTCCGTCTGCATCAGCGTCCCCATCCTTGGAACCAGCAGCCGCTTGTCCCGCCTCCTTGATGCCCTGTTCGTCGCCACGCAGCTTGGCAAAGTAGGCCTTGATGTCCTCTGCACCCACGGCTTGGCCGCTCTCGGCAAACTGCTGGAAGAAGGGCTTCAATCGCTCCTTGAGATGGTTGTACGCCATGACGCCCTCAATGGCCCTCACGCGGTCGACGTTGCGAAGCGCGCTTTCGCCTCGTTCGAGCAGACTGCCGCTGCCGTGGGTAGAGCCGCCGTGCTCAGAGCCTGCGTTTTCAGACATGGGCGGCTCGTACACCTCTTCCTCTTCCAACAGCTGCGGGTGCCTGTTGAGAATGCGATGGCAGTCTGAGCAACGGCACAGCTGCTCGCGGAATCCTTCCCTGAAGAACAGTGAGAATTGGCCGGCTGGTGCCGCCGGCAGATTGGGCAGCTTGCATCCCAGCGAGGGGCTGCTTTCCGTCTCGACGTCTTCTTTTAGTGCACGTGGCTCGTCTTCTGCGCCGGATGCATCTTGGTCGCCCTTGGCACGCTTTGCTTCCGTTTCGTCCTCGCCCTCGTCTTCGGCCTTGCGTTTCTTGCCGGCGGCCTCTTCTTCGACCTTGACTTGTGGCTCGACTCGCTCACTCGACTGTTGGTCGAGGAATACGGCTGGCAGAAACCCAGCGGTGGCAGCGTAGCGCTTGATCCAAGGATTCGCCTCGACGCATTTGTAACACAGAAAGCCCTCAAAGTCTTCTTCATCGGGGAAGCCAGGCGGCATTGGAGGTTCGTCGTCCTCGTCAACCACGGCCACATCCGCGTTGTTGGTAGGAGCATCCAGTTGGTCCTCATTGGCTTCTGCAATAGTAGCCAACACACCGTTATTTGCCCCGGTCCCTGATGATTTTGTCTTGCCCGCTTCCATCTTTTCGAACCACTGCGGGCCCATGCCAACCAAGCAGCCGGGGTGATACCAGTCTTCGCCGCACCCTCCCGACTCGTGAGTCCCCAGTCCTAAGCACTGGAACATGGTGCCCTTTTGCTGGAAAGGATCATAGTCGCATTCGCAGCCGCAAAATATGTTGCGGAAGTTTTGGTTGTATTTGTTGTTGATGTCGGGTTCTTCAGAATGAACATTGCCCTTGGTGTTGGTTTCTTGGTTGGTTCGCAGGTTGCACGGGCTCGTCGCAGGGATCCTCGTAGTGCCGCAGTCGCATGTAAAGTTGCGTTTCTGGAAGATTTCCACCAGCGTGTGCTCGCCGTGGCACTGGACGGAGCATGCATAGCAGATACCAGCGGGCTTCCAGTTGGATAGGTCTTTTGTGGTTGGATTGCATGTCAAGCAGGCAAAGACGTTTTGCCGAAGCGGTCCAAGGATGTTGGTGCAGCTTTCAATGCTCTAGAGCAACTGTTAGTGAATTGGGCGCAGTGGGCAAGGGAGTTGATGCGCGACGAACATATGGAAGTGCTTCTCGCGCATCTGCCTCGAGGAGCTCTTGATCACGGAGAAACCTGCGGCGCATCAGGAATTTGTCACGGCCAGATACTTGGGTGTGCGGTTTGTAACATACTCTGCTGCAGTCTGTGAATCGTCAGATGCTTGCGAGTGCTGGGAAAAGCTATTGCTTCGAGCTGCCACCTTGTCCTGTGGAGCCTCGGCCGACATGATGCCAAAAGATGGGTGCGTCTGGAAATAAAGAACTAGGCTGAGAGGGCTGATATTGAGCAGCTGCGTGATGGATGGAAGCGGAGGTGAAGAATTGTGTGATAAACAGCGCCCAGTTTGATGGGTTTGAAGTTGCGGCGCGTCAGCTTTCGATCTGATGTGACGTCGATTGGTGATGGGCGGCTGATGACAGGTCATAGGGGACAAAATAATGCGGTACAGTCATTCGCGGAAAAGCATGGCTTATGCTCGGCTTCTTTTGTCAGGTATGCGATTGGTGTAGCCACTTTGCGCGTTGATTGAGGTGGGTCTGGCATACGGCCACTTAACGCGTGAAACGCGTCTGAGAAAACGCGAAATCGTAGCTCCCTTTAGTCCCACAGCTAAACGTGCCCTCATTCACAGTTCATCTCTCCATTGCCCAACGCACCCCGCCAATTTTGTACGCTTTCCACTTGTTTTCTCAACGCATTCTACCAGGTCAAAGGTTTTGCGAGTAGAACATTGAGGCAATGAGGTATAGTATATTCTCCATCCTCTGTGTGACTTGCACACCGACTAACCCTCATACAGTTCCCCTCTTCACGACAACCCAACCTTGGGCAACCGAGGCGCCGGCCCACGATCGAGCCGCAAGCGCTCACGAAATGGCGGTGATGATGCCACATCCTCTGTCGGACCGGCCTCAAGTCCTATGCCTTCTTCACCACCAGCCCCATTCGATATAGAGCACGGCGTTGAAGACGATGACGAAGTCGAAGAAGAGGCTGAGATCCAGGACGACATTGATGATCTCGATGAAATGGCCGATGACGACGTTGATCTGTTTCGCGAGGGTTTCGAAGTCGACTACAGATCGCGTGAAGACGACGCCTACGAGGGAATGGGCCTAGACGATGACGGCGACTTTGATGATATGGACCTGGGTGACAGACGAAGACTTGAAGCCCAGCTGAACCGACGAGACAGAGAGGTCGCCCGTCGGCAGCGTATACCTGCTGCTTTCCTCCCCGGCGATGACGATGATGGAGAAATTGATCTTACCGCCCAGCCTCGTCGCCGCCGCCACCACTATGACGAGGACGTTGACGATGCCATGGATGCAGACATCATGGACGAGGAGCTCTCTCTCGAAGCGCTCGGCGATGTCAAGGCCGCCAATTTGACCGAATGGGTTTCACAACCCCCAGTTCAAAGGACAGTTAAGCGGGAATTCAAGGCATTCCTCACCTCGTATATTGATGCCTCGGGCTCCTCAGTCTACGGCAATCGCATCCGCACTCTTGGTGAAATCAACGCCGAGTCTCTCGAAGTCTCGTACGAGCACTTGTCAGAAAGCAAAGCCATACTGGCCTACTTTCTTGCCAATGCCCCCGCAGAAGTACTGAAGCTTTTTGACGAGGTCGCCATGGACGTTGTTCTTTTGCACTACCCCGATTACGAGCGCATTCACTCCGAGATCCACGTGCGCGTCTTCGACTTGCCTGTTCACTACACTCTCCGACAGCTGCGTCAGTCACACCTAAACTGTCTTGTTCGCGTTAGCGGCGTCGTCACTCGAAGAAGCGGCGTGTTTCCTCAGCTAAAATACGTCAAGTTTGACTGCAGCAAGTGCGGAGTGACGCTGGGACCGTTCCAGCAGGAATCCAATGTCGAAGTCAAAATCACATACTGCCAAAGCTGCCAGTCCCGAGGTCCCTTTACGTTGAACTCGGAAAAGACGGTCTACCGCAACTACCAAAAATTGACTCTCCAAGAGTCCCCCGGCACAGTGCCCGCAGGCCGCCTGCCGCGAACTCGCGAGGTCATTTTGCTCTGGGATCTTATTGACAAGGCCAAACCCGGCGAGGAAATTGAAGTCACTGGCATTTACCGCAACAACTATGACGCGCAGCTCAATAATAGAAACGGCTTCCCCGTCTTTGCCACTATTCTCGAGGCCAACAATGTCATCAAGGCCCACGATCAACTTGCCGGATTCCGCATGACTGAGGAGGATGAGCATCAGATTCGCAAACTCGCACGGGACCCCAACATTGTGGACAAGATTGTCAACTCCATGGCACCTAGCATCTACGGCCACACAGATATCAAAACGGCCGTGGCCCTGTCTCTCTTTGGCGGTGTAGCCAAGACCACCAGGGGCCAACATCACATTCGTGGCGACATCAACGTGCTTCTTCTCGGTGACCCTGGCACGGCCAAGTCCCAGGTGCTCAAATACGTGGAAAAGACTGCCCACAGAGCCGTGTTTGCGACTGGCCAGGGCGCCAGTGCCGTCGGTCTGACGGCCAGTGTTCGACGTGATCCCCTGACGAGCGAGTGGACTCTGGAAGGCGGCGCTCTGGTGTTGGCAGACCGCGGCACCTGCTTGATTGACGAATTCGACAAGATGAATGACCAAGATCGAACGTCCATCCACGAAGCCATGGAGCAGCAGACCATTTCTATATCCAAAGCCGGCATTGTGACGACGCTGCAGGCTCGATGTGGAATCATTGCAGCTGCCAACCCTCAGGCCGGCCGCTACAACTCTACTCAGCCCTTTTCACAAAACGTCAATTTGACAGAGCCCATCTTGTCTCGTTTCGATATTCTTTGTGTGGTGCGGGACACGGTCGAGCCCGAAGAAGATGAACGGCTCGCTCGTTTCATTGTCGGCTCCCACAGCCGCAGCCATCCTCACAGCCAAACCCAAGACTCGATGCAAGTTGAGCAGGACTCGATGCAGGCCGAGACCCAAGCAACCACGGGATCAACGGCAACGAAGCAAGGCGAAATTCCGCAATCCCTGCTTCGCAAGTATATTCTGTATGCGCGCGAGCGATGCAGCCCCAAGCTCTACCACATGGACGAAGACAAGGTTGCCCGCCTGTTTGCCGACATGCGAAGGGAGTCGTTGGCGACTGGCGCCTACCCGATTACTGTAAGTTTGCAGTGCTCAATTTTTGGCACCCGGCAAAAGGTGAATATGCTAACGGGCGATTGCAGGTGCGACATTTGGAAGCCATCATTCGTATCAGCGAAGCCTTTTGCAGGATGCGCCTGTCAGAATACTGCTCTGCGCAGGATATCGATCGCGCCATTGCCGTGACTGTGGAAAGCTTCGTGGGTAGCCAGAAGCTCAGCTGCAAGAAGGCCCTGGCTCGCGCCTTTGCCAAGTACACCCTGGCCAGGCCGGGGTCTCAGAAGAGAGGAAGTCAGAGACGAACTGCTACCGCTTCGGCATAGAGACATGACTGCGATTGACCGGCGTTGGGGACATGGGAAATTTCAGGCCAATCAAAGCTTTGGACCAAGGGTGGCTTGGTTGAGGCAGGTTTACGAGGGCAACTGTACACAATATTGGCGAAAGGCGCCTTTGCATTTTTCCGCGATGTAATTGCACAATGAGACATGTATTTCCCCGATGCCCGATGTGTGAACGAGAGAGCACGCTACAGCCTTTTGCGAAAATACACCCTCTCGAATCCGTCCTCGGTGCGCCTCTCGACCTCGTCGTAGCCCATCTTGGCATACAGGCCCAGGTTCTCAAACATTTTGACATTGGTAAACAGGGCCACCTCGGCGCACCCTTTGGTCCTCGCCCAGTCCTCGGCACAGTTGAGCAGCAGCCTGCCGTACCCTTTGCCCTGGGCGTCGGGATCCACGACGAGATTGTTCAGGTGCATGAGGCCGTGCTCGGCGTCTGCGCGCAAAACGATGGACCCGACGGGCGTGTCTTGGCCGCTGGGGCAGAGCAAAAAGACGTCGTGCGTGGCGAGCAGATGTGCGTAGTCGGCCGTCATGGGAGCGGGCGGCCTGCCGATGCGCGTGATGTATTTCGAGTAGGCGGCGTTGACGATGCGCCGGATGTGCGCCAGGTCGCTTGCTTGCGCGCGGACGATGCGGGTTCCCGGCGGCGAGGGGGGCGCGTGCATTGTCATGCTGGTGGTGCCGCGGGCTTGGATGTTGGAGTTGCTGCAACTTGGAGCTTGAGGTCTGATGGGTCCCGGTGGCCGGAGATGAGTCAACGCGCTAGTTGCGCTGCGGATGGACACTGCAATGAGGTGTTGCTGGACAGATGACAGAGGGTGTTTCTGTGCAGCAGATTGGTTGATGGATTTGCATTTTTAAATTCACAAAGCCCTCTGCCAGCGTTGTTTCACTGGTAAGCTTGGTTGTCCAAGCATGAGATGCTGCTGCTATTTTCTTACGTCATGTTAGATGCACACTCAGCTGGTGCAGCATGTTCATTTGATAGTACAAAGATGGACATGAGACTTCAAATATTTGCAGCTGCAGATATGGAGTGGAATTGCTTCAATCTGTCAACAGGTGCAGACCACAATGTACACGAAATAGTGCATGTGGCCGGATCATATTACTTCAAACTTTCATACGTAGCAAATATCCTGGCAGATATAACACATGCGACACAAGGCGTTCCTCGCAGGCAGTGATTCCCGTAGATCCAAGAACCTGTAGCAAGAAAGATGCCACTGGTCCGAATTGATTATAGCAAGCCAGCAGTGTATTCTTTCGGTGATATCTCAACATGGCTACAGTGTAGCCACCGCAGTTCGACTACCTGGTAAATACACGACTATCCCTTCACGTGGGACTCGACACCCAGGAAAAATGAAGCTGGACAATAGCCTCACCGGGACGAGTTCTACAGCACTGTCATTATGATGGCAGAATCAACCCCCAGTCAACGTCATGACCGCCAAAGCCAGTGTCACCTTCTGAATGACTAGACATATTGTACAAACTACCTTGCGGCTTGAGCTGCGGTACACCCTTTGACAGTACATAGTGGGTGAATATAGCATTGTATTATTCAATCTGCTATATGAAGCAGTGAGGGCGGCATCTCCTTTGTTATTATAAAGCCGTGAGCTACGTATCTTATGCCGATATTTGTATACGACCGGAACCCTAGCTAATGCTATGTGGATTGACGTTTTGCGATTCTTCATGATGAGAGGTATAATTTACAGTAACGTATTCAAAGCAATGCAAGTTACTGTCTAATACGTGTAAAATCTTGATTGTTTCTTCCAGCTAGACGTTATGTGCTAAAATCCTGCATGATTGCGGCATGGCACACACCCATCCCAACAGCGTTGCCACATGGACCAGGTCAAGCAAGCGCCAAAGGTGTCATGATGAAGTCATGTAAGCTTAGTAACAGATTAATTCGACTCCTCATTTCTATATTTGTGTTTGACTTCAGTGTAAACCATGTACCCAAGGCAGGGCCCCTGTACGAGTGTGAAGTAGTTCCAACGGCAGTTGACTGTGTGATCATGCCTGGTTTAGCACCGTACATGTTGCGGTTATGAAATAACGAGACTGCTGAAGTTATAGTCCTGTTAATAGAAATATTACTTGTAATTTCATTGACGGTATTGGACAAGGAATCGTCCTATCTATCCTCCAAAACATCCTACCTTTTACATTTAAGGGATAGATTTCTCAATATTTATCTTTGACCCTACAAGTATTAGTTAACCAGGTCTTATAGAACGCTTCAACATGAAGCAAAATGCCATGAAAAAACAATTACATCATGCCTTGGATTCTGTTCCTGGGCAATTTGACCCTGATGACAAGGTCATTAACGTCCCTTGTACATGTGGCTGTTCTCTACAGTGCCTGTAGATGGTGTGTAGGAGACCGCGCACACTAGAGTAGGATGGAGTGGAGGAACAGGGCCAGAGAATTGCTCTTACTGTTGTCACATTATTTTAGGCATAAATGGAGCAGCCCTTGTTTCTTACTGGTTATCAAAGCAAGATCATAGTCTCACGCGCCCCTGTATACGTGCCATCACTGCGGGCTTTTGCGATCTGTATACTACACTGATGGGCATGGACAATAAGGCGCCCAGTATCGACATGGAGCAACATTTCTCCAGCTGCAGTTGCATATGCTATCAAGGAGGCAGAAGCCAGCCCGGAGCGTGACTCTTACATGTCTGACATGGAGGGCTAAAACCACCAAGGCGCAATTATGATGGATGGAAAACAACTTCCCGTAGAAGATGGGTATGGCTTCCACTTTCATCATGGGCATGCCGGATAACGGCTCGTGCATCGTGCAAAACGGCAGGATTGCGGCATGTGGGAGGACCTCAGAATTATGTCGGGGGCGTCTGCAGCACACCCTGGAAGAAAGAGAGAACATCAGAAGAGAAGAAGTGGGTGGATCATATAACCGCCGTCTTATAAGGCAACAAATTTACGCACCAAGGGTGGTGAGATGTTTGATTTGCCAACGCATAAATTCGAATTGCTGGTTCCTATGAGAGCTAGATTGTCTCCTTAACAAAAGTGATCCATCGTGTAGTGAAAATTCTCGCTTGTAGAGGGCCAATGTCCCTTGTTTATTGACGAGTCTAAAAGTTGCCAATTATCCAGTACCGTTCAAAGGAAGTGGTCGAGTAGCTTCAAACGCTTCAGAATGTTTGGTTGGAATCCCATTACCCCCAAGGCGGCTAATGACCTTTAAGCACGGGAAGCACACGCCGACTTGTGAATTTAATACCAACTTTAACCATGGCCCGTAGCTGCTTATAGTCCGCATGTTGTCCCAGAGACGCTACACCAGACGTACAGCCGTGTCTGGGAGTTTCTTGGCATTGTTCTCGAAGTACATGGCCCCATGCACGTAGCACTCCCCGATAAGACTATAATGCGTGCTGCTCGTGCCAGAGTCCTTCAACGCCCTCAGCACAAACGGCACCTTGGAGCCGCGGGGAAGAAAAATCTTGTCCCCGGGCAAAGTATCCCCCGGCACAATCCCGGCGTACCTGGTCTCCGTGGTACACACCATGGCGCCCGGGATTCTCTGCAAAAAGTTGGACGCCGTCTCCCAGAACTGGTTGATGACGCGGCGAGCCTCGGCTGGCCTGTTGATGTACTCCCGCGCGTCCTGGCCGGGCTGCACGTCGAGCACATGCCGCTCGAACCCCGGCGACCAGCTCGTCGTGGCCGCCGTCTTTTCCAGCGGGCCTCCGATGATGGATGACAGAGGCGAGGTTGCCGTTTGGGGGCCCGCGGCGTCCCCGATGAGGCACTTGACTATAAGCTCGCCCCTCCAGTCGGGGCCGATGTCGACCGGGTAGACGTGAAGGGGGGACACGTTGCGGCGGATGATGCCCATGGTTTCGATGAACCGGATCGACCTGCCGCCGAGGCCGAGCTTGAGAGACTCGCACGTTTTGACGGTGTCGAGCATCTTTCCCGTGACGCTGAGGACGGGCACGCGCTTGCCGCCCACAGAAGTCGACAGGCCCGACTGCTCCGGCGAGAGGACAGATACCTCGGCCCGGCACCATTCGCCTGCGCAGAAGCCCGGCCCGCCTGCTTCTTCGCGGCCGGATGCATCCCAGGTGGACAGGGACGGCGCGTATCTCTCCTCGCCCCTCTCGTTCATGAGGTCGGGGATCCAGCTGCAGAACTGGCTCCCCTTGCCGGTGCCCGCGCGGTACATGAGATCCAGGGCCTTGCCCGCCTTGACGAGCGCCTCTGCGTACCTCGACAGAATCACCGCCTCGTCCGATTTGTAGTCTGGCAGGAAGGCTGCTTCGCCAATCGTGGTGTCGTAGGCCAGGTTGAGCAGCGCAAACATCTTGTCCCGCGGCCACGATGACCGCGTGTAGTAGAATAGCTCGACGAGTTCCAGGAAGCTATACCGCAGTTCTCCCCTGGGGTCTCCCGGCGTGGTCTTTTTGTAGTACTGCCGCGTGCGGTGAAGTGCAAGTGCGGGCTCCGAGTTTTTGAGGGAGCGCACCAGGTCGGATCCCTCGTGGCCGCCGTAGGACTCTTGCATCCGTTTCTCGCAGTCCATCACACCCTCCATGAAGGCGTCCCATCCCATCTCTGATTCTCCAGACATGACGCTCACCCGGGCCGCGAAGACGAGCTCCTGAATGGTCCAGGTGCGCCCGAACCAGGGCCGTTGCAGGAACGCGTTGACGCGCGTCGCCCCCAGCATCAGGTTGGCCGTCTCTTCTCCCTCGAGTGGCGGAGGAACTTCGTTTGGGCGTTTTTGCAGCGCAGCCAGCCACTTGATGGCGCCGCGATCCTCTGTCCGATCATTGCCCGTCCAGATAATGACACGCTCGGCCTTGCTGTACAAGGTTCCCATGCGGCGGACCTCAACCGCCTTCTCAAATATGTCCTCCTGGTTGATGCAAATGGCGTCGGCCCAGAGTGGGACACCTATGCGCTTACGGCGGAGGCATTGGAGGCAGGACCAGAGGGAATCAGTAATGGGAACGGTGACCCGGTCGTGGGTCGCGTCGTTGGTCACCTCGAGAAAGGGCCCGTGCTTGCTGGGCTGATCGCCCCAGACGTACGAGATGGCCCAGAACCGTTCTGGCCTTGGGTTGATTGCTTTCCGAACCAGCCTTGCCCTGAGCGGCGGGTTCTGAGTCTCGTCGTCCTTGTAGGTGCCAAGGTCGAGCTCGAGAAGGCGAATGTTCGTTTCGTCGAGTTTGAGACGGTCGTACAGCTTGCTCATCTCGGCAGCAGTCGAACCAAGATTGGTGCAGTTTTCAATGAGCAGGGCAGAGGCGCCAGAGGCAACCCTCCCCTGATAGGAATACGCCGGCTCAAACTCAATGGAACCTCCCTCGGCGAGTCGGAGGGGATCTACAAACAGGGCAAAGGCGGGTTCGGTGCGAACATGGTAAACACGAGCCAACATGTACACGTGTTCTGCGCCGCCGCCTTGCCGGAGGCGCATGCTCTCTGCCTACAGATATCCCGGATACAATCAGCATACTTTTCAATTACGCCACGAGTGCCATGTTGCAGAAATGGTCAAAGCAGACCTTTTCACGCTGTGTTCGAGACAGCTTAAAGGGCGAATACAGACCGCCATTGGTGGCGCACACCTCAATGTGGAAAGTGCACGCGTCGCCAATCCAAGAATCGTCTATTCCGCAGCCCTGAATGACTGATTCGGTGAGTTTTCCACGCGTCTCGGGGATTGTAAAGGTCGCATGACTCGTGCCGACTTGGGGAGTGAATGGTCCACGCCCGTACCGCGACCTCATTGGGCTTGTCCAGTGAACATCTACATTGTAAAAGTCTGGTGTGAGAAAAGAGTTGAGGAAGCGAGAAACCTGCCGTGGGTCACGAGCGTTGTTAGCGTCCTTGAAACAAGAGCACTCGACGAGAGACCTTACATAAAGCTCGCCATAATATCTGCTGTCCTGGGTGTCATCTCCCACAAAGGACGTGGTGAGCGATGAGTAGTGGACGGTGCCGAGCTGCATGCTCATAAAGGCACCATCATGATCTGTGGCCGGCGCGCTTCTCCTGGACTCGTTGGCTTCTTCTCGATCCCCAGGCGGAACAAGATCCCAGCGACTGGGCGGTTGCGCTTCTCTCCCGGAGCCCGCGCCGGCAGACCGCGGCCGGACATTTTGACGCGGCACGGCAAGCTCGTTTCGTCCTCTACTTTGAGAAGTCGGTATGGCACTATCGTCTTGGCTTTTGGCGGTCGACTTTCGATGGCTGGGTTGGGCGGTCCCTGATGTTGCGGTGACGGGAGTTTTGTCCACGACTTTTGTTCTTGTCTCTTCCGTGGTTTGGATATTCGATGGCTCCTCGGTCATCACCGCCTGAGTAACTGGTTCCATGTCTTTTCCCAAAGCTGCCCCGTCACCCATATTGTCGCGAGGGTTTTGGTGCCGGGACGCATCCTTGGGAACTTCTTCCGAATCCTCTGGGGCATCTTTACTGCATTTGGTCTCGCTCTCATCCCCACTGGCCATGCTTGGAGGATGGCTTACCGCAGTAGAATCTTGATTGATCGTGTTAGTTGCACTATAAATCCCAGGCAAATATGTAACAATGGACCTGGGTAGACTTACACGATGAATTACTTTCAACTTCATCACCATCATCATCCTGCTGGTCATCATGTTCCTCGTGTTGTTTCTCATCAAACACTTCGGTGGCATTTACCTTGCCATTTAATTGTGGTTCCTTTCTCTTATTCCACAGCTTGAGGAGCGACCATGGCCTATCTGGATCTGTGTTAGTCGTCCATCTCGACCTGAACATATGACATCATTACCTGCGACAAAGGGCTCCTCTATTGGCAACTCAGGAATCCCCTTGACTTGTAAAATCTTTTCGACTTCAGTTACCGTCTCAGTTCCAATAATGTACCTGACAAGAAGCCGCCGATCTCCAGAGATGTGATAGATGTCACAGATGTCATCGGCAATCTCCATGAGAGCAAGGTCTGATCCGACTTTATCTCTTTGCGCGTAAATCAAGAATTCTGCGGCCCGGAAAGAGGCCAGGGCGACACGGCCTAATATCCGGCCGTAATATACTTCCATCTTGCCCTTTACCTCCCAGTGCAATGCGAGTTGGGCGGAGCTTAGCACTCTGATACGTGACCTTCTGAGCGGGGGTGAGCGCAAATCGGCCGAGTTCCTTGGCGGTTTTGACCATGCGACACTAGAGCAGTCAGAATATATCGAATGAGCATCACATGTCCGTGACGGGCAAAGCCCGCAGATACGGAGACGAGCTGGGACCGACTTACCGATCAATGTGCTTTGCGTATGCCGCCCACTTCATGGCCTGTTGTTCATCATCGCGCGCTTCCCTCGATGGAACCGCCACGGCGATGCGCGAAAGCTTTCGATCATCAAGTCCAAGAAATGATATGAGCTTGCCACAGCGCGATATCTGCGCCGCATCCAAAGCGAGCAAAGGGGCTTCCGACTTGAAGCTCTCCAACAAGATGGAGCGGTCGGCAATGAACCACTCGTTTTCGTCGGCTGCTCTGACAAGTTTGTCAATCAGATTCCCCGAGTTGGGCAGCCGAATAGGCAGCATGACGCACTTGGTCAGCTTGTCGTGTTCCACGCGCATGTCGTGCGTTAGCCATTCCGGGGTCGGCACCTCCCAGCTCATCTCCTCGAACAAACGCGCAAAATAGTTCAAGTTGTCCTGGCTGCTCAAGTCGGCGCTTGCACAAAGCTGTTGCACCTCCCATCTGAGTCGCCCCAGATCTAACCCCTTTTCAACCTGCAGGACGAGCTGGAAAAAGTAGTAGTGGGTGTAGTACAGAGCAAACTTGGAAAGACTATGCGTGTATCTCATTTCAAAGCCCAGCGGAGACCGCCAGATGCACTCGTCACGCCGAGCCCATGCATGTTTGTAATCCAGACCCGAGGTATATGGAATATAAATCAGAGCGTCCTCGTCGAACGTCGTCCTAATGTACCTCTTAGCTCCGGCCTTTGTTCTGGGCTCTCATCTGCTCACCTTATTTCGTTTACAACGCTTGGTTGATATTGCGCAAGCTGGCATGCATCATGCAACTTGGAATATATGGTGGATATCATGCTTGCCCTGTCCCGTTCTGGCGTCCTCTTATTGTCCTTTTGTTCCGTGGGCTCGAGGCCTACTGGATCTGACTTGATCTTTTTCAAACACGTGAGCCAGTGGGTGTATTCTGGCTCTAGTTTGACACCGAACCACTGCAGAAACGTCCACTCCAACCGCATATAACGCTTACCTGCAATAGGTAGCAGCGGGAGTGGGACTTGTGCTTGAAGCTTGAGCGTATCAATAGATGGCAGCACCGAGTCGCGTAGAGGGATGGATACGTGACGCTGCCTTGTCGCATCTGTCGGGTCGGGATACCGAATCATGGTCGAAGCAATTTCCTCCCATAGCGTGCTCTGGAAGCCGTCCAGATCGTCTTGTAGTTGAAGCGAGTAAGCCTCGTGGTGGTATCTGAGCAAGTTTAGAAAGTGACTCGAGTCGAAATTCTCAGCGATAAATTTCAGCTCATGCGATAGGACGAGGCAGTCGCCCTTTGTGAAAGCAAGGCGTGGACGGTGCGGCATTCTAAACGTCTTCATCATCCATGCCAAGAGTTCTTGCTTCTCCTTCTTGTCGAGCCCTGAACAATATGCTGGGTGAAGAACCGGAACCTCCAGTTGCTGTCCTTCATGCCAAAGGGGCCCGGTAAAGGTTTCGGACGCCAGCTGAGGCATCCCTGTTCCTGCCGCAACCCAAAACTTTGACGGAGGTGAAATTTCTTGATGCTTGAAGAAGAATCGAACGTGGGAGACCAAGTCATCCGTGGTCCAATCCGTCGACTTTTCAGGGTCGAACTTGGCATGCGCGTCTTTAACCCTCAGCGCCAAGTTTCCGATTTCGCGAGACACTTCCTTGGCGCCATAAGCCTCGAAAAGCTGTCGTCGATGATGATTCCGACTAGCATCGTCGGTGATGAATCGGAGCCCGATTCCCCGGGGCAACGTCTCCAGTCCGCCATCATATCCCAGGGTAATAAAGAGGTTGTTCTCCTCGCCCGAATGGCAAACCCAGGAGACCGTCTCGTTCAGGCTGTTCTTTACAGGGATAATCTTGACCTCTCTACAGTATATCCGGAGCGTAAAGTCCTTTTTGAGAATCTCTGCCATGCTAGTGTGCCAGTCGTCGTCTTGCTGCGCAAACTCGCCGCTAAAAGCTTCCAGGTCCCTTGCGAAGTCGTAGTTGTCCATTTTTTGGATGCCCAGCTTCGCAAGTATATCGGTGCATTCGACATCGTACTTGGCTGAAAGATATGACCGTGCAACTCCTTTTGAAATGGGTATCTTCTTGTCTGGTCCTATACGCCATTCTGCCGGAAAGTATCGGAGCGTGAACGCTGGAGCAGCGAGCTCGCCAGTCTCGGTGCGTAAAATGCGGCGAGCCTTGAGCTTGTCTAGTATTGTGGGAACGAGGATCCTGAAAAAGTCGTCGCTGTCGGGTGAAGTGCTGAGCAGTCGTGGCCACGTGTATCTCAGGCTTGAGTCTGTCCTGTTCAATACATCGATGGCGTCTGCAAATCTCTCGCAAATGGACTCCCGAATTGCTCTGTTCCAGTCAGAGTTGCCGTGAATCTGCTCTCTGCTCTCCGCCAGGTCGAAGTCGGCGTGCATGGAGAACTAACAAAAGCACAGAAACAGTTAGCAATCGTAACACAACATAGACTGGGAATATCGCTCCATTTTGGGCCACCGTGACCTACCTTGAAGCCAAAGGACTTGATGGGCAAACATGCGTATACTTTCTCCTCGCGATGTATCACGTCTTGAAAGTCCTCGCTCAGTGGAAATCCGAATTTGATGTGGGACGTCTTGTTCTGCTTGCCTTCCTTTCTCTGGACCTGCGTCACAAATGGGAAACTGAATTGCTTGTAATGCAGGACCGGTCTCCCGGTTTGTAGAATCGTGACGTGGCTGGTTCCGTCACTGAGAGGCTCCTCGACCCGCACAAACTGTTCGGTTCTCTCCCCAATAACAAGATTTATTTGCTTCAGCTTCTTGAGAAACAACAGATTGGATGGATCGAAGTTTCGCACCGCTTCAGCGACATCCTGCGCCTTTAATGGTGCAAGCTCAAAGTACATGGAAGTGCCTGTGTCATTTGCGTAACTGTTGTCGGGAAACGGCATTTCGAACCATTCTGGTTTCATGGCCTTTTCGCGATCCGCATAGAGCTTGAAGCGATATCCACGGGACGCAATCCAGGCGATATTGGCAACGCCGAGCACCGACTTGAACCCGATGCCCTTTTCACCCGTGGACATGTGCGAGTCCACCTTTGTGCTTCTGTACATGTCAGATATCGCAGTCGCATCCTTTTCGGTGAACCCAAACTCGTCACAAAAGGTTTTGAGGTGCTGGTTGCCCGTGTGAGTGAGAGTCAGGGTCGGGTAGCCGTGCTCGTATTGAGCATCGTCCGAATTTTGGATCAGCTCGAGCAAGAAGTGGTCAGAAGTCGAGTTCAAGTCTCGAGCAGAACTGAGATGCAGGCCGGCGCCTGGTCAATCAAGTATTCGCGACAACGGGCATGTATCCCATATATGGCTGCGTGGCTCTCACCTTTCCCATGATCGCTTGGCTGCGCCCTCAAAGTCGGGGTTTCTATAGAGGGCTAGGATGTGCTCTTTTGGGCTCGAATATTCCGCTTGGCTTGAATTCATGATTCAAGGTACTCAATGCTGCCGAGGGACTTGGAGAGGGTAGAGAATATGGTGACACTGTTGCCGGCTGCACCAGCGACTTTGATCTTTGTGTCATGGCAGAGCAGCAGAGAAATACAACCGCATCGCAGGCCGTTGCGAAATTGTTGAAGGAGTTCAGGCACATTTTGGGCGCATCAGAGACTTGGGCAGAACGAGCTCAGCCGCGGACAGGGGGAGGACACCTCGAGAACGAACTCGGGCAGCCTCTTCGCTAGGGCTTGCCAATCTGGTCGTTAAAGTGAGGCGCCCAATGCCATGCAGCAAAATTTCTCACAGAGGAATGGTTGCCTTGCTCGGACATGTCTTGACAAACCATGATGCCATCGCGGGATTTCAAACCTGTCGGCACGCACAGCCTCCGCTCTCATGAGGTTTGCGATGCCACCAGCAGCCGGCCAGAAAGAGTACCCTGATTCTTCTTATCAAGGTGGTTGTCAGACACGCACACTTGAATTTCTCAGCGCACTGGTAGTTCCGACGCCACCCTTGGCATGGGGTCAGCAAACAAACAGGTTAGTTGGGGGCCAAGGTGCCGATGTAGAAGAAGCCTTGTGAAATCCTGTTTGGACTGATGGAGACGGCCTCTGCAGACACCACGTGCATTTTCCATGCAGTGTAAGAAACTTGGTGTTGTACAACTCATCTGCCCGGCCTCGTAAAGCTCGACACGGCCGTCATCGACCTTGACAGCGCAGCAGTTGGCGCCGATTCCGTCTAATTCACGAATGCGTAAATTCAAGAATGGGGTCGACACGTGGTGGGTTCAGCATGAATCAACGGGCATGTATTATTTGGGGTCTAAACCGCCTCACGGAAGCGCATCAGGCCGTCATGCATGGGTGAAGGATGGCATGGATGGCATTTGATGGATGTCTGTCGCACTAGTCACTGGGCACGTGTGACAAAGGCGCTGTAAATCTGGCACCCTGCGCTCGGATTATTGAATCAGCGCGCCCGACGCACAGGGCCCCGCGCCCCAGTGCCTCCATACAACGAGGCGCACACAGTCAATTTCATATGCAGGAAATCAAGGCTTTTTATAACATCTTTTGCACCCATCTTGGTGTGCGCTGTGTGTGCGCTGCGTGTGACAGTCATGAGCCCGCGAGGTCTACGGTCCAACTCCCAAGACCTGTGACTTCCGCTGCGCACGTAGCAACCGATTCAATCAACCCGCGCTTGCCCTACTCGTCAGCAAAGCTCGCAAGCGATGCTAGCCATATTTGAGCAAGACACGGCTCTGCACAGCATCCCCAGCATAAGAACAAAGCTTAACAACTCTGGTCAGTGGAAAACTTGGCATACGGCTCTGAGGACCAATGCCTTGATCCATCGGTTTTGGGATCATCTTGACCCTGATCAACCCGATCAGTCTGACGACGCGTTGGAAGTCCCCAGAGGACCTAATTTCGAACATGTCATTGAGGCGCGCGCGGATTATAAGCGCAGGGGGGAAGACTTGAGCATCAGCGATGTCATCGTCCTCCTGAGAGCTGACTATGAATGTGAGCTGGAGATGCATGTCAGGCTTGAAAGGTACGATTTCGCTATACGGAGCTGGATCTGCCAGACCGTCGAAGCGAGCATACTCGACCTGATCCTCCTAGACCTCGTCAAGGATCACGGATCGAAGATCACTCTGAGGCAAATCATCAGAAGACTCAAACGCCGCTTCGCACCGTTGGATATGTTGGGGGGTATGTCGCGCTGGTATATAGGGGGGTTTCAAGACCACTAGAAATGTGGCATGGCCACGCCCAATTTTTAAGTGTGGCAATGTCTCATGGCTTTGTGGAAGGCATTGGCGCTGGTAATGCGACGTGACGGGTCAAGTGTAGATTCTGTATCATATTCTCTGAATGTGCATTTCCGCCCTATATGCATAGGATTCAGGCTCTTTAAAACACACACCATATGAGGTATCGCGATATGGCTCGCCATGACTCGATAGATGAACCACAGGTTGATGCAAGTCAAATGCAATGTATTGAATTAGCAAGTCTTCTGTGAGTGTGACGCGGGGACCTGATGTGTAGAGTCTTGGAGTGTTCCATCACGGGGTTCCAGCTGATCTCAGGTCTAGAAGGGGCACTTATGTCGCCTAATTAGGCCGGCGGTGAAGAAAATCTATATATACCATATATGCTCTACATAGATTAATCTACCTAGGCTAGTATCTAGTACATTGGTTATTACCTTTGGAGAGGAAAACCCCTTTAAGGGGGAAAACCTTACGCAGTCTCTACTACTGCCTCTGCGGTGTCGTCCTGGTACCGCCCCTCGCTGTCGCGGCTGTCACGGTTGGGAGATATGGTGAACAAGTCTTCGCAAGTGAATTATAGTTAGCCTATGCGTGGTGGATTCGTGCCGGGAACATTCACAAGTAGCCTGGTTGGAGAGTTTCTGGGCGTGTCTGAAGGCTAATACAGGTAGACTGGCAACGGAAACCGATGAATTGATTATTTAACAAATGCTTAAACTTAATGATTTGGATTTGGATGAAAAATCCGGGGCCTTTATACATTTTTAAGAGCCCTTGATTTAAGTACCACTTCCACTTCCACTTCCACTTCCACAATCTAACACTAGTTTATTGCCAACCCAAAGTGTGAGATGCAGGAAGGTATGATCTGTATTTGTGTGGTCAGAGCTAAGTGGACAGTGTGCGTCACATGATCTGTGACACGAAGACCCATGTCATCTGCGTTAGTGTAGATCAATGTTCTCAGACATGACTTCCCACACTTCGAACACGTACATTAATATTAAATAAAATTTATAACCTCTGGCCAACCCATCACCTACCAGACAGTGAGGGAACAACGAGCATCTGGTTGTCGCTTTCCATTCTTCTTCTTTACTACCTTTCCTCCATCTTCATCTTATCTGTTTCGCGTTTCGGATACTCTCTTCGTACATCCTGCGTTATCCAGAATGCCACCTGACGACCTTGCGTGGGACCGAAGCGACGAACTCTTGGACGTCGCGATAAAACAGTTCTCATTATCATCTACGTGCGAAAAAATTCAGCATTTAGCAGAGATGGTGTTCGATAAGCCCGCAACCTTGGTCCCTCCTCTGTATAGGGGCAGCTTTAACGCTCTGTATCCCTTTCGAGTACAAGGCCATTCTGCCATGATTCTCGTTCGCCAGCCTTTCCCCAGCCAGGCCGTCTATCCTGCAGAGAAAACACTCGTGGAAGCCGCGACAGCATCATATATTAAGCGACATACTAAACTTCCAGTTCCAAAAGTCTTATGTTATCGTGAGGATTCCGACATCGGGCCGTTCATGATAATTGAAGACCTCGGATCCCGACGAGTGCTGGCCCAGGCCCTGGAGGCCCCTCGCGAGGATGATGAGGAACCCGTCTTGAATGCCGAAATTCCTGAAAGCAAGCTCAAGAGCCTATACGCTACAATGGCACAGTGTCTCCTAGGGCTTGCACAAACGGCTCTTCCGCGTATCGGAGCTCTCATCGAGACAAGCCCTGGTTGTTACGATGTGCTGCGGCGACCCATCACTCTTAATATGAACAATATGGTTCGACTTGGCAACATCCCAGAATCAATCTTTCCATCTAAAGACACCACGTATCAGACCGCAGATTCGTGGTATGTGGCGTTAGCCGAAATGCAGATGGTAACTCTCGTTTTCCAGCATAACGATATGGTATCTTCAGAGAATGACTGCAGGTCCCAATATGTCGCTCGTCAATTATTTTATAGACTAGCTAAACAAGGCCGACTATCAAAATTTGGATTTTCTGAAGATGATTGGTCTGCCTGCTCTAAGGATGGCCAGGCAAGGTTGCCATCGCCTGACGGCTCGGGCTCTTTCCGCCTCTGGTCCGATGATTTTAGGCCATCTAACATAGTTATCGATAAGAATGACCAGATTCTTGGGGCTATAGACTGGGAATTCTCATACGCTGCGCCAACTCAGTTTAGCTTGGACTCACCCTGGTGGTTACTACTTGATTTGCCCGAGTATTGGCGTGGTGGCATTGATGCTTGGGCAAGCCTTTACGAAACTAAGCTGGAGTCTTGGCTTGCGGTAATGGAAGAGACGGAGCGAGCTATGCCCCCTGGTTCTTTGTCGCTCTCAGCATACATGCGACAGAGCTGGGAGACGGGTCGCTTCTGGCTCAACTATGCCGCTAGAAAGAGCTGGGTATTCGATACTATTTACTGGAATTATCTAGACGAGAGGTTCTTCGGTAAGCAGGAAAGAGATATCCCCGCTAAAGAATTATGGAAGACTAGAGTGCATCTTTTGAGTGAAGAGGAACAAGCGGCGATGGAGCCGCTGGTACAAGCGAAGATGGAGGAAAAGAGGGAACGAGTTTTGGTTGAGTGGGGTGCTGAGGAGGCAAGGCAGCGCCTGTCTTCCCTGCTGTTCGACTGATCACTTAGACTTTAATTTCACCGAGATTCCTCCTTTGGTACCTGCCAAGTTCTAACCAGGTGTGCCGGATGCTAGCTTTGGAACACGCAGTTTGGGGTTTCCTGGCGACACTTCTCTGTATCTCTCTTCCTCTCACTGTGTGTCTCTGACTGTCCTTTTTCTTTCTTTCTTTCTTTCTTTCTTTCTAACCCTAAGGCATTGTGACGAAGTATCCGCCACTCCGCAGCGCAGATGGGAATCAATTACACACTCGGACCTGAACATGAGCCGTATTGCGGCAGTACCAGCGCAACAAATGCTGGTAAAGCTAATCCGCCATTGATGGGTTAAATATTTAGTACCCCGGTCTGACTACAAAAGAGTTCAAGGGCACAGTTCGCGAGGAGTAGAGATCCTTCCATCGTATTGATTGCTCCTGGTTGATTAATTACTGTACAGTAATTCTAGAGGTGATGCAGTACTCTAGATAATAGCCTCTCTTGTGCTGCGAACGGAGGAAGGACATGTGCCAAGACAGCCTGATTAGCATGCTAGAGGCAACTCATAAGAGTAGTATTGTTGGTAGCTGTGTCCGGTAGTACGGTATTTTGGTCACTTTTTTCAATAGCCTTGAGCAGCAGCATCACCATTAACAGCCCAATTCGTCCAAAAACGCGATTTCTGCTATTTTATTCAAAACAAACACATTCCATCGGACGGGTATTCATCCGGGCTATCTAGGAGATTGCGACGATAATTACATACAGTATATTAATAAGTATATATAATAAATGTTTATACTTAAGTATATAATAAATGTATACTTAAATAATAAGTATAAGTATTGCAGACTGGTACTATAGAACTAATATTTTCTGATTTGCAAGAACTGTCTCACAAAACTTTATTCACACTCAAAGTTAAAATTATTTTACAGTCCTGCTTCTTTCGACACATCGCATAGAAACTGCGCTGTGAAACCACATTGACCATGACTTGCCGGTATCATTGTGAGTAGGAGCTACTTGCCTTAGAATAGTCCTAGCCCTCGCTGCTATCCTCTCGGATAATGCATGGCTATAAATTGGTTCGGAAAGACGATCGATTCTGCAATCTCTATTTGCGTCGACCAGAAGCAGTCTTTGCGTACTGAGTTCTCGTTATTGTCTCATTGATCTTCTCTATTACTACATCTGCATTTTATTACATATATAAAACTGACAATAGTCGTAACTTCTGGACTCAAAGCCATCACCATCCAAACCTATTGACATTAAATCCCATTATGGGAATCACTATCTGGTGAGGACACTGCATTATCCTCGTTTGCATGTATCCTTAAAGCAATTAGTAATTATAAACCTATTAATAAGAAATTATATTAACTAAATAAATATTTATTATGTAAGGGAGACCGCGCACACTAGGCGGTGATGGGTATGTGAGACGGCGGAAGGGGATCAGACCTGCTAATAACATATAAGGATAGGTATAAAAGGTAGTTAGCATGCTTTCTTCTTATCTAATAATATATAATATAGAAGATTTATATAAGCCCTTTTTATAGCTAGTTAATATACTACTAAGGAGATAATAAAAGGAGTTCTTACCTATATTTTATATTTATTTATTTAATCCTTATTTATAGCCTTAATATTATATTTACTTTTAAGATAATACCCTAACCTAGAGTTATAATTAGACTATAAGGTTATTATAGGATAGTTATAGAGAAAGAAAAGAAACTATAACCTAGTATCTTATAAGAAAGATTATAATAAAAGAGAAGAACTAACTATTTAATCTATTTTAATAGAGTATAGTTTTATAAAGTTAGTTACTTAAGAACCTAAGATAGATTTAGAGATAAGTAATATAATAGGAAAGTTAAGTAAGGAATAATAGTAAAAGGTTACTCTTACCTATATAATTATAGCTATATTAAGGATAATTATTCCTATTAAAGGCTCTTATTTATTTAATCCTACTTAGATATATATAATATATAATAGATTATTATAAGAGATTATAAAATTATAGATCTTATTATTTAGAGGTATATAGTTAGTTAGTATATATATTTAGGCCTAATAAAACTAGTAGTTTTATCTAGGCTATATTCTAATTATACTAATTATTTAATCTAAGAGATTAAAGATACTTTTTAGCTACTATAAGAGCTAAAGAGAATACTAAGGAGTAATAGAGAAGAAGAGTATAAAAGACTCTAAAGAATTAAGCTATTAACCCCTATCTTTAGTAAGTATAGCTAAGAGTAAGGGAATTACTTTTAAAAAGAAAGATAGAATATAAAAGAAATAAGAAAACTAGTATTATATTATTTAGAAAATTAGACTTATATAAGCCTAATATAATATAATATAGGACTCCTAATAAAACCCTAGAAAAAGCTATAAAAAAGTAAAGAAAATATAAATATAATACTTTAGATTATTTAATTAATACCTAATTAGCTAGGTTCTATATTATTATTATTATTAATATTATATTATAGCTTATTATAAAGAGTTACTTAATTATACTAATAACTTTTACTTATAGTATATATATATTAAGAGATAAAGAAGATAATAAGAGGTATAAAGATAGAAGTTAGAACCCTTAAATATAAGATAATATTAATATAGAAAATAAAGAGTCCTTAAGTTTTAATATAAGTTTTATTAAAGACCCCTTTTATAAAATTATTATTAAGGCTAGTAAATAGCCTTATTAATACCTCTTTATTATTAATCTAGATAAGAAAACCTAACCTTAGAAGAGAAGTTTATTAGATCTTATTATAATATATAGTAAGAATATATCTAAATAGCTTAAGCCTACTCTTAATACTATAAAAAATAACTCTAGTTAATCTAGTAGCTTTAATACCCTAGAGTTTATAAAAGCTATTAGGGAAGCTATTAGAAAGTAAAATAAGCTTACTAGTCTTTAGTATATCTTTACTATAAAGTAATTTATAGGAGAAAATATCTTTAACTTCTTAAAAGACTTTAAGATAAAGATAAAGGCTTTCTTAATCTTAAAGAGAGATTAGACTAGAATAATTAAATATAATATAGCTCTAACCCTTTATTTAAAAGTAAAAGTCCTAATCTTAATATTTAAATAAGAAGATATAAAGAAGAAGCTACTCTTATAGTATTATACTTCTAATTAAGATTAAATAGAAACTACTATAAACTAGTTAAATAAGTATAATATTATCTAACTAAAGATAATATAAGAAACCCTATTCTAGCTTTATTAGTATAGATATCTCTAGAGTAAAAGTAAGGCTAATAATTAGAAAACTATAATATCCTAATTAAATATAATCTATAAGGTACTTCTAGACTATTTAATCTTAAGATTTATTAATAAGAAAAGATACTCTTAAGCTAATATTATTATAAAAGAGTATAAAATCCTATAAGATAAGGTAATTAAATATATATATATTAGGCTTAAACTTAAGAACTATAATATAATAAACTAGAGATAGTATAATATTAAATTTAACTTTATAAAAGTAAAGGAAATATAATACTTATAAAGAAATAAGAGAGTTTAGGACTAGAAACCTCTATTAAATAGAAACTAGAAAGATAATTAAATAAAAGCTATTATTAAGTAGCTTAAAGAGCTTAAGATCTTTATATTATAATAAGACTAGAGATAGATAAGTATAGTTAATAAAATAAAGAGATAATATAATAAGATACCTTAGAACTATAATAACTATAATTAATATTCTAAGAACTAGGTTAATATAATTATAATTAAGACCCTAGAATTAAACTATTAGCCTATCTAGAAGTTAACTCTAACCCTAAGGAATAGTAGAGGAAAGTATTAAGACCTTAGGTACTATTATTATAATAAAAATAGCTACTTTCTTAATAGTTATATATATTTAAAGTATAATAATACTATTAGATTTATTAAATTTAACTTAGAGGCTTAAGTCCTTATTATTAGAATAGATATTAAGAAATATAATATTCTACTAGTCCTTATATAATAATTTATTATATTAGAAAGCTATATAAGATAGCTTATAATATACTAGATAGAAATATTTATAGATACTATAGTTTAGATTTATTTATAGAAAGTTAAGAATTTTAATACCCTAGTATTTATAACTAACTAGAATATTAGTAATAATAAGTAAGAAATTCTAGATAAAGTAATAAAAAGAATAAATATATATCTATAATAGCCTAAAAGTTAGATTATAGATATAATATCCCTAAGTATAAATACTATATTAGCTATTATTATACTTAAAGAAGCTATTAAAGATATTATATATTTCTTAATCTAAGGTAATAGCCTATTAGTTACTCTTATAAATAGTTAGAAATATATAAGAGTAGAAGAAGAAGAAGAAATAGTAATTAATAATAATTATAAAGAACTAGATTAAATAAATATTACTATTATAAAGCCTCTACCTAGGGCAGAACTAAAGAAAGCTATTAAAGAAGCTATATAATAAGCTAAAGATAAGTAAATTAAGGGTTAAAGACTAGCTATATAGTTATATAAGGAGATATTTTAAAAGAAGATTAGTATTTAGATTAGAGATCTTTATAAGATTATACCTAAACTAGTAATTATAATTAGTAAAGAGTATAAAATAAGGGGTAAAGAAGTAAAAGAGATAAGATAGTTTAATAGTAAATCTCTAGATCTATATAATAAGCTATTAGAAGTAAGTATAAATTATATCTTAGTAATAGATTAAATAGACCTAATAATTAAAGTAGTTATAATAATAAAGAAATATATAGAAATAAAAGAGGAAGGAGTAACTACTAAGAAGAAAAGAAATAATAATATACCTACTAAATATAATATAAAATTATAAGAAATATTATAAGAATAAATATAAAATAAGGAAGAACTAATTAATTAGCTCTAGATAAATATAGTTTATATTAATATAATACTTAGGCCTAAAGCTCTTCTTAATTATTAATAAGAACTCTCTTATTTATAAGTATAGCTTAGATATAATAAAGCCTTTCTTATATCTAGACTTATAAATAATAGGTCTTAAAATAATATTATTAGTCTAAATTATACTAAAGCTATAGGATTAAAGATTTATTATATTAAAAGAGATACTTAGATAATATCCTTTATAAATAAAAGTATTAAGATATAAAGAGAGATATAAATAAAGCTATATCTTAGAAATATATAAATCCCTATAAGATTCTATATTACTCTAGATATAGTCTATATTAACCTAATTCTAGGTATATCTTTTATATATATAGCCTAGGTAATACTTAATTATATATAAGATAATAGAGAACTTCTTATCTAATATTATTTTAGTAATATTATTATTATTTTATATATTATAAGATCTATTATCTAGGAAATATTAGATAGTAAGATTAGAAAGAATATTTTAGCCTACTTATTAACTATTATAAAAAGAAATACTTATATTTTATTTAATTAACTACTAGAAGGCCTAGGGATTTATATTCCTAGTATCTAAATAGTAAAAGAAAGAAAGTTTAATTAAGTAATATTATCTATAAGGAATTATATCTCTATAGATTAACTAATAAATAATAGGGAAGTTTAAAGAGTAAAAGAAGGTAGAAAAAGAGAGGTTAATAGAAGAAGATAAGAAGTTTTATTTAATTAAGTAAAGGATAGCCTAGGGACTTATATCCCTAGTACCTAATTAGAAAGAGAAGAGAAGCCTAATTAAGTAATACTACCTATAAAGAACTATATCCCTATAGATTAACTAACTAATAATAGGGAGGTCTAAAGATAGAAGGGAGATAGAAAAAGAGAGGTTAATAGAAGAAGATAAGAAGTTTTATTTAATTAGGTAAAAGATAGCCTAGGGAATTATATCCCTAGTGCCTAATTAGTAAAAGAAGGAAAGCCTAATTAAGTAATACTACCTATAGGGAACTATATCCCTATAGATTAACTAACTAATAATAAGGAGGCCTAAAGATAGAAGAGAGATAGAAAAAGAGAGGTTAATAGAAGAAGATAAGAAGTTTTATTTAATTAGGTAAAAGATAGCCTAGGGATTTATATCCCTAGTATCTAATTAGTAAAAGAAGGAAAGTCTAATTAAGTAATACTATCTATAGGGAACTAAGTCTCTCTAGACTAACTAACTAATAATAAGGAGTTCTAAAGACTAAAGGAAGATAGAAAAGAAGAGATTAATAAAAGAAGGTAAGAAGTTTTATTTAATTAATTAGATACCTATTAAAGGATTAGTATCTCTAATAATAAGATTAAAACTAGTAAGATAAATTAGGATAAGTAGGCCTAAAGGAAGATATATAGTCTAAAGGCCTAAGATATAGTTAATAAAAGAGGGTAAGAAGATAAAGAGAAGAAGTATAATATTTAAAATAGAAAGGATTTATTTAATTATTTAATCTATAGCTAAGACTTATTATTAGAGGCCTTATATAAGGATAATAAAGAAGAAGAAGAGAAAGGTAATATATTATACTCCTTATTTATAGTAGCTAGAGAACTTAAGGTAGCTTTAAAAAGAGACTTATAAGGATATATTAAAAAAGATAATAATTAAATAGTTATATTACTTAGCTTATAGGAAGAAATATAAATCCTAACTCTAGTAATCTAAGAGAAAATAAAGGTATATATAGATTATTTATTAGACCTTAAATACTAGTTAAGAGAAGTATAAAGAAGAAAAGAAGCTAAGAAAAATAAGTAACTATTTAATCTTAAGGTTATAATAATATATAAGTAAAAAGTAGATAAGGTAAAGCTAAGAGATAATATTCCTTCTAATAGGTCTATCCTTAAAGAGGACCTAATATAAAAAGATAAGAAATAAATAAAAGTAAAAGAATATATTAAAAAGAATAGTAAATATAATAATATCTTAATTAGATAGTTCTTTAAAATAAAAAGGAGAATAAGACTTACTCTAGAATATTTAGATTAAATATTATAAAAAGTCTATAAAATTTTCTTACTAAAGGAAGAAGATATTGTGTGAGGGAGACCGCGCACACTAGGCGGTGATGGGTACGTGAGACGGCGGAAGGGGATCGGACCCGCCGTTAACATGTAAGGATAGGTATAAAAGGTAGTTAGCATGCTTTCTTCTTGTCTAATAACACATAATATAGAAGATTTATATAAGCCCTTTTTATAGCTAGTTAACATGCTGCTAAGAAGATAATAAAAGGAGTTCTTACCTGCATTTTATATTCGTTTATTTAATCCTTATTTATAGCCTTAATATTATATTTACTTTTAATATAATACCCTAACCTAGAGTCGTGGTTAGACTATAGGGTTACTATAGGATAGTTATAGAGGAAGGAAAGAAACCGTAACCTAGCGCCTTATAAGGAAGATTATAGTAAAAGAGAAGGACTAACTATTTAATCTATTTTAGTAGAGCATAGTTTTATAAAGTTAGTTACTTAAGAACCTAAGATAGATTTAGAGATAAGTAATATAATAGGAAAGTTAAGCAAGGAATAATAGTAAAAGGTTGCTCTTACCTATATAACTATAGCTATATTAAGGATAATTATCCCTACTAGAGGCTCCTATTTATTTAATCCTACTTAGACATATATAATATATAATAGATTATTATAAGAGACTATAAAACTATAGATCCTATTATTTAGGGGCATATAGTTAGTTAGTATGTATATTTAGGCCTAATAAAACTAGTAGTTTTGCCTAGGCTATATTCTAATTATACTAATTATTTAATCTAAGAGATTAGAGGTACTTTTTAGCTACTATAAGAGCTAAAGAGAATACTAAGGAGTAGTAGAGGAGGGGAGTATAAAAGACCCTAAAAAATCAAGCTATTAACCCCTATCTTTAGTAGATATAGCTAAGAGTAAGGAAATTACTTTTAGGAAGGAAGATAGAATATAAAAGAAATAAGAAAACTAGTATCATGCTATTTAGGAAATTAGACTTATATAAGCCTAATATAATATAATATAGGACCCCTAATAGAACCCTAGGAAAAGCTATAAAAAAGCAAAGAAAACATAAATATAATACTTTAGATTATTTAATTAATGCCTAATTAGCTAGGTTCTATACTATTACTACTATTAATGCTATACTATGGCTTATTATAAAGAGTTACTTAATTATACTAGTAACTTTTACCTATAGTATACGCATATTAAGAGATAAAGGAGGCGATAAGAGGTATAAAGATAGAAGTTAGAACCCTTAAATATAAGATAATATTAATATAGGAAACGAAGAGTCCTTAAGTTTTAATATAAGTTTTATTAAAGACCCCTTTTATAAAATCGTTACTAAGGCTAGTAAATAGCCTTATTAATACCCCTTTATTACTAATCTAGATAAGAAAACCTAACCTTAGAAGAGAAGTTTATTAGATCCTATTATAATATATAGTAAGAACGCATCTAAATAGCTTAAGCCTGCCCCTAGTACTATAGAAAATAACTCTAGTTAATCTAGTAGCTTTAATACCCTAGAGTTTGTAAAAGCTATTAGGGAAGCTATTAGGAAGTAGAATAGGCTTACTAGTCTTTAACATGTCTCTACTATAAAGTAATTTATAGGAGAAAATGTCTCTAACTTCCTAAAAGACTTTAAGGTAAAGATAAAGGCCTTCTTAATCCTAAAGAGAGACTAGACTAGAATAATTAAACATGACGTAGCTCTAACCCTCTATTTAAAAGTAAAAGTCCTAATCTTAATATTTAAATAAGAAGATATAAAGAAGGAGCTGCTCTTATAGTATCATGCTTCTAACTAGGATTAAATAGAAACTACTATAAACTAATTAGATAAGTATAATACTACCTAACTAAAGATAACGTAAGAAACCCTATTCTAGCTTTACTAGTATAGATACCTCTAGAGTAAAAGTAAGGCTAATAATTAGAAAACTATAGTATCCTAATTAAATATAATCTATAAGGCGCTTCTAGACTATTTAATCTTAGGATTTATTAATAAGAAAAGATACTCTTAAGCTAATATTATTATAAAAGAGTATAAAATCCTATAAGATAAGGTAGTTAAATATATATATACTAGGCTTAAACTTAAGAACTATAATATAGTAAACTAAGGATAGTATAATACTAAATTTAACTTTATAAGGGTAGAGGAAATATAATGCCTATAGAGAAATAAGAGAGTTTAGGACTAGAAACCTCTATTAAATAGAAACTAGGAAGATAATTAAATAGAAGCTATTACTAGGTAGCTTAAAGAGCTTAAGATCTCTATACTATAATAAGACTAGAGGTAGATAAGCATAGTTAATAAAATAAAGAGGCAATATAATAGGATGCCTTAGAACTATAGTAACTATAATTAATATTCTAAGAACTAGGTTAATATGGTTATAACTAAGACCCTAGAATTAAACTATTAGCCTGCCTAGAAGTTAACTCTAACCCTAAGGAATGGCAGAGGGAAGCATTAAGACCTTAGGTGCTATTACTATAATAAAAATAGCTACTTTCCTAATAGTTACGCGTATTTAAAGCATAATAATGCTATTAGATTTATTAAATTTAACTTAGGGGCTTAAGTCCTTACTATTAGAATAGATATTAAGAAATATAACGTTCTGCTAGTCCTTATATAATAATTTATTATATTAGGAAGCTATATAAGATAGCTTATAATATACTAGGTAGAAATATTCATAGATGCCATAGTTTAGATTCATCTATAGAAAGTTAAGAATTTTAGTGCCCTAGCATTTATAACTAACTAGGATATTAGTAATAATAAGTAAGAAATTCTAGATAGAGTAATAAAAAGGATAAATATATACCTATAGTAGCCTAAAAGTTAGATCACAGATATAATGCCCCTAAGTATAAATACTACGTTAGCTATTATTATACTTAGAGAAACTATTAAAGATACTATATGCCCCTTAGTCTAGGGTAATAGCCTATTAGTTACTCTTATAAATAGTTAGAAATATATAAGGGTAGAAGAAGAAGAAGAAATAGTAGTTAATAATAGTTATAAAGAACTAGATTAAATAAATATTACTATTATAAAGCCTCTACTTAGGGCAGAACTAAAGAGAGCTACTAGAGGGGCTATATAGTAGGCTAAAGATAAGCTGATTAAGGGTTAAAGACTAGCTATATAGTTATATAAGGAGGTATTCTAAAAGAAGATTAGTATTTAGGTTAGGGATCTTTATAAGATTATACCTAAACT
The DNA here is from genome assembly GCA_020975405.1 of Keithomyces neogunnii. Taxonomy (NCBI): domain Eukaryota; kingdom Fungi; phylum Ascomycota; class Sordariomycetes; order Hypocreales; family Clavicipitaceae; genus Keithomyces; species Keithomyces neogunnii. The sequence continues at coordinate 43,776 of JAIOWQ010000010.1, read as the reverse complement.
AGTAATTATAATTAGTAAAGAATATGAAATAAGGGGTAAAGGAGTAGAAGAGGTAAGATAGTTTAATAGTAAATCTCTAGATCTATATAATAAGCTACTAGGGGTAAGCGCGAATTATATCTTAGTAATAGATTAAATAGACCTAATAGTTAAAGTAGTTATAGTAATAAAGGAATATATAGAAATAAAAGAGGAAGGAGTAACTACTAAGGAGGGAAGGAATAATATTATGCCTGCTAAATATAACGTAAAATTATAGGAAATACTATAGGAATAAATATAAAATAAGGAAGGACTAATTAATTAGCTCTAGATAAATATAGTTTATATTAATATAGTGCTTAGGCCTAAAGCCCTTCTTAATTATTAATAAGAACTCCCTTATTTATAAGTATAGCTTAGATATAATAGAGCCCCTCTTATATCTAGACTTATAGATAGTAGGTCTTAAGGTAATATTATTAGTCTAAATTATGCTAAAGCTATAGGATTAAAGATTTACTATATTAAAAGGGATGCCTAGATAATATCCTTTATAAATAAAAGCATTAAGATATAAGGGGAGGTATAGATAAAGCTATACCTTAGGAATATATAGATCCCTATAAGATTCTATATTACCCTAGATATAGTCTATATTAACCTAATTCTAGGCATGCCTTTTATATATATAGCCTAGGTAATACTTAATTATATATAAGGTAATAGAGAACTTCTTATCTAATACTATTTTAGTAACGTTATTATTATTTCATATACTATAGGATCTATTATCTAGGAAATGCTAGATAGTAAGATTAGAAAGAACATTTTAGCCTACTTATTAACCATTATAAAAAGGAATGCTTATATTTTATTTAATTAACTACTAGAAGGCCTAGGGACTTATATCCCTAGCGCCTAAATAGTAAAAGAAAGAAAGTTTAATTAAGTAGTATTATCTATAGGGAACTAAGTCCCTATAGATTAACTAATAGATAATAGGGAAGTTTAAAGAGTAAAAGAAGGCAGAAAAGAAGAGATTAATAGAAGAAGATAAGAAGTTTTATTTAATTAAGTAAAGAACAGCCTAGGGACTTATATCCCTAGCGCCTAATTAGAAAGAGAAGGAAAGCCTGATTAAGTAACGCTACCTATAGGAAACCACGTCCCTATAGATTAACTAACTAATAATAAGGAGGCCTAAAGACAGAAGGGAGATAGGAAAAGAGAGGTTAATAGAAGAAGATAAGAAGTTTTATTTAATTAGGTAAAAGATAGCCTAGGGATTCATATCCCTAGCGCCTAATTAGTAAAAGAAGGAAAGTCTGATTAAGTAATGCTACCTATAGGGAACTAAGTCCCTCTAGACTAACTAACTAATAATAGGGAGTTCTAAAGACTAAATAAAGATAGAAAAGGAGAGATTAATAAAAGAAGGCAAGAAGTTTTATTTAATTAATCAGATACCTACCAGAGGATTAGTATCCCTAATAATAAGATTAAAACTAGTAAGATAAATTAGGATAAGTAGGCCTAAAGGAAGATATATAGTCTAAAGGCCTAAGACGTAGTTAATAGAAGAGGGTAAGAAGATGAAGGGAAGAAGTATAGCATCTAAAATAGAAAGGATTTATTTAATTATTTAATCTATAGCTAAGACTTATTATTAGAGGCCTTATATAAGGATAATAAAGAAGAAGAAGAGGAAGGTAATATATTATGCTCCTTACCTATAGTAGCTAGAGAACTTAAGGCAGCTTTAAAAAGAGACCTATAGGGATATGTTAGAGAAGATGATAATTAAATAGTTATACTACTTAGCTTATAGAAAGAAATATAAATCCTAACTCTAGTAATCTAAGAAAAAATAAAGGTATATATAGATTATCTATTAGACCTTAAATACTAGTTAAGAGAAGTATAGAGAAGAAAAGAAGCTAAGGAAGATAAGTAACTATTTAATCTTAAGGTTATAATAATATATAAGTAAAAAGTAGATAAGGTAAAGCTAAGGGATAATATTCCTTCTAATAAGTCTATCCCTAAAGAGGACCTAATATAGAAAGATAAGAAATAGGTAGAAGTAAAAGGACACGTTAAAAAGAACGGTAAATATAGCAATATCTTAATTAGATAGTTCTCTAAAATAAAAAGAGGGATAAGACTTACTCTAGAATATTTAGATTAAATACTATAAAAAGTCTATAGGGTCCTCTTACTAAAGGAAGAGGATATATTTATAGAAATACTATATAATAGAGAAGCTGCCCTTATATAGGATTTATTAGAATATAGAATAGTTAATTAAATAGTTATATTACCTTAGATAATATAAGTTATTAAGCATAATATATGGCAGATAGGAATGGTTCTAATCCTAATTAGCCTTTAAGAAAAGCTTATATCCCTATTAAAGAAGAAAGTAAAGCATGGCTATCTAGAAGAGAGCTATAGGCCTTATAGAAATCCCTTCTTCTTAGTAGCTAAAAAGGATAGAGGGGTTTACTTAATCCTATTAGCTAAGAAATATAATATAGTTATAATATAAGATATATATATTACCTTATATAGAGTAGAAAGATTTAGTAAGGAATTCGTAATATATAAGATTCTCTTAATTATAGACTTACTCTTAGGGTATGACTAAATTCCCTTAGACGCTAAGAGTAGGGATTTAATAATAATATTAACCCTAATTAGACTATTATGATTATATATACTACTATAAGGTGCTATGAATTTAATTATATAGTTTATTAGAATTATTAGCTAGGTACTATTTAATCTAATCCCTAAGGTATACATGCTATTTATAGATAATATTACTATTAAGGGGCTAGTTACTACGTATAGTAGGGAGGAAGTAAGGCTAGGAGTACGTAAATATATCCTAGAACATTTAATTAACTTAGATAAAGTACTTTTTAACCTAGAACTTACTAGTTATATAGCCTTAGTAGTTAAATTAGAGTTCTGCTAACCTATAGTAATAATAGTAGGATTTATCTACAGAACTAATAGTAGAAAGCTAGGTAAGGAGAAGATCCTTAAAGTACTAGAATAGATTAAATATAAGAATATAAAGGATATACGATCCTTTATTAGTCTTATTAACTACTTCTACCTATAGATTAAGAATTATACCTAGGTTACATTACCTCTGACGCGATTACTACGAAAGGCAGTAATTTAGGTCTGGGGCCCTAACTAGAAAACTGCTATAGAAACCTTAAAATCAGTAGTAATAATAGTACTAATACTTATTATAATCTATCTAGGGCCTAGTTATAGAGAAATTATTCTTACTATTAATATAAGCTTGCTTAGATAGGGCTACGCCTTAATATAGATAGTTAATAGAAAGCAATACCCTATCTATTATAAGAGCGGTATATAGACTAATACTAAAGCTAAATATAACGCGATAAAGTAGGAATATTAGGCTATTATCTACGCCCTCTAGAGACTAAGAATTCACTTATATAGAGTATATTTTACCCTAGAAATAGATGCCTAAGTCCTAGTATACTAGATAAATAGGGCGGTTAATAATGTCCCTAGAGTGCTAATAACTCGCTAGATAAGCTATATTCTGCTTTTTAACTTTATAGTAAAGTATATACCTAGCAGATTAAATAGAATTACTAATAGACTCTTAAGGAAAGGGCCTAGACCTTTAGATAAGCTAGATAGAGAAGTAGAAGGAGATATTAAGGACTTTATTAACTTATATTTAAATACCCTAGAAGTTATAAAGGAGATTAAATATAAGCTAGAGAACTAAAGGATTATTAAGTTCCTATAGATACTAAGGAAACCAGAGGATCTAGATAAGAAGAAATACTACTAGCTTTACCTTACTGCTTATAAATACTTTATTAATAAGGGATATCTCTAGAAGTAGCTATATAGAATTAGGAAAGGCCTAGCCCTTATTATAGATAGTAGAGGCATTAGAAAAGCTTTAATAACTAAGACATATAGGCAAATAGGCTATAAAGGTAATAAAGTCACATATTAATAGATGGCTTAGAAGTACTAGTAGAAATCCCTTTAGAATAACATTAAGGAAGCTATTATATATTATAATATCTACTAGAAATAGGCCCTATAGAGACTAAGAGAGCTTTTAATCTTATCTATGCCTAGCAATCTAATAAGCAAGATATATATTAATACTTAGCATATTTTATCTAATTATAGGTATAAATACCTCCTAGAAGCCTGATATAACCTTACTAGATAGGTAGAAGTAGAACTAATTAAGAAGGTAAATATTAATATAGTTAAGTAATTTATATTAAACCTTATAAGTAGGTTTAGATGTTTCCTATATATTATCTATAATAGTAGGCTAGAGATAAGAGGAGACCTAGAGGAAGCTCTAAAGGACATTAGAATTAAAGGAGTATGCCTTTCTACTTATAACCTAAAGGTAAATATAATAGTAGAAGTAGGATACTGGTCCTTAGCCTCTATATTAGTAAAGATAAGCAGATTAAATAGAACATAGTATTAATACCTTCCTAAAGCCCTTCTTATAGATTAGATAGCTATTTAAGCCTCCTATAGTAAGTTAGCCTTCTATCTTACCTATAGATAGGAACCTATCCTACTATTAGAAGTTAAGTTCCTAACATAGAGACTGCTTAACTAGAATAATATTACTATATCTAAGGACCTTTTTAAAGCTAGGCTATAAATCTTAGAAAGATATAACTAGGATATTATAAAGGCTAAGGAAAAAGTATATGCCTTTTATAAAAAGCTAGCTAAAAGAATAGATAATATTTAGAAAGGGTCTCTTAGGAAGGATTAATTAAACCTAGGAGACCTTATCCTAGTATATAATGTCTAAAGAAGTATTAATATATTAACCTCTAAAAAACTTATAATAAGATAGAATAGACCTTTTAGGATTACTTCCTAGGCTGCCTATATAGGAGCATATAGACTAAAGATAATTAACAGGATCCTACTCTTAAAAACCGTCTAAGGGGATCACCTTAAGAAATTCACCCTAGATAAAGAAGGATAGTAGACATCCTCTATAGATAAGTAGCTACTTTACCCGCTATAGATAGGACCTTAACACGCACCAGACGCAATAGATAACCTTTTACCTACTTAGTCTTATTATAATATATTAGATTAAATAGTTAATAATAATCTAGACCTGCTAGATAAAATCCTAGCCTATATATATTAGTATTTAAGATAACATATAGAAATATAGCTCTTAGAGCTCTTTAATATATTCTAGATATAATATAAGGATTTTTTAAAATAAGTAAACATTTAATCTTTAAGTTAGGCTTAGTTTAGTTCGGCTAAACCCGCCTTAACTAGCTAGGTTTACCTAGAGAGGATTATGCCCTTACTAAATAAAAGGGCTAATTATACTAAATAGCTCAGATATAATAATTAATAATATAATAAGGAATAATAATCTTAAATAGACCTGCCCCTCTTAACTAAAGCTAGCTATTAGTAAAAGACACTATAAAGTTCTTAAGTATAATAATAATTTAACTCTTAAAAAGTATAAGGTCTTAGTAACCTACTAAGACTATAAAGGCTATAAGAGTAGTTAAGAAGGGCAGCCCTATCTCTAGATAGATATATATAAACTTACTTACTTTTAGAGGAAAGGAGTAGGTAGAAGGGACTAAGATTAAATAGAATAAGGAGAAATAGGACCTATATTATATATATTATAATAAGGATATATAATAGGAAGTAAAGAACTAGGAAGGCAAAATCTCTATAGAAGCATAGTGCTAAGATAAGTAGAGTTAGCCTAGGGAGAAGTACCTAGAAAAAGCAAAAGGACCTAAAGAAGAATAAGAAGTAAAGCTAGATTAAATAGAAGAAGAGGGAAGATAATAACTAGGAAGATTAATAGAGGCTAGAGATAGTATAGAAGAGGATAACGTGACTATAACTAAGCAGGGTACCTTATCTAAGGAGATAATATAGAAGAGGATAACGTGACTATAACTAAGTAGGGTACCTTATCTAAGGAGATAGTATAGAAGAGGATAATATAACTATGACTAAGTAGGGTGCTGTCCTAAGGAAGCTAGTACGGTAAGAATAAAAAGGAGAAGAGACATAATGATAAGGATAGGCTTACTAAGAGTATATTTATATAATATAGGAAACTATAATAGCTAGAGTATTCTAGTTAGAATAGGTTAAATATAGAGATAAGGATTAAATATAACTCTTAATATAAAGACTATAAGCTTATTCTCTTTTACCTTAAAAGTAAAGATACTAAGCTTCTTACTATAAGTTAGGCTAAGTATAAGAGGATTAAGAGAGAGGAGAGAAAAGCGCGTAGGGAGGCATTTAAGGAGAGGAGAAATAGTAATAATAATCTTAGAAGATAGATTAAATAAAATAAAGATGGCTAGGAAAGGATTAATAGGAGGGGGAGAAATAATAGTAAGACTAGTAACTATAGTAAATTAATAAGGGAATAGGGTAAAGATAGGACTAATTAATTAAATATAAAACCTAAAAAGCAGCTATTAAAGCTATAGACTAGGAAAGATATTACCCTTAAGTTTAAGAGAGCATAGTATAGGCAGCTATAATAGTAGTAGCCTTTATAGTAGGATTCCTATAAGGATAAGGGATATCCTTTATAATATAAGGAGCTAAACTAGTATAAAGGTAAGGGAGCCCTACTAGAAGCTATATAGGCGCCCTAGGATCCTAATCCTTACTAAGAAAAGGAGATACTAATAAATAACCATCCTATTACTAAAGGCAATACCCTTAAGCAAAGCGCTATTAATAAGTAGTAGCCTTACTGCTATACTAGTAATAGTTACTATAAGAGCCTTCTCCTATACCTGCTATAAAGATATAGTTATAGAAAGGAAAAAGGATATATTTAGACGCTATGGTAACTATCTTAGTATAGGTATAAATATAGCTATTATATAAGACTAGATTTAACCTCCTATATATTAATATAAGAAGAGCTTAAGCGTGTTTAGGGCGATTTAGCTATGCGAAAAACTATCTATTAGGATAGGAGTATTTAGCTAGAATAAGGACCTAATTTAGGATATAATTACGGGTAGCCTCCTAGATAGTTAGAAACTAAGCATAGAACTAATTAATAAAGCTTTAGAAAAGAGCCTTAGGTAGTATATTAATAAGACCCTGCTTTTTAGGAGGGATACTAGTTAAAGGCTTAAGTTATAATATAACCTTAGTATATATTAGAATATAGGCTATACTAAAGTTAATCCTGCTAAGAACCTAGATATAGAAGGTATTCTTTATCTATAGAGGAATAGTTAGTATAGATAATAAGCTATAGGTAGGATTAGAAAGATAAGCCTATAAGATGCTTAATAGCTACTACCTTTTTAAACTTAGTAGTATAGTTTAACTAATTTAGCTATATAGTCTAGAAGAGCTTATCCTTAGGTACCTTAGCTTATACTAAGGATAAGATATTAGGGAGCTTTAAATAAGAGAAGGAAGAAAATAGCTCTATTATAGGAAGATTAAATAAATAGTATAAGAAGAAGAAGATAAGAAGAAGAGGAAGAAAGAAGAAGAGGAGAAGAAGAGGAGGTAGTAAGGAGATAAGTAGGTAGCCTAGCAGTATAGGATAATTATATATAGTATGCCCTAATAGAAAAGCCGCTAGGGCTTAGAAATAATAGATAATAACTATCTATAGCTGGCATTATAGCCTACTAATAAAGGGATTTAATAAGGCAAGGGATAATAAGAAGGCTCTATATTAAGATTAAATAGAGCGGGCATACCTCTTTCTTTTATATATATATTACTACTTTTTATATACTAGTAACCTTAAGTAATATTTTATAGCCCTCTTATATTACTCTTTTATTTAATTAACTAGTATTAAAGAGATCCTTATTAAGGAAATATTATCTCTATTAAAGCTTTAGAAGGACTGCTAAGTTAGAAGCTAAATTTGTTACCTATAGGAAGAAATCCCCTAGCCTTATAATAAAGCTGACCTTTAGCATTATTAGAGAAGCCTATTATCTATAATAGCACTAGAAAGCTTACTAGGTAACTAAAGGCAAGAGGCTAAGGATGCTTATATCTTTAAAAATACTATAACTAACTTATATCCTATTATATATAGTGTCTAGATATATAGGAAAGTAGGGAAGTTCTATTAACCCTCTAAAGAATATAAAGTTAATTAAGACTTAAAAACCCTCTACTACTATTAGCCTCCTATATTTTAACTAAGATAGGTATAGCTAAATCTATTATAATACTTTAATAGTAATGCCCTATATCCTAAGGGGTATAGCGCTATTAAAGGAATATTTATAAGTAATAGAAGGGTTAAATAGAGTAAGTATATTAAGGATATCTATAGATTCCTTAAAATAAGCACTAAAGTAGAAGGTAATGCTTAGCTAGACTAATTTTAAATAATAGCTATGCTATAAATTATTAGAAGAGGGCTAGAAGATATGGTTACGTTCTTGCCTTAAATAATCTAAGTGGTTAAAGGACTATTTAATTAAAAATAGGCTATTATAAGTCTTAGAGAAAATACTATAAAAGTTAACGCCCTAGTAATTAATAATATCTACTATAAGAATAGTTTAGATCCTTCTAATATATATACTTAGATATAAAACTACTAGTTTATAGCTAGTATAGTTTACTTTACTAACTACTAGACTATATTTTTATTTAATTAAAAGGGTAAGATCTTATATTTCTTTAACTTATAGAAAAATATACGCCTAAATTAACTAGATACCTTTATTATAGGGTAAAAGTAGATTCTAATGCTTCTTAGGTACCCTTATAATTTCAGAGTTATTATAGTTCCTAGTATATAATAATAAGGGAGGTATAAATATAGCTATGCTTATCTAAGCTACCTATAAAATACTTTCTAAGGCCTTATTAGGATAGAGATTAGCATAATAATTAAGAAAGACACTGCCCTAAAGAGCCCCTATAGGCTTAAAGTAAATATCTCTAATAAATAGGGTTTTACTATAGATATAGATAGAGTTAATCTTCTAGTCTAAGACTAGCTTATTAGGAACTAGGCTTTAGGTATTAATTCCTATAAGTAAAAGCTTATTTAGACTATAGGGCTATTCTAAGTAATAGCTCTTAATAAGCTAGGAATCCTTATAAAGCTAAAGACTCTATAAGTCTATATTAATGTAAATCTAACCTTAGACTAGATTAAAGAATAGAACTAGCAGAATATTACTCTTAAAAAATCCCTTATATACCTTAGAGGGGTTGCCCCTATTAATATTAATAGAGTTAGGAGGACTTACCCTTTTAACTACCTTATTAGCTATAATATTATAAATGCCTACTAACCTATTAACCTATAGTATTATAATAAGGTGATTTATTATAAAACATTCCCTCTACTATAGGTAACCTCTAAATTAGTAGAAAGGAAGATTATAGAAAAAAGGGTGCATATTTTAGAAATTCTAAAGGAGGCACTACTAATAGGGCATCTAGATTAAATAATTAGGATTAATAACTTACTAATACTGCCTAGGACTGCTCCTATTAAAGCGAAAACGCCTAAAGTAGTAAAGCTAATAGAGGGAATTATTACCTAGACGCGCTAACCTTCTATTATAAGTATATAAGGTAGTTAAGCACTTATTAAGGGAGAAAGAAAGTCTATATTACTAATACTACTAGGAAAGTTACCCTCTCTATTGCCTTCTATCTAAGTAATATTAGCCCTTACTAGGCAGGAAATGTATAACCCTAGTAGTTTAGAATATAAAGCATCTAAGAGATAGGATTCTAATTAAATAAGCAATATTATATATAGTACTACTCTATTAACCCTAGGGTTAGTAAGGCATAGAACCCCTTAAGCTATGCCTAGGGAATCGCTATTTAACCTAATAAATATAGATATGCCTCCCCTAGAAGACCTAGAGGATAATAATAAGCCTATAGACTATAAAGTTCTAGCTTTTACTAATACTATATAGCTAAGATATAAAAGAATTAAGGGTATTAAACCTAGGAGATATTTATAAGAGAAGGCTATTATTAACTTTAATAGGTATAAAAGAAGAATATATGAAATAATATTAGGAGTAATAGGAAGGGTTTCTGATGCTATTAGTAACCTTATATAGGTTTGTCTATGCCTTATAAAGATACCTTTAGTAGGAATATATATATTAATTATTCCTAGGGGACTGATATCTTTATCTATATAGATAAGAATAGAGGAAGCCTATTTAAAAGAGCTAGACCTAAGCTAGGAAGGGAACTAATCCTAGGATAAAAGGATAATAAAGTAGGAAGGAAGAGCTAGGGAAGGAATAGGGACATACTAGGCTCCTTAGAGATTAATAAGAGAATTAGCTAGGCTAGGGGTTATTAAGAAGGGGCATTAGAGAAAGTAGGAAGGGAGGATAGATTAAGTAGAATAAGAGACTAGCTTTACTTTTAAAGGAAAGGTTAGGGTTTAAGAGGGAATTAGATATAATATATATAGTCTTAGTAGTAGGATCAGCTTATAAAGAAGATATCTTCTTAGGTATGCCTAGGGAGGATTTATATAAGGGAGACTATGTATACTAGGCGGTAATAGGTATATAAGATAGTAGAAGGGAATCGGACCTACTATTAATATATAAGGATAGGTATAAAAGGTAGTTAGCGTGCTTTCTTCTTATCTAATAATATATAATATAGAAGATTTATATAAGCCCTTTTTATAGCTAGTTAACATGCTACTAAGGAGATAATAAAAGGAGTTCTTACCTATATTTTATATTTATTTATTTAATCCTTATTTATAGCCTTAATATTATATTTACTTTTAATATAATACCCTAACCTAGAGTTATGGTTAGACTATAGGGTTACTATAGGATAGTTATAGAGGAAGGAAAGAAACTGTAACCTAGCGCCCTATAAGGAAGATTATAGTAAAAGAGAAGGACTAACTATTTAATCTATTTTAGTAGAGCATAGTTTTATAAAGTTAGTTACTTAAGAACCTAAGATAGATTTAGAGATAAGTAATATAATAGGAAAGTTAAGCAAGGAATGATAGTAAAAGGTTACTCTTACCTATATAACTACGGCTATATTAAGGATAATTATCCCTACTAGAGGCTCCTATTTATTTAATCCTACTTAGACGTACATAATATATAACGGATTGTCACAAGAGACTACGAAACCACAGATCCTGTCGTTTGGGGGCATATAGTTGGTTGGTGTGTGTGTTTAGGCCTAACAAAATATATTTATAAAAATACTATATAACTAAGAAGCTACCCTTATATAGAATTTATTAGAATATAAAATAGTTAATTAAATAGTTATATTACCTTAGATAATATAAGTTATTAAGTATAATATATAGTAGATAGGAATAGTTCTAATCCTAATTAGCCTTTAAGAAAAGCTTATATCCCTATTAAAGAAGAAAGTAAAGTATAGCTATCTAGAAGAGAGCTATAGGCCTTATAGAAATCCCTTCTTCTTAATAACTAAAAAGGATAAAGGGGTTTACTTAATCCTATTAGCTAAGAAATATAATATAGTTATAATATAAGATATATATATTACCTTATATAAAGTAGAAAGATTTAGTAAGGAATTTATAATATATAAGATTCTCTTAATTATAGACTTACTCTTAGGGTATAATTAAATTCCTTTAGATACTAAGAGTAGGGATTTAATAATAATATTAACCCTAATTAGACTATTATAATTATATATATTATTATAAGGTACTATAAATTTAATTATATAGTTTATTAGAATTATTAGCTAGGTACTATTTAATCTAATCCCTAAGGTATATATACTATTTATAGATAATATTACTATTAAAGGGCTAGTTACTATATATAATAGGAAGGAAGCTAGACTAGGAGTATATAAATATATCCTAGAGTATTTAATTAACTTAGATAAAGTACTTTTTAACCTAGAACTTACTAGTTATATAGCCTTAGTAGTTAAATTAGAGTTCTACTAACCTATAATAATAATAATAGGATTTATCTATAGAACTAATAGTAGAAAGCTAGGTAAGGAGAAGATCCTTAAAGTATTAAAATAGATTAAATATAAGAATATAAAGGATATATAATCCTTTATTAGTCTTATTAACTACTTCTACCTATAGATTAAGAATTATACCTAGGTTATATTACCTCTAATATAATTACTATAAAAGGTAATAATTTAAATCTAGGGCCCTAACTAGAAAACTACTATAAAAACCTTAAAATTAGTAGTAATAATAGTACTAATACTTATTATAATCTATCTAGGGCCTAGTTATAAAGAAATTATTCTTACTATTAATATAAGCTTACTTAGATAGGGCTATACCTTAATATAGATAGTTAATAGAAAGTAATACCTTATCTATTATAAGAGTAGTATATAGACTAATATTAAAGCTAAATATAATATAATAAAGTAGGAATATTAGGCTATTATCTATACCCTTTAGAGACTAAGAATTTACTTATATAGAGTATATTTTACCCTAGAAATAGATACCTAAGTCCTAGTATACTAGATAAATAGGGTAGTTAATAATATCCTTAGAGTACTAGTAACTTACTAAATAAGCTATATTCTACTTTTTAACTTTATAATAAAGTATATACCTAGTAGATTAAATAGAATTACTAATAGACTCTTAAGAAAAGGGCCTAGACCTTTAGATAAGCTAGATAGAGAAGTAGAAAGAGATATTAAGAACTTTATTAACTTATATTTAAATACCCTAGAAGTTATAAAGAAGATTAAATATAAGCTAGAGAACTAAAGGATTATTAAGTTCCTATAAATACTAAGAAAACTAGAGGATCTAGATAAGAAGAAATACTACTAGCTTTATCTTACTACTTATAAATACTTTATTAATAAGAGATATCTCTAGAAGTAGCTATATAGAATTAGGAAAGGCCTAGCCCTTATTATAGATAGTAAAGGTATTAAAAAAGCTCTAATAACTAAGACATATAGGTAAATAGGCTATAAAGGTAATAAAGTTATATATTAATAAATAGCTTAGAAGTACTAGTAGAAATCCCTTTAGAATAATATTAAGAAAGCTATTATATATTATAATATCTACTAGAAATAGGCCCTATAGAGACTAAGAGAGCTTTTAATCCTATCTATACCTAGTAATCTAATAAGTAAGATATATATTAATACTTAGTATATTTTATCTAATTATAGGTATAAATACCTCTTAGAAGCCTAATATAATCTTACTAGATAGGTAGAAGTAGAACTAATTAAGAAGGTAAATATTAATATAATTAAGTAATTTATATTAAACCTTATAAGTAGGTTTAAATATTTCCTATATATTATCTATAATAAGGGGCTAGAGATAAGAGAAGACCTAGAGAAAGCTCTAAAGGATATTAGAATTAAAGGAGTATATCTTTCTACTTATAATCTAAAGGTAAATATAATAGTAAAAGTAGGATATTAGTCTTTAGCCTCTATATTAATAAAGATAAGTAAATTAAATAGAATATAGTATTAATACCTTCCTAAAGCCCTTCTTATAGATTAAATAGCTATTTAAGCCTCTTATAGTAAGTTAGCCTTCTATCTTACCTATAGATAAGAACCTATCTTACTATTAGAAGTTAAGTTCCTAATATAGAGACTACTTAACTAGAATAATATTACTATATCTAAGAACCTTTTTAAAGCTAGGCTATAAATCTTAGAAAGATATAACTAGGATATTATAAAGGCTAAGAAAAAAGTTTATATCTTTTATAAAAAGCTAGCTAAAAGAATAAATAATATTTAGAAAGGATTCCTTAGAAAGGATTAATTAAACCTAGAAGACCTTATCTTAGTATATAATATCTAAAGAAGTATTAATATATTAACCTCTAAAAAACTTATAATAAGATAGAATAGACCTTTTAGGATTACTTCCTAGGCTACCTATATAAGAGTATATAAACTAAAGATAATTAATAGGATCCTACTCTTAAAAACTATCTAAGGAGATTACCTTAAGAAATTTACCCTAGATAAAGAAGGATAGTAGACATCCTTTATAGATAAGTAGCTACTTTACTTACTATAAATAGGACCTTAATATTGTGTGAGGGAGACCGCGCACACTAGGCGGTGATGGGTACGTGAGACGGCGGAAGGGGATCGGACCCGCCATTAACATATAAGGATAGGTATAAAAGGTAGTTAGTATGCTTTCTTCTTGTCTAATAATATAGAATATAGAAGATTTACACAAGCCCTTTTTATAGCTAGTTAACACGCCGCTAAGGAGATAATAAAAGGAGTTCTTACCCGTATTTTATATTTATTTATTTAATCCTTATTTATAGCCTTAATATTATATTTACTTTTAAGATAATACCCTGACCTAGAGTCGTGGTTAGACTATAGGGTTACCATAGGATAGTTATAGAGGAAGGAAAGAAGCTATAACCTAGCGCCCTATAAGGAAGATTATAGCAAAAGAGAAGGACTAACTATTTAATCTATTTTAGCAGAGTATAGTTTTATGAAGTTAGTTACCTAAGAACCTAAGGCAGATTTAGAGACAAGTAATATAATAGGAAAGTTAAGTAAGGAATAATAGCGAAAGGTTACTCTTACCTATATAACTATAGCCATATTAAGGACAATTATCCCTATAAGAGGCTCCTATTTATTTAATCCTACTTAGATATATATAATACATAATAGATTATTATAAGAGACTATAAAACCACAGATCCTATTATTTAGGGGCATATAGTTAGTTAGTATATATGTTTAGGCCTAATAAAACTAGTAGTTTTGCCTAGGCTATATTCTAATTATACTAATTATTTAATCTAGGAGATTAGAGGCACTTTTTAGCTACTATAAGAGCTAAAGAGAATACTAAGGAGTAGTAGAGGAGGAGAGTATAGAAGACCCTAAAAAATCAAGCTATTAACCCCTATCTTTAGTAGATATAGCTAAGAGTAAGGAAATTACTTTTAGGAAGGAAGATAGAATATAAAAGAAATAAGAAAACTAGTATTATACTATTTAGGAAATTAGACTTATATAAGCCTAATATAATATAATATAGGACCCCTAATAGAACCCTAGGAAAAGCCATAAAAAAGCAAAGAAAACATGAATATAACACTTTAGATTATTTAATTAATGCCTAATTAGCTAGGTTCTACGCTATTACTACTATTAATGCCGTACTATGGCTTATTATAAAGAGTTACTTAATTATACTAGTAACTTTTGCCTATAGTATATACATATTAAGAGATAAAGGAGGCAATAAGAGGTATAAAGATAGAAGTTAGAACCCTTAAATATAAGATAATATTAACATAGGAAATAAAGAGTCCTTAAGTTTTAATATAAGTTTTATTAAAGACCCCTTTTATAAAATCATTACTAAGGCTAGTAAATAGCCTTATTAATACCCCTTTATTGCTAATCTAGATAAGAAAACCTAACCTTAGAAGAGAAGTTCATTAGATCCTATTATAATATATAGTAGGAACGTATCTAAATAGCTTAAGCCTGCCCCTAGTACTATAGAAAATAACTCTAGTTAATCTAGTAGCTTTAACACCCTAGAGTTTATAAAAGCTATTAGGGAAGCTATTAGGAAGTAGAATAGGCTTACTAGTCTTTAGTACGTCTCTACTATAAAGTAATTTATAGGAGAAAATATCTCTAACTTCCTAAAAGACTTTAAGGTAAAGATAGAGGCCTTCTTAATCCTAAAGAGAGACTAGACTAGAATAATTAAACGTGACATGGCTCTAACCCTCTATTTAAAAGTAAAAGTCCTAATCTTAATGTTTAAATAGGAAGATATAAAGAAGAAGCTGCTCTTATAGTATTATACTTCTAACTAGGATTAAATAGAAACTACTATAAACTAGTTAGATAAGCATAATACTACCTAACTAAAGATAATATAAGAAACCCTATTCTAGCTTTACTAGTATAGACACCTCTAGAGTAAAAGCAAGGCTAATAATTAGAAAACTATAGTATCCTAATTAAATATAATCTATAAGGCGCTTCTAGACTATTTAATCTTAGGATTTATTAATAAGAAAAGATACTCTTAAGCTAATATTATTATAAAAGAGTATAAAATCCTATAAGATAAGATAGTTAAATATATATATACTAGGCTTAAACTTAAGAATTATAATATAATAAACTAAGGATAGTATAATACTAAATTTAACTTTATAAGGGTAGAGGAAATATAATGCCTATAGAGAAATAAGAGAGTTTAGGACTAGAAACCTCTATTAAATAGAAACTAGGAAGATAATTAAATAGAAGCTATTACTAGGTAGCTTAAAGAGCTTAAGATCTCTATACTATAATAAGACTAGAGGTAGACAAGTATGGTTAACAAAATAAAGAGGCAATATAATAGGATGCCTTAGAACCATAGTAACTATAATTAATATTCTAAGAACTAGGTTAATATGGTTATAACTAAGACCCTAGAATTAAACTATTAGCCTGCCTAGAAGTTAACTCTAACCCTAAGGAATGGCGGAGGGAAGCATTAAGACCTTAGGTGCCATTACTATAATAAAAATAGCTACTTCCCTAATAGTTACGCGTATTTAAAGCATAATAATGCTATTAGATTTATTAAATTTAACTTAGGGGCTTAAGTCCTTACTATTAGAATAGATATTAAGAAATATAATATTCTACTAGTCCTTATATAATAATTCATTATATTAGGAAGCTATATAAGATAGCTTATAGTATACTAGGTAGAAATATTCACAGACGCTATAGTTCAGATTTATCTATAGAAAGTTAAGAATTTTAGCGCCCTAGTATTTATAACTAACTAGGATATTAGCGATAATAAGCAAGAAATTCTAGACAGAGTAATAAAAAGGATAAATATATACCTATAATAGCCTGAAAGTTAGATTATAGATATAATGCCCCTAAGTATAAATACTACGTTAGCTATTATTATACTTAGAGAAACTATTAAAGATACTATATACCTCTTAGTCTAGGGTAATAGCCTATTAGTTACTCTTATAAATAGTTAGAAATATATAAGGGTAGAAGAAGAAGAAGAAATAGTAGTTAATAATAGTTATAAAGAACTAGATTAAATAAATATTACTATTATAAAGCCTCTACCTAGGGCAGAACTAAAGAGAGCTACTAGAGGGGCTATATAGTAGGCTAAAGATAAGCTAATTAAGGGTTAAAGACTAGCTATATAGTTATATAAGGAGGTATTCTAAAAGAAGATTAGTATTTAGGTTAGGGATCTTTATAAGATTATGCCTAAACTAGTAATTATAATTAGTAAAGAATGTAAAATAAGGGGCAAAGGAGTAGAAGAGGTAAGATAGTTTAATAGTAAATCTCTAGATCTATATAATAAGCTACTAGGGGTAAGCGCGAATTATATCTTAGTAATAGATTAAATAGACCTAATAGTTAAAGTAGTTATAGTAATAAAGGAATACGTGGAAATAAAAGAGGAAGGAGTAACTATTAAGAAGGGAAGGAACGACATTATACCTACTAAATATAACGCGAAATTATAGGAAATACTATAGGAATAAATATAAAATAAGGAAGGACTAATTAATTAGCTCTAGATAAACATAGTTTATATTAATATAGTGCTTAGGCCTAAAGCCCTCCTTAATTATTAATAAGAACTCCCTTATTTATAAGTATAGCTTAGACATAATAGAGCCCCTCTTATATCTAGACTTATAGATAGTAGGTCCTAAGATAATATTATTAGTCTAAATTATGCTAAAGCTATAGGATTAAAGATTTACTATATTAAAAGGGATGCCTAGATAATATCCTTTATAAATAAAAGCATTAAGATATAAGGGGAGGTATAGATAAAGCTATACCTTAGGAACGTATAGATCTCTATAAGATTCTATATTACCCTAGATATAGTCTATATTAACCTAATTCTAGGCATATCTTTTATATATATAGCCTAGGTAATACTTAATTATATATAAGGTAATAGAGAACTTCTTATCTAATGCTATTTTAGTAACGTTATTATTATTTTATATACTATAGGATCTATTATCTAGGAAATACTAGATAGTAAGATTAGAAAGAATATTTTAGCCTACTTATTAACCATTATAAAAAGGAATGCTTATATTTTATTTAATTAACTACTAGAAGGCCTAGGGACTTATATCCCTAGCGCCTAAATAGTAAAAGAAAGAAAGTTTAATTAAGCAGTATTATCTATAGGGAACTAAGTCCCTATAGATTAACTAATAGATAATAGGGAAGTTTAAAGAGTAAAAGAAGGCAGAAAAGAAGAGATTAATAGAAGAAGATAAGAAGTTTTATTTAATTAAGTAAAGGATAGCCTAGGGACTTATATCCCTAGCGCCTAATTAGAAAGAGAAGGAAAGCCTGATTAAGTAATACTGCCTATAGGGAACCACGTCCCTATAGATTAACTAACTAATAATAGGAAGGCCTAAAGACAGAAGGGAGACGGGAAAAGAGAGGTTAATAGAAGAAGATAAGAAGTTTTATTTAATTAGGTAAAAGATAGCCTAGGGATTTATATCCCTAGCGCCTAATTAGTAAAAGAAGGAAAGTCTAATTAAGTAATACTACCTATAGAGAACTAAGTCCCTCTAGACTAACTAACTAATAATAGGGAGTTCTAAAGACTAAATAAAGATAGAAAAGGAGAGATTAATAAAAGAAGGTAAGAAGTTTCATTTAATTAATTAGATACCTACTAGAGGATTAATATCCCTAATAATAAGATTGAAACTAGTAAGATAAATTAGGATAAGTAGGCCTAAAGGAAGATATATAGTCTAAAGGCCTAAGACATAGTTAATAGAAGAGGGTAAGAAGATAAAGGGAAGAAGTATAGTATCTAAAATAGAAAGGATTTATTTAATTATTTAATCTATAGCTAAGACTTATTATTAGAGGCCTTATATAAGGATAATAAAGAAGAAGAAGAGGAAGGTAATATATTATACTCCTTACCTATAATAGCTAGAGAACTTAAGGCAGCTTTAAAAAGAGACCTATAGGGATATATTAGAGAAGATAATAATTAAATAGTTATACTACTTAGCTTATAGGAAGGAATATAAATCCTAACTCTAGTAATCTAAGAAAAAATAAAGGCATATATAGATTATCTATTAGACCTTAAATACTAGTTAAGAGAAGTATAGAGAAGAAAAGAAGCTAAGGAAGATAAGTAACTATTTAATCTTAAGGTTATAATAATATATAAGTAAAAAGCAGATAAGGTAAAGCTAAGGGATAATATTCCTTCTAATAGGTCTATCCCTAAAGGGGACCTAATATAGAAAGATAAGAAATAGGTAGAAGTAAAAGGACGCGTTAAAAAGAATAGCAAATATAGTAATATCTTAATTAGATAGTTCTCTAAAATAAAAAGGGGGATAAGACTTACTCTAGAATATTTAGATTAAATACTATAAAAAGTCTATAGGGTCCTCTTACTAGAGGAAGAGGATATATTTATAGAAATACTATATAATAGAGAAGCTACCCTTATATAGGATTTATTAGAATATAGAATAGTTAATTAAATAGTCATATTACCTTAGATAATATAAGTTATTAAGTATAATATATGGCAGATAGGAACGGTTCTAATCCTAATTAGCCTTTAAGAAAAGCTTATATCCCTATTAAAGAAGAAAGTAAAGTATAGCTATCTAGAAGAGAGCTATAGGCCTTATAGAAATCCCTTCTTCTTAGTAGCTAAAAAGGATAGAGGGGTTTGCTTAATCCTATTAGCTAAGAAATATAATATAGTTATAATATAAGATATATATATTACCTTATATAGAGCAGAAAGATTTAGTAAGGAATTCGTAATGTGTAAGATTCTCTTAATTATAGACTTGCTCTTAGGGTATAACTAAATTCCCTTAGACGCTAAGAGTAGGGATTTAATAATAATATTAACCCTAATTAGACTATTATAATTATATATACTACTATAAGGTGCTATAAATTTAATTATATAGTTTATTAGAATTATTAGCTAGGTACTATTTAATCTAATCCCTAAGGTATATATGCTATTTATAGATAATATTACTATTAAGGGGCTAGTTACTACGTATAGTAGGGAGGAAGTAAGGCTAGGAGTACGTAAATATGTCCTAGAACATTTAATTAACTTAGATAAAGTACTTTTTAACCTAGAACTTACTAGTTATATGGCCTTAGTAGTTAAATTAGAGTTCTGCTAACCTATAGTAATAATAGTAGGATTTATCTACAGAACTAATAGTAGAAAGCTAGGTAAGGAGAAGATCCTTAAAGTACTAGAATAGATTAAATATAAGAATATAAAGGATATGCGATCCTTTATCGGTCTTATTAACTACTTCTGCCTATAGATTAAGAATTATGCCTAGGTCGCGTTACCTCTGATGTGATTGCTATAAAAGGCAGTAATTTAGGTCTAGGGCCCTGACTAGAAAACTGCTATAGAAACCTTAAAATCAGTAGTAATAATAGCACTAATACTTATTATAATCTATCTAGGGCCTAGTTATAGAGAAATTATTCTTACTATTAATATAAGCTTGCTTAGATAGGGCTACGCCTTAATATAGATAGTTAATAGAAAGCAATACCCTATCTATTATAAGAGTAGTATATAGACTAATATTAAAGCTAAATATAACATAATAAAGTAGGAATATTAGGCTATTATCTACGCTCTCTAGAGACTAAGAATTTACTTATATAGAGTACATTTTACCCTAGAAATAGATACCTAAGTCCTAGTATACTAGATAAATAGGGCGGTTAATAACGTCCCTAGAGCGCTAGTAACTTGCTAGATAAGCTATATTCTGCTTTTTAACTTTATAGTAAAGTATATACCTAGCAGATTAAATAGAATTACTAATAGACTCTTAAGGAAAGGGCCTAGACCTTTAGATAAGCTAGATAGAGAAGTAGAAGGAGATATTAAGGACTTTATTAACTTATATTTAAATACCCTAGAAGTTATAAAGGAGATTAAATATAAGCTAGAGAACTAAAGGATTATTAAGTTCCTATAGACACTAAGGAAACCAGAGGATCTAGATAAGAAGAAATACTACTAGCTTTGCCTTACTGCTTATAAATACTTTATTAATAAGGGATATCTCTAGAAGTAGCTATATAGAATTAGGAAAGGCCTAGCCCTTATTATAGATAGTAGAGGTATTAGAAAAGCTTTAATAACTAAGACGTATAGGCAAATAGGCTATAAAGGCAATAAAGTTATATATTAATAGATAGCTTAGAAGTACTGGTAGAAATCCCTTTAGAATAACATTAAGGAAGCTATTATATGTTATAATATCTACTAGAAATAGGCCCTATAGAGACTAAGAGAGCTTTTAATCCTATCTATGCCTAGTAATCTAATAAGCAAGATACATATTAATACTTAGCACGTTTTATCTAATTATAGGTATAAATACCTCCTAGAAGCCTGATATAACCTTACTAGATAGGTAGAAGCAGAACTAATTAAGAAGGTAAATATTAATATAGTTAAGTAATTTATATTAAACCTTATAAGTAGGTTTAGATATTTCCTATATATTATCTATAATAATAGGCTAGAGATAAGAGGAGACCTAGAGGAAGCTCTAAAGGATATTAGAATTAAAGGAGTATACCTTTCTGCTTATAACCTAAAGGCAAATATGATAGTAGAAGTAGGATACTGGTCCTTAGCCTCTATATTAGCAAAGATAAGCAGATTAAATAGAATATAGTATTAATACCTTCCTAAAGCCCTTCTTATAGATTAGATAGCTATTTAAGCCTCCTATAGTAAGTTAGCCTTCTATCTTACCTATAGATAGGAACCTATCCTACTATTAAAAGTTAAGTTCCTAATATAGAGACTGCTTAACTAGAATAATATTACTATATCTAAGGACCTTTTTAAAGCTAGGCTATAAATCTTAGAAAGATATAACCAGGATATTATAAAGGCTAAGGAAAAAGTATATACCTTTTATAAAAAGCTAGCTAAAAGAACGGATAATATTTAGAAAGGGTCCCTTAGGAAGGATTAATTAAACCTAGGAGACCTTATCCTAGTATATAATATCTAAAGAAGTATTAATATATTAACCTCTAAAAAACTCGTAATAAGATAGAATAGACCTTTTAGGATCGCTTCCTAGGCCGCCTATATAGGAGCATATAGACTAAAGATAATTAATAGGATCCTACTCTTAAAAACCGTCTAAGGGGATTACCTTAAGAAATTCACCCTAGATAAAGAAGGATAGTGGATATCCTCTATAGATAAGTAGCTACTTTACCTGCTATAGATAGGACCTTAATACGCACTAGACGCGATAGATAACCTTTTACCTGCTTAGTCTTATCATAATATATTAGATTAAATAGTTAATAATAATCTAGACCTACTAAATAAAATCCTAGCCTATATATATTAGTATTTAAGATAATATATAGAAATATAGCTCTTAGAGCTCTCTAATATATTCTAGACATAATATAAGGATTTTTTAAAATAAGTAAACATTTAATCTTTAGGTTAGGCTTAGTTTAGTTTAGCTAAACCCGCCTTAACTAGCTAGGTTTGCCTAGGGAGGATTATACCCTTACTAAATAAAAGGGCTAATTATACTAAATAGCTTAGATATAATAATTAATAATATAATAAGGAATAATAATCTTAAATAGACCTGCCTCTCTTAACTAAAGCTAGCTATTAGTAAAAGACACTATAAAGTTCTTAAGTATAATAATAATTTAACTCTTAAAAAGTATAAGGTCTTAGTAACCTACTAAGACTATAAAGGCTATAAGAGTAGTTAAGAAGGGTAGCCCTATCTCTAGATAGATATATATAAACTTACTTACTTTTAGAGGAAAGGAGTAGGTAAAAGGGACTAAGATTAAATAAAATAAGGAGAAATAGGACCTATATTATATATATTATAATAAGGATATATAATAGGAAGTAAAGAACTAGGGAGGTAAAATCTCTATAGAAGCATAGTACTAAGATAAGTAGAGTTAGCCTAGGGAGAAGTACCTAGAAAAAGCAAAAGGACCTAAAGAAGAATAAGAAGTAAAGCTAGATTAAATAGAAGAAGAGAGAAGATAATAACTAGGAAGGTTAATAGAGGCTAGAGATAGTATAGAAGAGGATAACGTGACTATAACTAAGTAGGGTGCCTTATCTAAGGAGATAGTATAGAAGAGGATAACATGACTATAACTAAGTAGGGTGCCTTATCTAAGGAGATAGTATAGAAGAGGATAACGTAACTATGACTAAGTAGGGTGCTATCCTAAGGGAGCTAGTATGGTAAGAATAAAAAGGAGAAGAGATATAATAGCAAGAATAGGCTTACTAAGAGTATATTTATATAATATAAGAAACTATAATAGCTAGAGTATTCTAGTTAGAATAGGTTAAATATAGAGATAAGGATTAAATATAACTCTTAATATAAAGACTATAAGCTTATTCTCTTTTACCTTAAAAGTAAAGATACTAAGCTTCTTACTATAAGTTAGGCTAAGTATAAGAGGATTAAGAGAGAGAAGAGAAAAGCATATAAGGAGGCGTTTAAGGAGAGGAGAAATAGTAATAATAATCTTAGAAGATAGATTAAATAAAATAAAGATAGCTAGGAAAGGATTAATAGGAGGGGGAGAAATAATAGTAAGACTAGTAACTATAGTAAATTAATAAGGGAATAGGGTAAAGATAGGACTAATTAATTAAATATAAAACCTAAAAAGCAGCTATTAAAGCTATAGACTAGGAAAGATATTACCCTTAAGTTTAAGAGAGTATAGTATAGGTAGCTATAATAGTAGTAGCCTCTATAGTAGGATTCCTATAAGGATAAGGGATATCCTTTATAATATAAGGAGCTAAACTAGTATAAAGGTAAGGGAGCCCTACTAGAAGCTATATAGGCGCCCTAGGATCCTAATCCTTACTAAGAAAAGGAGATACTAATGAATAACTATCCTATTACTAAAGGTAATACCCTTAAGTAAAGCGCTATTAATAAGCAGTAGCCTTACTACTATACTAGTAATAGTTATTATAAGAGCCTTCTCCTACGCCTGCTATAAAGATATAGTTATAGAAAGGGAAAAGGATATGTTTAGACGCTATAGTAACTATCTTAGTATAGGTATAAATATAGCTATTATATAAGACTAGATTTAACCTCCTATATATTAATATAAGAAGAGCTTAAGTATGTTTAGGGCGATTTAGCTATACAAAAAACTATCTATTAGGATAGGAGTATTTAGCTAGAATAAGGACCTAATTTAGGATATAATTATAGGTAGCCTCCTAGATAGTTAGAAACTAAGCGTAGAACTAATTAATAAAGCTTTAGAAAAGAGCCTTAGGTAGTATATTAATAAGACCCTACTTTTTAGGAGGGATACTAGTTAAAGGCTTAAGTTATAATATAACCTTAGTATATATTAGAATATAGGCCATACTAAAGTTAATCCCGCTAAGAACCTAGATATAGAAGGTATTCTTTATCTATAGAGGAATAGTTAGTATAGATAATAAGCTATAAGTAGGATTAGAAAGATAAGCCTATAAGATACTTAATAGCTACTACCTTTTTAAACTTAGTAGTATGGTTTAACTAATTTAGCTATATAGTCTAGAAGAGCTTATCCTTAGGTACCTTAGCTTATACTAAGGATAAGATATTAGGGAGCTTTAAATAAGAGAAGGAAGAAAATAGCTCTATTATAGGAAGATTAAATAAATAGTATAAGAAGAAGAAGATAAGAAGAAGAGGAAGAAAGGAGAAGAGGAGAAGAAGAGGAGGTAGTAAGGAGATGAGTAGGTAGCCTAGCAGTATAGGATAATTATATATAGTATGCCCTAATAGAAAAGCTACTAGGGCTTAGAAATAATAGATAATAACTATCTATAGCTGGCATTATAGCCTACTAATAAAGGGATTTAATAAGGTAAGGGATAATAAGAAGGCTCTATATTAAGATTAAATAGAGCGGGTATACCTCTTTCTTCTATATATATATTGCCACTTTTTACGCACTAGTAACCTTAAGTAACGTTTTATAGCCCTCTTATATTACTCTTTTATTTAATTAACTAGTATTAAAGAGATCCTTATTAAGGAAATATTATCTCTATTAAAGCTTTAGAAGGACTACTAAGTTAGAAGCTAAATTTATTACCTATAGGAAGAAATCCCCTAGCCTTATAATAAAGCTAACCTTTAGTATTATTAGAGAAGCCTATTATCTATAATAGCACTAGAAAGCTTACTAGGTAACTAAAGGTAAGAGGCTAAGGATGCTTATATCTTTAAAAATACTATAACTAACTTATATCCTATTATATATAGTGTCTAGATATATAGGAAAGTAGGGAAGTTCTATTAACCCTTTAAAGAATATAAAGTTAATTAAGACTTAAAAACCCTCTACTATTATTAGCCTCCTATATTTTAACTAAGATAGGTATGGCTAAATCTATTATAATACTTTAATAATAATGCCCTATATCCTAAGGGGTATAGCACTATTAAAGGAATATTTATAAGTAATAAAAGGGTTAAATAGAGTAAGTATATTAAGGATATCTATAGATTCCTTAAAATAAGCACTAAAGTAGAAGGTAGTGCTTAGCTAGACTAATTTTAAATAATAGCTATACTATAAATTATTAGAAGAGGGCTGGAAGATATGGTCACGTTCTTACCTTAAATAATCTAAGTGGTTAAAGGACTATTTAATTAAAAACAGGCTATTATAAGTCTTAGAGAAAATACTATAAAAGTTAATGCCCTAGTAATTAATAATATCTACTATAAGAATAGTTTAGATCCTTTTAATATATATACTTAGATATAAAACTACTAGTTTATAGCTAGTATAGTTTACTTTACTAATTACTAGACTATATTTTTATTTAATTAAAAGGGTAAGATCTTATATTTCTTTAACTTATAGAAAAATATGCGCCTAAATTAACTAGATACCTTTATTATAGGGTAGAAGTAGATTCTAATACTTCTTAGGTACCCTTATAATTTTAGAGTTATTATAGTTCCTAGTATATAATAGTAAGGGAGGTATAAATATAGCTACGCTTATCTAAGCTACCTATAAAATACTTTCTAAGGCCTTATTAGGGTAGAGATTAGTATAATAATTAAGAAAGACACTACCCTAAAGAGCCCCTATAGGCTTAAAGTAAATATCTCTAATAAATAGGGTTTTATTATAGATATAGATAGAGTTAATCTTCTAGTCTAAGACTAGCTTATTAGGAACTAGGCTTTAGGTATTAATTCCTATAAGTAAAAGCTTATTTAGACTATAAGGCTATTCTAAGTAATAGCTCTTAATAAGCTAGGAATCCTTATAAAGCTAAAGACTCTATAAGTCTATATTAATATAAATCTAACCTTAGACTAGATTAAAGAATAGAACTAGTAGAATATTACTCTTAAAAAATCCCTTATATACCTTAGAGGGGTTACCCCTATTAATATTAATAGAGTTAGGAGGACTTACCCTTTTAACTACCTTATTAGCTATAATATTATAAATGCCTACTAACCTATTAACCTATAGTATTATAATAAGGTAATTTATTATAAAACATTCCCTCTACTATAGGTAACCTCTAAATTAGTAGAAAGGAAGATTATAGAAAAAAGGGTACACATTTTAGAAATTCTAAAGGAGGTATTACTAATAGGGCATCTAGATTAAATAATTAGGATTAATAACTTACTAATACTGCCTAGGACTGCCCCTATTAAAGCGAAAACACCTAAAGTAGTAAAGCTAATAGAGGGAATTATTACCTAGACACGCTAACCTTCTATTATAAGTATATAAGGCAGTTAAGCACTTATTAAGGGAGAAAGAAAGTCTATATTACTAATACTACTAGGAAAGTTACCCTCTTTATTGCCTTCTATCTAAGTAATATTAGCCCTTACTAGGTAGGAAATATATAACCCTAGTGGTTTAGAATATAAAGCATCTAAGGGATAGGATTCTAATTAAATAAGTAATATTATATATAGCGCTACTCTATTAACCCTAGGGTTAGTAAGGCACAGAACCCCTTAAGCTATGCCTAGGGAATCGCTATTTAACCTAATAAATATAGACACGCCTCCCCTAGAAGACCTAGAGGATAATAATAAGCCTATAGACTATAAAGTTCTAGCTTTTACTAATACTATATAGCTAAGATATAAAAGGATTAAGGGTATTAAACCTAGGAGGTATTTATAAGAGAAGGCTATTATTAACTTTAATAGGTATAAAAGAAGAATATATAAAATAGTATTAGGAGTAATAGGAAGGGTTTCTAATGCTATTAGTAACCTTATATAGGTTTATCTATACCTTATAAAGATACCTTTAGTAGGAATATATATATTAGTTATTCCTAGGGGACTAATATCTTTATCTATATAAATAAGAATAGAGGAAGCCTATTTAAAAGAGCTAGACCTAAGCTAGGAAGGGAACTAATCCTAGGATAAAAGGATAATAAAGTAGGAAGGAAGAGCTAGGAAAGGAATAGGGATATACTAGGCTCCTTAGAGATTAATAAGAGAATTAGCTAGGCTAAGGGTTATTAAGAAGGGGTATTAGAGAAAGTAGGAAGGGAGGATAGATTAAGTAGAATAAGAGACTAGCTTTACTTTTAAAGGAAAGGTTAGGGTTTAAGAGGGAATTAGATATAATATACGCGGTCTTAGTAGTAGGATTAGCTTATAAAGAAGATATCTTCTTAGGTATGCCTAGGAAGGATTTATATAAGGGAGACCGTGTATACTAGGCGGTAATAGGTATATAAGATAGTAGAAGGGGATTAGACCCGCTATTAATATATAAGGATAGGTATAAAAGGTAGTTAGCGTGCTTTCTTCTTATCTAATAATATAGAATATAAAAGATTTATATAAGCCCTTTTTATAGCTAGTTAATATACTACTAAGGAGATAATAAAAGGAGTTCTTACCTGTATTTTATATTTATTTATTTAATCCTTATTTATAGCCTTAATATTATATTTACTTTTAAGATAATACCCTAACCTAGAGTTATAGTCAGACTATAGGGTTACTATAGGATAGTTATAGAGGAAGGAAAGAAGCCGTAACCTAGCGCCCTATAAGGAAGATTATAGTAAAAGAGAAGGACTAACTATTTAATCTATTTTAGTAGAGTATAGTTTTATAAAGTTAGTTACCTAAGAACCTAAGGTAGATTTAGAGATAAGCAATATAATAGGAAAGTTAAGCAAGGAATAATAGTAAAAGGTCACTCTTACCTATATAACTATAGCTATATTAAGGACGATTATCCCTATAAGAGGCTCCTATTTATTTAATCCTACTTAGATATATATAATACACGACGGATTGTTATAAGAGACTGCGAAACCACAGATCCTGTCGTTTGGGGGCATATAGTTGGTTGGTGTGTGTGTTTAGGCCTAATAAAATATATACTAAATATAATAGATAACCTTTTACCTACTTAGTCTTATTATAATATATTAGATTAAATAGTTAATAATAATCTAAACTTACTAAATAAAATCCTAATCTATATATATTAGTATTTAAGATAATATATAGAAATATAGCTCTTAAAGCTCTCTAATATATTCTAGATATAATATAAGGATTTTTAAAATAAGTAAATATTTAATCTTTAAATTAGGCTTAGTTTAGTTTAGCTAAACCTGCCTTAAATAGCTAGGTTTACCTAAGGAGGATTATACCCTTACTAAATAAAAGGGCTAATTATACTAAATAGCTTAGATATAATAATTAATAATATAATAAGGAATAATAATCTTAAATAGACCTACCCCTCTTAATTAAAGCTAGCTATTAATAAAAGATATTATAAAGTTCTTAAGTATAATAATAATTTAACTCTTAAAAAGTATAAGGTCTTAATAACCTACTAAGACTATAAAGGCTATAAGAGTAGTTAAGAAGGGTAGCCCTATCTCTAGATAGATATATATAAACTTACTTACTTTTAGAGGAAAGGAGTAGGTAGAAGGGACTAAGATTAAATAAAATAAGAAGAAATAAGACCTATATTATATATATTATAATAAGAATATATAATAGGAAGTAAAGAACTAGGGAGATAAAATCTCTATAGAAGTATAGTACTAAGATAAGTAGAGTTAGCCTAGGGAGAAGTACCTAGAAAAAGTAAAAGGATCTAAAGAAGAATAAGAAGTAAAGCTAGATTAAATAGAAGAAGAGGGAAGATAATAACTAGGAAGGTTAATAAAGGCTAGAGATAGTATAGAAGAGGATAATATAACTATAACTAAGTAAGGTGCCTTATCTAAGGAGATAATATAGAAGAGGATAATATAACTATAACTAAGTAGGGTGCCTTATCTAAGAAGATAATATAGAAGAGGATAATATAACTATAACTAAGTAAGGTGCCTTATCTAAGGAGATAATATAGAAGAGGATAATATAACTATAACTAAGTAGGGTTCTATCCTAAGGAAGCTAGTATAGTAAGAATAAAAGGAGAAGAGATATAATAGTAAGGATAGGCTTACTAAGAGTATATTTATATAATATAAGAAACTATAATAGCTAGAGTATTCTAGTTAAAATAGGTTAAATATAGAGATAAGGATTAAATATAACTCTTAATATAAAGACTATAAGCTTATTCTCTTTTACCTTAAAAAGTAAAGATACTAAGCTTCTTACTATAAGCTAGGCTAAGTATAAGAGGAGTAAGAGAGAGAAGAGAAAAGCATATAAGAAGGTATTTAAAAAGAAGAGAAATAGTAATATTAATCTTAGAAGATAGATTAAATAAAATAATAATAGCTAGAAAAGGATTAATAAGAGGGAGAGAAATAATAAAAAGACTAGTAACTATAGTAAATTAATAAGGAAATAAGGTAAAGATAAGACTAATTAATTAAATATAAAACCTAAAAAATAGCTATTAAAGCTATAGACTAGGAAAGATACTATTCTTAAGTTTAAGAGAGTATAATATAGGTAGCTATAATAATAATAGCCTTTATAATAGAATTCCTATAAGGATAAGAAATATCCTTTATAATATAAGAAGCTAAACTAGTATAAAGATAAGAAAGCCCTACTAGAAGCTATATAAGCGCCCTAGGATCCTAATCCTTACTAAGAAAAGGAGATACTAATAAATAACTATCTTATTACTAAAGGTAATACCCTTAAGTAAAGTATTATTAATAAGTAGTAGCCTTATTATTATACTAGTAATAGTTATTATAAGAGCCTTCTCCTATACCTACTATAAAGATATAATTATAAAAAGGAAAAAGGATATATTTAGATATTATAATAACTATCTTAGTATAAGTATAAATATAGCTATTATATAAGACTAGATTTAATCTCTTATATATTAATATAAGAAGAGCTTAAGTATATTTAAAGTAATTTAGCTATATAAAAAACTATCTATTAGGATAGGAGTATTTAGCTAGAATAAGGACCTAATTTAGGATATAATTATAGGTAGCCTTCTAGATAGTTAGAAACTAAGTATAGAACTAATTAATAAAGCTTTAAAAAAGAGCCTTAGGTAGTATATTAATAAGATCCTATTTTTTAGAAGAGATACTAGTTAAAGGCTTAAGTTATAATATAACCTTAGTATATATTAGAATATAGGCTATATTAAAGTTAATCTTACTAAGAACCTAGATATAGAAGGTATTCTTTATCTATAAAGAAATAGTTAGTATAGATAATAAGCTATAAGTAGGATTAGAAAGATAAGCCTATAAGATACTTAATAGCTACTACCTTTTTAAACTTAGTAATATAATTTAACTAATTTAGCTATATAGTCTAGAAGAGCTTATCCTTAGATACCTTAGCTTATACTAAGAATAAGATATTAAGAAGCTTTAAATAAGAAAAGGAAGAAAATAGCTTTATTATAAGAAGATTAAATAAATAATATAAGAAGAAGAAGATAAGAAGAGAAGGAAGAAAGGAGAAGAAGAGAAGAAGAGGAGATAGTAAGAAGATAAGTAGGTAGCCTAGTAATATAGGATAATTATATATAGTATATCTTAATAGAAAAGCTATTAAAGCTTAAAAATAATAGATAATAACTATCTATAGCTAGTATTATAGCCTACTAATAAAGGGATTTAATAAGGTAAGGGATAATAAGAAGGCTCTATATTAAGATTAAATAGAGTAAGTATACCTCTTTCTTTTATATATATATTACTACTTTTTATATACTAATAACCTTAAGTAATATTTTATAGCCCTCTTATATTACTCTTTTATCTAATTAACTAGTATTAAAGAGATCCTTATTAAGGAAATATTATCTTTATTAAAGCTTTAGGAGAACTATTAAGTTAGAAGCTAAATTTATTACCTATAGGAAGAAATCCCCTAGCCTTATAATAAAGCTAATCTTTAGTATTATTAAAGAAGCCTATTATCTATAATAATACTAGAAAGCTTACCTAGTAACTAAAGGTAAGAGGCTAAGGATACTTATATCTTTAAAAATACTATAACTAACTTATACCTTATTATATATAATATCTAGATATATAGGAAAGTAAGGAAGTTCTATTAACCCTCTAAAGAATATAAAGTTAATTAAGACTTAAAAACCCTCTATTATTATTAGCCTCTTATATTTTAACTAAGATAAGTATAGCTAAATCTATTATAATACTTTAATAATAATACCCTATATCTTAAGGAATATAGTACTATTAAAGGAATATTTATAAGTAATAAAAGGGTTAAATAGAGTAAGTATATTAAGAATATTTATAGATTTCTTAAAATAAGTACTAAAGTAGAAGGTAATACTTAGCTAGACTAATTTTAAATAATAACTATACTATAAATTATTAGAAAAAAGCTAGAAGATATAGTTATATTCTTACCTTAAATAATCTAAGTAGTTAAAGGACTATTTAATTAAAAGTAGGCTATTATAAGTCTTAGAGAAAATATTATAAAAGTTAATACCCTAGTAATTAATAATATCTACTATAAGAATAGTTTAGATCCTTCTAATATATATACTTAGATATAAAACTACTAGTTTATAGCTAGTATAGTTTACTTTACTAATTATTAGACTATATTTTTATTTAATTAAAAGGGTAAGATCTTATATTTCTTTAACTTATAGAAAAATATATGCCTAAATTAACTAGATATCTTTATTATAAGGTAGAAGTAGATTCTAATACTTCTTAGGTACTCTTATAATTTTAGAGTTATTATAGTTCTTAATATATAATAATAAGAAAGG
Organism: Keithomyces neogunnii; assembly: GCA_020975405.1. Classification (NCBI taxonomy): domain Eukaryota; kingdom Fungi; phylum Ascomycota; class Sordariomycetes; order Hypocreales; family Clavicipitaceae; genus Keithomyces; species Keithomyces neogunnii. The sequence continues at coordinate 11,340 of JAIOWQ010000010.1, read as the reverse complement.
TATAAATATAGCTATACTTATCTAAGCTATCTATAAAATACTTTCTAAGGCCTTATTAAGATAGAGATTAGTATAATAATTAAGAAAGATACTACCCTAAAGAGCTTATATAGGCTTAAAGTAAATATCTCTAATAAATAGGGTTTTATTATAAATATAAATAGAGTTAATCTTCTAGTCTAAGACTAGCTTATTAAGAACTAGGCTTTAGGTATTAATTCCTATAAGTAAAAGCTTATTTAGACTATAAGGCTATTCTAAGTAATAGCTCTTAATAAGCTAGAAATCCTTATAAAGCTAAAGACTCTATAAGTCTATATTAATATAAATCTAACCTTAGACTAGATTAAAGAATAGAACTAGTAAAATATTACTCTTAAAAAATCCCTTATATACCTTAGAGAGGTTACCCTTATTAATATTAATAAAGTTAGGAGGACTTACCCTTTTAACTACCTTATTAGCTATAATATTATAAATACCTACTAACCTATTAACCTATAGTATTATAATAAGGTAATTTATTATAAAATATTCTCTTTATTATAGGTAACCTCTAAATTAGTAGAAAGAAAGATTATAGAAAAAAGGGTATATATTTTAGAAATTCTAAAAGAGGTACTATTAATAGGGTATCTAGATTAAATAATTAGGATTAATAACTTACTAATACTACCTAGAACTACCCCTATTAAAGTAAAAATGCCTAAAGTAGTAAAGCTAATAGAGGAAATTATTACCTAGATATACTAACCTTTTATTATAAGTATATAAGGTAGTTAAGCCCTTATTAAGAGAGAAAGAAAGTCTATATTACTAATATTACTAGGAAAGTTACCCTCTTTATTACCTTCTATCTAAGTAATATTAGCCCTTATTAGGTAGGAAATATATAACCCTAGTAGTTTAGAATATAAAGTATCTAAGAGATAAGATTCTAATTAAATAAGTAATATTATATATAGTACTACTTTATTAACCCTAGGGTTAGTAAGGCATAGAACCCCTTAAGCTATGCCTAGAAAATTGCTATTTAACCTAATAAATATAGATATATCTTCCTTAAAAGACCTAAAGGATAATAATAAGCCTATAGACTATAAAGTTCTAGCTTTTACTAATACTATATAGCTAAGATATAAAAGAATTAAGAGTATTAAACCTAGAAGATATTTATAAGAGAAGGCTATTATTAACTTTAATAGATATAAAAGAAGAATATATAAAATAATATTAGGAGTAATAAGAAGGGTTTCTAATACTATTAGTAACCTTATATAGGTTTATTTATACCTTATAAAGATACCTTTAATAGGAATATATATATTAATTATTCCTAGAGAATTAATATCTTTATCTATATAAATAAGAATAAAGGAAGCCTATTTAAAAGAGCTAGACCTAAGCTAGGAAGAGAACTAATCCTAAGATAAAAGGATAATAAAGTAAGAAGAAAGAGCTAGGAAAGAAATAGGGATATACTAGGCTCCTTAGAGATTAATAAGAGAATTAGCTAGGCTAGGGGTTATTAAGAAGGGGTATTAAAGAAAGTAGAAGAGAGGATAGATTAAGTAAAATAAGAGACTAGCTTTACTTTTAAAGAAAAGGTTAGGATTTAAGAGAGAATTAGATATAATATATATAGTCTTAATAATAGGATTAGCTTATAAAGAAGATATCTTCTTAGATATACCTAGGGAGGATTTATATAAGGAAGACTATATATACTAGGTAGTAATAGGTATATAAGATAGTAGAAAGGGATTAGACCTATAGATAATATATAAAGATAGGTATAAAAGGTAGTTAGTATACTTTCTTCTTATCTAATAATATATAATATAAAAGATTTATATAAGCCCTTTTTATAGCTAGTTAATATACTACTAAGGAGATAATAAAAGGAGTTCTTACCTATATTTTATATTTATTTATTTAATCCTTATTTATAGCCTTAATATTATATTTACTTTTAAGATAATACCCTAACCTAGAGTTATAGTTAGACTATAGGGTTACTATAGGATAGTTATAAAGGAATAAAAGAAACTATAACCTAGTACCTTATAAGGAAGATTATAGTAAAAGAGAAGGACTAATTATTTAATCTATTTTAGTAGAGTATAGTTTTATAAAGTTAGTTACTTAAGAACCTAAGATAGATTTAGAGATAAGTAATATAATAGGAAAGTTAAGCAAGGAATAATAGTAAAAGGTTACTCTTACCTATATAACTATAGCTATATTAAGGATAATTATCCCTACTAGAGGCTCCTATTTATTTAATCCTACTTAGATATATATAATATATAACGGATTATTATAAGAGACTACGAAACTACAGATCCTGTTATTTAGGGGCATATAGTTGGTTAGTGTGTGTGTTTAGGCCTAATAAATTATATATAATATATTGTTAGGAATCACTATACGGTAGTGCACGATTAGGTAGCGGAGATGGAAGCAAGTCAATTATAGGTCTCCTGTAAATACAAAACTAAAACTTGCCCGTTTCAGTTACTAGAGTAGCCTCTACCTTTTATAGGTAATAGTCCCCCTTTAGTCCTAAATTAGGCCTATTAGGGTAAGCCCTATTACACTCGCTAAAAGAGGGAATATAACTAGATTCACCTCTGCCTAGGATCATGCCTTTACTCTTCTAGTATCAGGTCTGAATTAGCACGTATTCTATCACGTGATGGAATCCTCTTTGATTCAGGCGCGAGGCGGAACGACTACGATGCATGCACGATGGTCGTGCGCATCGGTCCGGATTGCGCCTTATAAATATATATATATAACTACTAAATTACTATGTAAATAGTATATACATAGCATATGCGTAGTATATGCACAGCATATGCTATTCTGCTGTTTTTTTGCCCTACTTAGACCTGAGATGAAATAGGCTGGACCTGAGATCAGCTGTATGCCCTTTCATCACATCAGGTAACCACGTCATGTGATCTTACACACCAACAAACTGCCCCATCGCCTGTAACTTATTAAGCATCTTAATATAATGCATAAAAACCGGTTCGCTAAATATAAAAAGTAAAGTTTACTGGCAAAAAATGGAAAGCATTGAAATCATGTTTGGGACATGATATAAGGACTCGTTTATGCACCAATTTCCATCTTCAGAGAGGAGAGCAGCGTTAGATTCGTAATCATATTAGGTATGCTATTCTCGGCTCATAACGAGTTAAATCAGGCCGCTTTTATGCTTTTCAGGACAAATATCCCACCGTCGTACTGTCCGCGACAACCACTCGTACCAGGTCTGATTGTTCTCCATTCCTCTTTAAAATTCCATTCCCTTAGAGAACATAACGGCTGCAGGATTGTGAGTAACAGATTGCACATACAAGCAAGAGCATACTCACAATTTCAAATTCTGTCTGTCAGTCAGATCCAACTGGTTCTTGTCAACGACCTGTATTTGCGTTGAGCCATCTGCATTCGTAGTCTCGATAATGCCGTTATCATTGACCGCGTTTTCTGCCTCGTGCCTGTCGCGCCGCTTGTTTTCGCGATCAAGGTATATGCGCAGCGCCATGACGATGATTGCCGGGATAATGGCCGCAGTCTTTTGTTCATTAGCCTACGCGGGGCATTGGATTTGCCAGCGGGTACTTACCACTAGTAAAATGATCCATGTTGGCCGATATCGTGGCTGAAGGCGCAATGTTAGCTTCCGTGGTCCCTGACATTCTTGGGTTTTGGGGAACTCACCTTCCACTGGGGCCGGAAGAGCTGGGGCGAGATAATGTTGCCGATGCCGTAGCCGACGTGGTACAGCGCAATTACCGTCGTCTTCTTGGTGTGGCCGGCAGAGGCATTGGCTGCCCAAATCATGACGACGGCATAAGGCACGCCGACGGCGGACCTGATCCAGATGCCGGTGATGAGGCCCCAGCGATTTGAGGACGGAAGACCTAGTCCACGTAAGCCGTGTGTACGAAGAACAAGGAGTTGGTTGTTTCCATACTTAGCAGGAGGATGCTGGATAGTGCCGTGGGAATGTAGGCAAAGAGGGATATCCATGCCCGCGCGTTCTGCGTTGTCTGTCAGCACAAAGCTCACGGCACCGCAGCAGCACGCGATAACGCCTACCTTTGTATTATGCAAGACTATGGCAGCTGTTGCGAGGGAGACGAATGACACAGCTCCGGTAACAGTTCCAAGCAAGGTTGTTTGCAGGACACTGAAGCCGAAAGAGTTGATGATGAGAGAGTACTGGTTCGTTGTTCCATTGGCCAGTTCCTGCGTCAGGGCATGGCCGGCAAAGAGCCACGTCTTTGGATCTTTGACGGCCTCGATGAATCTATACGCCTGGTGAGTAAACGGTGCTGTTATTTGGGCAAGGCGGCGCCATGCTTACTGTTCTTTCTTGAAGCGCTTCTGCTCAATGCCGGAATGGTTCTCCTTGATTCGCAACACGGCCTGGGCACGCTCCTCGGGCGTGAGGAAATGTGCATACAGAGGGCTGTCTGGAAGCAAAAAGTAGACAAAGACGCCAAAAATGATGGTGACGGTGCCGCAAATGACTTGGTCCTCGTTAGCATGGCGGTAAATGGGAGGTTAAACCGGGGGGGCAACCAACACATTAGCCACTTCCACGGGGCGAAGCCGCCGGTGGGAATCCACAAGACGCCGTACGATAGTAGTCCAGAGGTGATGGGGCTCGAGTTTCCGACGGACCACATGATGGGCATCAGCACGGCCTGTTCCTGATACGTGAAGAACATGGACATGATGAGCAGAAACGAGGGGACGATGCATGCTTCTGCGAGCCCGAGAAGGAATCGCACGACAAACAGTGACCCGAAACTGCTACACGGGATGTGCAGCAAGGTTATGCCGCCCCTATGCCGTGTCAGAGGTGAAGAATAAGTCGCAAGCTTGGAACCCGACGGCAACGTACCATATGACCAGATTTCCAGCCAACCACTTTCCCACCGGGAATCTCTGCAGCGCCCAGTTCTGCGGAAACTCGGCAATCATGTAGCCAAAGTAAAAGATGGACGATAGCCAATTGTACTGATTGGCATTGAGGTTTGCATCTTTCAAGATGCCAAGAATAGCCGAGCTTCCCAGCTACAGGCCGCAGGCAACATCAGCTTCATTCCCGGACCAAGCAGCAAAAGTGGACAGCATCTACGTACAGTTTGCTTGTCTACATACATTAGGTGGTAACCAATGCATAAGAAGGGCAGTATACGCCACAGAAGCTTGTTGCGGATGCGTCTGGCTTCTTCGGGGGTTGGGTCCGTCACCTGGACCTTGCTGAACAGCTTGTAGCTTTCATCGGCATAGCGGTCCGGGAGCGTGGGAACATTGTCGGGCGCAGAGCTGTCGTCCTTGAGGCCAGGCGGGGTTTCCTGCCACGTCGGTGCCATTGCGTTCTCTTCTGTCGGCTTGTCGTCGGCTTCACCGCGCTGGAGGTGATGTCCCAAGATGAAGGCCGTGATGCAGCTGACGGTGGACGCAGCAGCCGACGGATTAAATACGGCCACTGATCATTTACCGCTTCCGTCTCGATCATTGCGTGATTCCGCCTCGTGCAGCATCACCATCCGACTAGAGGCGGTTAATTATCAGTGACCAGACTCTGCAAATACATGACCCATGAGGCGGGGGCTGTTGAATGAATACGCGGCGATTTATCCTGCCACTAGATAAACGCCAGTAAGCCAAAGTAGAAGCGTAAATCGTGCAAGATGACAAGGCGCCCTTTGGTCATCCGTCGCGTATTGCCTTGCGCTATTGTTCCTTGCGTTGACGTGATGTGACCCTCCTCACTATCGATCGTTGAGCCAATCAGCCTCCGCCAAGGAATGTCACTGACTCACTGGTGCTGCACGACAAGACACCAGCGTGTGTCATGTTTGCCGCGGCCAAGTATATTCTGCATTGATGACGGATCAAATCTACTGATTGATACTGATTTATCCATGATATTCCCGCGCCGTGGCTTGTAGGGTTGTAAATACCTCGTGAGTGGTCTCGAGGTGGTCAGCGTCAGCGAATTATTCATATCGAGCGGTTTGCCAATTTTGCCAATCTTTTCCAACGTGCAACTCTTCTCGCTCTGTTCCCCTTGAGATCCAATGGCAGACGAAATCAAACCATTTCGCGTGCTCATCGCGGGCGCGGGCATAGGTGGTCTGGCCGCGGCCATCTCGCTCCAGCGCATTTCCGGCCTGAGGAATCTTGATATTCAGATTTACGAACAGGCTCCCCAACTCCGCGAAGTCGGAGCCAGCATTGCTCTCAGCCCCAATGTATGCATTACACTCAATGTCCCCTGCGAGGCAGAGACTCACAGGCAGTGACGCAGGGAATGCGAACGCTGGAACGTCTTGGCGTCCATGAAGCTCTCAGTGATGACCTCGGCTTTAGAGGCCCGAGTGGTATTCCGCAAATCTTCAGGTTCGTTGAATATTCGACAAGATGTATGCACATTGTGCTGAGACAGCCAGGCACTGGAAAACGAACCAGGTAGTGTCAGTCGACACCCACACCAACGTGCCTGATAGCCGTCACCAGACCACCAGGTTTCATCGTGGCCACGTCCACGCCGCGCACTGGCTGCCCACGTCCCCGAAACCTCGGTAAATCTGAACAAAAGAATCGCCGGCGCAGAGTCAAATGACAACGGCGTAGTGCTGCATTTTGAAGACGGCAGTAGTGCTCATGGCGACTTCTTGATTGCTGCCGACGGCATCAGATCGGTTCGTCTCATCCCCCGGCATCCCATGCTTGCCCTTTGGCGACTAACGCGTCGGTAGAAAGTCAGGCAGTCGCTTCTCCCAGACTACAAGCTGAGCTACACCGGCAAGGTGTTTATGCGCTCTACCTTTGACGCATCGTTGGTGGAAGGCAAAGTGCCCGACTTGCCCGCCGATGCAATCCACTGGGTAAGAGCATCACCAGCCATCCATCGTCCACGGCCAGTATCTGACAAGAGCAGTGGGGGCCGAAAGATAACTTCTTTGCCTCAAGGCTAGGCAAGGGCCAGTACACGACGGTTGGGGCATATGCCGATCCGCGCAGCGCCGAGGAGTTGGAAAGGGCCATTACCTGGGACCAGCAGGGCAGCGTCGACTTGTTCAGAGAAAAGTTCAAGGACTGGCACCCCATTGTCAAGAGACTTACAGAGCTCACTCCCCACGTACGCCTTTACCCCAACTACGCCGGAACGGCCCTGGACTCGTGGCTTCCCGCACCGCGCGTCGCCCTGCTGGGAGACGCCGCGCATACTCACGGCGGTGCATTCGCTGCCGGAGGCTCACTCGCGCTCAATGATGCCCTGGCGCTCGCGTTGGCCTTTAAGCACGTGGCCGCATCTAATCCGGCGTCTCGTCTGCGGGCTGCCGAGATCCAATACGCGCTGGAGCTGTACGATGAGACACGGAGGCCGCACGCAACCCGCCTGCTGCACATTGTGCACTCACAGCTCCATCAAAAGGCTCCCTTGTATGCCTCGTCTGAAGGAGAGGACAAGGCCCTTATAGCCAGACTTAAGAGCAGGCCAGATCTGACTTGGCTGTCAGAGCATGATGTGGACAAGGCTTTGGCGGATGTGCTGGAGAAGAAAAAGGAACATGTATACAGCCACGACCTGCAGAGGGGTTCATCCGGATCTTATCAGAGTAGACTTTAGACCATGATTCAATTCTGTTTTGACCAGTAATCATGCGCGACCCGTTGAAGAATGCATCTTGAGTACATTGAGCACGTGGGGACAAAACTTACACGAATAAATTGCACCACTGAACAAGTAAACACACCATTATAACACAACGTTCTTGCGAAGAAAACCGTCCCTTTCACCGGTAAATTCAACTCGTAAAACTAGGTACATTCGTCCCTCATAGAAACGATGAGTTTTTTTTACCTAACCCTAACCCTGAAGAAGACGAAGACGCTACGACTGTGAAAGCAGCTGACCTAGGATCAGCAAATGCGGTCACTCAGAGCGTCCAGGTATGGTCGAGGGTCAATGTCCGCAACAAAGGCCATTTCACGAGTCGCGACGAGTATATCTTCAACACTGACCAGGGTCAGGACAGATCGACAGATGAGAACGACTGGAAGGAGACCATACATAAGGGAAAGAAGGCTTGGTATTACCGATATAAAGGGGTAAATTACTATACTCGTGAGAAACCTGGCTAAAACCCCATTCCTGGATAGTTTCTGTGTTACACTCATGGCCTTGAATTGTGAGGCCCACGAAAGGACAGGCGGTTGGACTGCTTGCGGAATGGGGTAGAAAATTTCTCGAGCTCTCAATAGAAATTCGAGAAAAGGCATAAGCAAGTGCACTCCATGCTCCACGGCGTGCAACCTCTCCTAAAGCCCCGACCGAACCCGTCGCAGGTAGCAGGCTCCTCCGGCCCGTCGCCAGCTGCCATCGCGCACGAAGAGCAAGAAGCAGACCTGGTTGAGCCATGATCTCTGTCAATCTCAGCCAGGGCATGTCCATGACCGGACGCACCAAGTGTCACCCTCTGTTAAGTGGACAAATCGTGCCAGCAGAGGTCGATAATGAACAATAGTTGGCATAAAATTGACTATGCAGCCTATTTCTGTAGTTTCTTCCCAGGGTTGTTCCTCTTTTTGGCAGGCCCCGTTCTCGAAAATGAAGTACCCGGAGTTACGACCTGACCAGACTTTTTAGACTGACCATCCTCAACAACTAGCGACGCATAGTCGGCGTCTGACGATGCCAGGTGATGGCTCGCCAAGTCCTGAGAGAGGCCGGTAGAGTCTGTGAGTGCGGGAACATCAAAGTCGATCGTCGACGGCAGCTGATCGACAGCAGAACAGATTCGCTCGGGTAATGACCATAGACCCGTACCAACCGGTGGTCATGTGAGACAGAGAAGGCAAGTATCTGTCGCTGAAGCTCCTTCTCGCGTCCCACCAGACGAAAGAGCTCGACAACACCCCGGGCTGCAAGGGTCATACTGCGGGCGTTTTGACGATCCGCGACGTCCAAGGCTGCAGCTCCGCACTTCGCCTCGCAGGCAAGGAAGTGGAAGTACATATAGTACGTAGCCATGAAGAAGGACAGGTCGCCAGCGATGAAATCGCTAATGAAGGGTGACAGCTTCGTCAATATAATTCTAGTTGACTTCCCAGGTCCTAGGACAAGCCGGTCGACTCAGAAAGCGCTTGGACGTCGAAATTTAGGCCCGAGGGCAACTGGTCGATGGCCGAGCAAATTCTCTTAAAGTGAACAGGCATCCAAGTGTTATAAACATTCATGGTGAACCGATACGCAGTCCACTTATCCTTTCCGTCAAGTGTCGTAAAGTCAAATTTATGAATCGGGTGGCGGTAGTACTTCGTATCCTTCCCATTAATTATCGGATAATATCCGTAAATCCTCACAGAGCAATAGTCATGCGAGAGGGAGAAAGAAAGAAGCTGCCGGTGGACCTCTTTCTCCCGCTTCACAAGACGGAAGAGCTCGACAATACCTCGTGCCGCGAGAGTCATGGTATGGGCGTTCTGGCGGTCCGCAACGTCTAGTGCTGCAGCCCCACACTTTACCTCACAAGCAAGGAACGGAAAGTAGAGTAAATATGTGGCCATAAAGTAGGATAGGTCGCCGGCGATAAAGTCACCAATAAATGGCGATAACCTCTCAAGCTGTTTATCGGTGAATGCGTCTCGTTGAAACCCGACGGAATAATCCGGCTGCGGACGTGTCCCGGTGAGAGGAATCGAGTTGTTCCAGCCTTCGTTGACACTTTCTGTTAGGATTTCGAGGTGCTGAGAGCCATATGTTGCAAGACTCTCAGCCGAAGGGACGATGAGCCGGGAGATATCTTGGATGACTCGAGCTTCGTTTCTGTGATGGATCTTCTGGCAGGTTAAATCGAAGAGGTCGTCACGGAAGAGCGAGTTATCGGGATGTGTTTGCTCCTTTTCGAGCAGAGTCTTGCAGAGAGCTTTGCTTTCACTGGAAATATCCAGTTTCGATCTGACCATGAAACTACCCTTGGTGGCAAGGAGTGTCTCATACCGCTGGTCTAGATACTGGGCACTTTTCTCCTCGCGTGGTTTCTGATCACTTGGCGTTGTGGACGAAGCAGAGTTTGACCGTTTACGTCCGAGAGCAGATGAGGACCGCTTTCGCGCAAGCAGGTGCTCCGTGTCAGGCTCAAACAATTCCGGAGGCCAGTGTCCTCCTCTTGCCCAGAAAGCAACTGGGGTTGGAGCGCGATCTGTTCATCTTCAGCCATGGCCTGCCACTGCTTCATACAAACATACCCTGCTCCTCCGGATTGCGCTGCCTTTTGGCGGCTCTCTGGGCTCGAGTTTGGGCCATGGTGACGAAAGAGAACTTGGAAGGGGGGGAGTGGGTGGATTAAGCGGCACGCTTGAAATCAGTAGACTCCACACGGCAGCGAACGATCCGCCCCGACTTTAAGGGCTCCGGATGGGCTCCGGATACCGAAGTGGGGAGATCAAAAGTGGTTGACGATGGCTCGTAGGCAGCGAGAATTGGCCCGGGCATCGTGTGGCCCGAGCGGCACGGGTTTACGCTTTTTCCATCCGAGCCAATCATCTTTCGGACTGCACAGAACAGGGACCGTGGTCGCAACTCACCAAAGCACAACGCAATCATTACGAAGAGACGGCCCTTGATGCACATATCGCACAGTTTTCACAGGCGTTTTACGGCCATGCGGGCCTAGATGCCTTACTCACCAACCCTCAAGCGACATGCTCTCGGAAGATGGCATGGTAGCCTCGCTCCAGCTTGGTCATATGACGGCTCAATCTTTGCCGGGATTCGTTCGCAAAGGCACTCTCAGCCCGGATGCCTATAGAGATTCCTTGAACCAGGGAGAGGAGATAACTCTCCCCTTTTCCGATACGGGTATGCTTGCACTTTCGTGGTCATTACACCTAGGCCCAAGTTCGGTCAGAAATTTCCACCAAGGCAAGCGACTGTGTCATGGGAAGCGAAATACAATCTGTAACTTGTAACCAAAACCAAAGGCTTGAAGACCTAGCACTACAGACTTGTTAGGTCGTGACGCGTTTTTTGTTGGTCTATGCAACCGCAATTTCGGCCATTAGAAGGTGTTGGTAATACCAGAATTCAGGGGGCTAGAAGTAGCTATAAAGGGGAGGAGATTAAGGGCTTTTTAGGACCCTTGACTTGATTAATTAAATACTTTAGAGTATATTATAAAGCTTAAGAATATTATTATTAAAAGTCCTTAAATACAGCGCAAATTGTGACGAGAATAGAAGTCCTATTCCAACAACATGGTGTCGACGTTGCCTGGATTGAACCATGAGTCAAAAGGC